>CM059443.1:63393246-63763246 GCA_030390025.1 Squalus acanthias | reverse complement strand
GCATTTATACAGCGCCTTTAACATAGTAAAACGTCCCAAGGCGCTTCACAGGAGCGTTATAAAATAAAATTTGACCCAGAGCCACAGAAGGAGATAATTAGGGCAGATGACCAAAAAGGTAGGCTTTAAGGAGCATCTTAAAGGGTGAAAGAGAGGTGGAGAGGTTTAGGGAGGGAATTCCAGAGCTTAGGGCCCAGGCAGCTGAAGGCACGGCCACCAATGGTGGAGCGATTTAAAATCGGGGATTCTCAAGAGGCCAGAATTGAGTGCAGAGATCTCGGAGGGTTGTGGGGCTGGAGGAGATTAGAGATGGGGAGGGGTGAGGCCATGGAACAGCATCCAAAGAAGAGTTGGTGCCTTCGGGAGAGTAAAAGGGAAGAAATTAGGAAAACTCATTGAGCCGAAGGGCTTACAGGTTTTTTTTGTTGTGTTAACTGGTATGCCTTTTCAATTTTGAGGCAGTTTACTGGATTGTATGCTCGCAGACCGAAGACTACAAGGTTGTCATTGGGTTCCAATTTCTTGACACAACCCTTGGGCATGTAAACACACCGTGGAGTTGAACATGCATATGTTCAGATATCAGCTAACTATAGCATGAACTGTGCCAAACCCTGTAACAATCATTCCAGCCCCTTCAGTAAAGCACTTAATGATTTTGCTGCAGCTAAAAGTATTCTCCAAGAAATCTTGAATTTTTGTTTGCAAATTAAGTGTTTAAGTAATACTTTGAAATTGGTGGAAAATACAGGCATAGACCGAGTGGGCCGAATGGCCTGTTTCCGTGATGTAAATTCTATGTGTTCCCCTCCCATACATGGAAATCAATCCCAGTATCACAGCAGTGGTAGAATACCATTTCAGTTCAAATCGTGGATGCAGGAGCTTGCTGTGCGTTGCTTTCTCCTGCCAGAAAATTGAAAAAATATATGCAGCAGGTAATGGAGTAAAACCAATCCTCGTGTGTATAAAGAAATGACACACGCAGGCATATGCTTCAGGGTCAGGGTGCATCTCGGGGTTGAACAGTGATAAGTCATTCCAGCTTTGCTCCCATGGCATCAGACCCTCTTTGGGCTGATACTGTCTAATTTGTATGATATCCTATCTATGTTGATTATTTCAACTGGTGTCAAATGCACTAAATGGTGTCTTAATGTCCTGCTTTTTCCTTTGGAAGCTGTAGGTCCTGTTTTGTACGGACTGATGGCTATCCCAAGCCCACCTGCAAGAATCTCACCCTCAAATGGGAGTGTCACACACATCATGTTGGTCTGTCCACATTAAAATCAGTATTGGTAATTTCAGCTCATAATTTGGGGCAATAATGCAGTTAATGAGCGTCACGTATCAAATAACTTTGCAACTCTGTTTCTGTTAATCTGTCACCTATCTAATTATTGAGGGTGTTGGTAATCACAGCAGGCATTGAGCAGATGGCCTGGGTTTGATGTATTGTGGTCTGTCGTCGCAACATGGCAGCTCTACATCTAGCATGTGTGTAGTTAGACCACGTCCGAGTCGCTCCAATGCCTACAGCTCCAAAGCCAGGGTTCCCAAGTTCCATGCTTGTCCAGCAAACTAGCTGCGTCTCCTCTCTTTCTCACCCCTCCCCAGCTTGATGTGTGTGAAGTACTTGATATGAATTCCCACCGCAGAGCACCTGTTCACTGCTGCTACCAGTCCATTGGTAAATATTTAACAGCCATAAATAGCGGTGCAGTGCATTCCAGTGATATGAGCCAGCAGAATCAGCTCATTCTTCACTGCTGCTGCATTGAAACTACTTGTGCAGTGAAACCTTTTGTCCTGCTTGGTCCCTCCTTGTGACATTCTCTTGCAATGAGATTTGCACTGTTTTTGACCAGTTTCAGTACAAGCTATTGGAGCATTTCAACCTTTTAGTCACAATTATCGAGCACACAACTACATGGTTAGAAAATGCTGGCTCCTGTTACGAACCCTTTAGATTATGGACGAAAAGAATAATTGATGCATCAGAGTGAGTTTTAGGCCTTATAAGTTCAGACAACTGAATCATGAGATGTGATTACTGCTTTCAGATGTTTATAACGAAGTGTTTGAGATTACTGCCTTGAATTGATTTTTTTTTGCAATTTTCTTTTTCTCCATTTCTGCACCCTCCCCCAACTAAAGGTGCTGACCGGTGCCTCAGTGGCCAATTTTTGTATGTGGGCCTGAGCGTGAATGTCGGACAGTTATTTAACTGCAGGGAGGATCACAAAGCTGACCCCGTTGTCCACATACATGCACGTCAGCAGAGTCGTCAGGAGCAGGAACCTTGGCTGATTTTTTTCCTTATTATCTGAGAGATGCAGAGATGGATTGTAGCACCCCTATTGCCACCCTGGCTGCAATCAGCTAACTCAGAGTAGCGATCAAAGCTGGAATAATCCTTCTCGTGTTTTCTTCCTTGAAGATGGCCAATTATGTTTATCGGGGCAATGGCAGCCCACTGGAACCTTACTCGGTTGGCACTCTTCACATGAGAGTCCAGAAGATGAGTGTCAAAGTGGCAAGCATCTCAGCAGATTCAGATCTTGTCTTAGTCTAATGTCCATACATGTACACACTACCCCCAGAGGTCAGTCATGTTGCTGTATCATGGAATTGCTCAGATAGTGGCTCAGTGGGCAGCACCCTCGCCTCTGAGTCAGAAGGTCGTGGGTTCAAGTCCCGCTCTTGAGACTTGAGCACAAAAATCTAGGCTGAGACTCCAGTGCAGTGCTGAGGGAGTGCCGCACTGTTGGAGGTGCCGTCTTTCGGATGAGACGTTAAACCGAGGCCCCGTCTGCTATCTCAGGTGGACGTACAAGATCCCATGGCACTATTTCGAAGAGGAGCAGGGAGGTGGATGTAAAAGATCCCATGGCACTATTTCGAAGAGGAGCAGGGGAGTTCTCCCTGGTGTCCTGGTCAATATTTATCCTTCCATCAACATCACTAAAACAGACAATCTGATCATTATCACATTGCTGTTTGTGGGAGCTTGCTGTGTGCAAATTGGCTGCCGTGTTGCCTACATTACAACAGTGACTCCACTTCAAAAGTACTTCGTTGGCTGTAAAGCACTTTGGGACGTCCGGTGGTCATGAAAGGCGCTGTAGAAATGAAAGTTTTTTTTTTAACTTTTCCATGTCCTGTGAAAAGCAGCCAACACGATTGGATGCTGTGGTTTATTACTGTAGCTGTTAACTTGGAGTTACCAGTCACTTCCACAGTAATGGTTATCAATTCCCTGCTGACAATCCTTTTACTCATACAAGTCATGTGTATAGAAATATATTTATTTTTGATATTGGGATTGATCTAACGATTTAAAGTGCTTGCCTCCAATTTTCCTAGCCTTGAAACCAGACTATTCAGTATTTGTGTGAATAAATCAGCTCTTTGAAAGAACAAATTCCACAGAAAATAGGGATGGAAAGAATTAAGTGTGGTGCCAGATAAACAATAATTTAAGACAGACATACCCAACTGATAGAGTCAGCATTGGGCTCTTTTACTAAATATGGCTATTTAGTTCAGTCTCGTGCCAAGGTACTCTTGTGATTCGCTGGCTCTCGGCTTCAGCCAGGCTCTTTGAGAAATATTTCAGTATTCCTTGGGAGAGATTCTCCTTTTAACCCCATTTAATTGAACTGGCACTTTAGAATAAAAGTCTTATGAATCCAGCATTACCATCTTTCGGTTCCAGAAAGCCATTTCTCCGATTTTTCCCCTGACTGTGATGGTTTCTGTTCTGGCAGCATGCAATGAGGTCTGTGGCAGTGTGGATAAATCCCAAATTAACTGTGGTCTTTTCACTTTCCACTGCTGGATTGGTTTATCCCTATTCTCTTCTCTCCTGAGGGTGATGACTCGTGTTGAGATATGCTTTCATAGAAAGAAAGACTTTTAAAAATCCTTTCACAACCACCGGATGTCCCAAAGTGCTTCACAGCCAATGAAGTACTTTTTGAAGTGTGGTCACTGTTGTAATGTAGGAAACGCGGCAGCCAATTTGCGCACAGCAAGCTCCCACAACAGCAATGTGATAATGACCAGATAATCTGTTTTAGTGATGTTGATTGAGGGATAAATATTGGCCCAGGACACCGGGGAGAACTCCCCTGCTCTTCTTCGAAATAGTGCAATGGGATTGCTTCGTCCGCTCGAGAGGGCAGACGGCACCTCGGTTTAATGTCTCATCTGAAAGACGGCACCTCCGACAGTGCAGCACTCCCTCAGTACTGCACTGGGAGTGTCAGCCTAGATTTTTGTGCTCAAGTCTCTGGAGTGGGACTTGAACTCACAACCTTCTGACTCGGAGGCAAGAATGCCTCCCACTGAGCCACAGCTGACACTTGGTGCCGGCATCCTTGTGTTCCCCATGTGTGAGCCTAGACAGTGGGATAAGACGATTCAATCGCATGGGGCATTGCAGTGGGACCAGATGTTGCTTCACCTGGCATCCACTTTGCGATCAGGCACAGCAACTCTAGCTCACTCCCCCCTCTAACTTAGGGGCAATGAGGCAAATTGTACTATCCTTTGTGTTACCTTAGCTGAGATCAGCACGGTTTGTTTTTAAATACCATCTAATTCAAGAGCCACTTTGGTCAGCAGTCTGGGAGAGCATGTTGCCTGCCAGCCATTCTTCTGAGAATATTGCAGAAGCTCATTTAATAAAGAATGTTAGGCGAATATTAACCTTCAAAAAATGAGATACAATGTAAGCAAAGCCATAACGCTCCTCCCTTACTTTATATCCTTGATGTCGCTAAGCAACCCTCCAGAACTGCCCTGCCGCTAGACACAACCTTGAAACAAAAGGTACAAATGTTTGTGGTTTTTTTGTGAATGTCTTCCGTATGTGTTCTGCAAAATGCTAACTTCCCCTTCCTTCACATCTTAAGCACCGTAAAAGCCATAATGGGAATGGTTTAAACGTTGAAACTAGCCAACAGTTTACATAGCTGTGCAGAGTGAACTTCGTGTAACTCAGTCTTTTATTTAGCTCTATTCTGTTACAAACCTTTTCCAGCATTTCCTCGTAGGGCTTGGGCTGACTGTTTGCTTTGGTGATGTTGGTCAGCCAGATGTTGAAACTGTATGGGAACTGAATTAAGAGCTCAGCATGGGAATGGGAAAAATGTTCTTCCTGCACTCCGAGCTATTTATTCCACACAAGGCAGAGAAGGAATTGCATCAAAGACTACTACCCCCCACCTACCCCATCCATGTCGAATTGTATCAGTAAGTAGCTGCAACAAAGATGTCTCATTTAATGCATAGATTGATGTACTGTTTCCCAGTCACTGAAATAAAATCATCTGTTTACAAAGTTTGAATACTTTGACCTCATTACTGTTCCAACCCTCAGCAGTCCAACATTCCCCTGGGTTTCGCATTTTGGATCTTTGTTTATTTTTTCTGGAGGCCCAAAGCAGGATAACATATCTGCAAATATCAGTCCTGGGAAACAGGCATTGTCTCTTTATTTCCCAACTCTTTATTTCTATTAAACATACTCTGGTCATGCACTGAGCATTAAATACAGCGTAAAGCTCCTTTTGCTGTTCAAATCATGTATCTGACCCCCAACCTCATCAATTTAATATCCCATTTGCTACACCACTCTGAATGACATTGTGCCCGTTCATGTGTCAGCCGTGGTTCAGTGGGTAGCACTCTCTCTTGCCTCTGAGTCAGAAGGTCGTGGGTTCAAGTCCCACTCCAGAGACTTGAGCACAAAAATCTAGGCTGACACTCCCAGTGCAGTACTGAGGGAGTGCTGCACTGTCGGAGGGTCAGTACTGAGGGAGCGCTGTACTATCGGAGGGTCAGTACTGAGGGAGCGCTGCACTGTCAGAGGGTCAGTACTGAGGGAGCGCTGCACTGTCAGAGGGTCAGTACTGAGGGAGCGCTGCACTGTGGGAGGTGCCGTCTTTCGGATGAGACGTTAAACCGAGGCCCCGTCTGCTCTCTCGGGTGGACGTAAAAGATCCCACGGCACTATTTCGAAGAAGAGCAGGGGAGTTCTCCCTGGTGTCCTGGGGCCAATATTTATCCCTCAATCAACATAACAAAAACAGATTATCACATTGCTCTTTGTGGGAGCTTGCTGTGCGCAATTCGCTGCCGCGTTTCCTACATTACAACAGTGACTACACTTCAGAAAGTACTTCATTGGCTGCAAAGCGCTTTAGGCCGTCCTGAGGTGATGAAAGGCACTTTAGAAATGCAAGTCTTTTTTTTCACACTAAGTTATGGGTAGTGACACAGCGTGGGCTGACCTGCACTTGGGGCCTCATTGAGACTCTGTCCTTTTTCACTTGCAGAGGAAACCTTGAATCTATTAGTCTGGGATGGATTTGAACCCAGGCCACAGAACTGAAAAGGCAGTGTTCTAATCTGCAATGTTACCCATCCATTTGGCCAGTAGAAAATATTAAATGTATGTAGTCACATCACTGCAGCAAAATCCTTTTGTCCCCGCACCCACGCTGATACTACACAAAATCAGTAATTCAGATTGCCTCTTCGTTGTGCTACCATGGTTACCTGCCATCTGCTAACACAATCCAACAAATAGATTAGAAGTTCCAATCAGTTTTGCCTGATACTGCCACTTTTTTTAAATTCATTCATGGGATGTGGGCGTCGCTGGCAAGGCCAGCATTTATTGCCCATCCCTAGTTGCCCTTGAGAAGGTGGTGGTGAGATGCCTTCTTGAACCGCTGCAGTCCGTGTGGTGAAGGTGCTCCCACAGTGCTGTTAGGGAGGGAGTTCCAGGATTTTGACCCAGCGACGATGAAGGATCGGCGATATACTTCTAAGTCAGGATGGTGTGTGACTTGGAGGGGTACTTGGAGGTGGTGGTGTTCCCATGCGCCTGCTGCCCTCGTCCTTCTAGGTGGAAGAGGTCGTGGGTTTGGGAGGTGCTGCCGAAGAAGCCTTGGCGAGTTGCTGCAGTGCATCTTGTCGATGGTACACACTGCAGCCACGGTGCGCCGGTGGTGGAGGGAGTGAATGTTTAAGGTAGTGGATGGGGTGCCAATCAAGCGGGCTGCTTTGTCCTGGATGAAATCAGCTAACTAAGCACAGACTGGGGATGGAACTTCGGACTTTCCCAGCCTCCGACCTGCTCTTGTAGCCATGGTATTTATGTGGCTAATCCAGTTAAGTTTCTGGTCAATATGACACCCAGGATGATGACCAATGAAATGCATATCACTATGCACTACTTGTGGTTAACTTTGTAAATAGATGATTTAAGTTCAATGACTAAAACAGTCATTCCAGTACCAGCCTTGGTTTGTTGATAAGTACATTGATTCAAAGCTTGCATTATCTAAAGGTCCGCTGTATTGTGGTACAGTTCACCTACGTTCCTTTCCAGTAGATGTCTCAGAACATGACGGAAAGATTGCCTTTTAAGCAACAGTTCTATCCAAGTACTCACCCTGGCACCTTACTTGGTTTCAATAGTTTCTTACCCTTGATCCCAAACTCAACATACACACTTCAAAACAATACTGTGCATCATTCCCCAGGCGTCCTGCTCTTCTACCAGTCTATAGACTGGCATGTGAAGGTGAAGGAGTGTAACCTGAGTTGACTTGTTCCTCTCATTTTGTTGGGTGCACTGTTCAATTGGAATTGGTGACGAAAGTTGTGGTCTATATAGTGGTAGTTGATGGCTACAGGAAGTGCTGTAATTACAAGAGAGTGAAAGATGGGCAGAAAAATGTTACCGGTTCTGGTCACAGACTAAACTAGACTGAAGTTTGAGCGGTTCATATGGTCATTACGGCCTGTAACAGTGTTCCAGCAGTCCCTTTTCTGTTCCAGTTTTCGCTCTGTTTCTGCCCTCCTTTCCTGAACATAAGAAATAGGAGCAGAAGTAGGCCCTTCGAGCCTGCTCCGCCATTCAATAAGATCATGACTGATTTTCTATCTCAACTCCACTTTCCCGCACTATCCCCATAGCCCTTGGTTCCCTTAAAGGCCGTGACTCATGCCTAGGTAAATGCCACAGGTATCGATAGCCCTGCTATCTTTCCTCAAGCGACAATTCATAAGAACATAAAAATCAGGAGCAGGAGTCGGCCATGCGGCCTCTCGAGCCTGCTCTGCCATTCAATAAGATCATGACTGATCTTCGACCTCAACTCCACTTTCCCGCCCGATCTCCATATCCCTTGATTCCCCTGGAGTCTAAAAATCTATCGATCTCAGCCTTGAATATACTCAACGACTCAGCATCCACGGCCCTCTGGGGCAGAGAATTCCAAAGATTGACAACCCTCTGAGTGAAGAAATTCCTCCTCATCCCAGTCTTAAATGGCCGACCCCTTATCCTGAGACTATGCCTGAGACTATGCCCCCTAGTTCTAGCCAGGGGAAACAACCTCTCAGCATCTACCCTGTCAATCCCCCTCAGAATCTTATACATTTCAATAAGATCACCTCTCATTCTTCTAAACTCGCCCAGTCTACTTAATCTCTTCATAGGGCAACCCTCTCATCCCAGGAATCAATCTAGTGAACCTTCGTTCCACCGCCTCTAAGGCAAGTATATCATCCCTCAGATAAGGAGACCAAAACTGTGCACAGTGCTCCAAGTGTGGTGTCACCAAAGCCCTGTACAATTGCAGCAAGACTTCCTTACTCTTGTACTCCAACTCCAAATTCATCTTTTATGAGTTTAGACAGTGAGGATTGCCAGGCTATTGAACTGTGATGGGGATCACAGTCGATCTCGAACCTACTCTCACCCGACATCCAAAGATGTGCACAATCCAGCAAGGTTCACTGGGCAGTGATCTGAAGTAGAAACCTAGCTGAATTATTTTGTTTGTTTTTCTGTTTTACCCACCTTTCAAATTCAGAGATACTGGGACTATTTATAGTATACCCCCTTTTCCTGCATCTCTAATTCCGATTGGTTAACTCAGCACGGACCAGGATTGAATCTCGGGCCTTCGTAATCTGTATGTAATTTACCAGTGGAGGCATCTGGATAATCTCGTCTTTTTTTTTCTTTCTAATCTTTCCTTTTATGGTGAGTGTTAGCAGGGAATTCAACCCCACTGGCAACGCAGCAAAGCCTGATCCTGTCATTTCCTGAGGTCCATCCTTACAGACCTCTAGCATTGGTCGCTGGATAGTGACCAGGAGTGAGATTGCCCCCTGGTTTATATTGCTTTTCCTAACCCAGTGGATTGTGGGCAATTGTAACACCCCAACTGCCACCATAACTGAAATTAGATAAGTCAGCACAAAGCAGGGATTAAAGCTCTGGTCTCTATGACATGATTGGAGCTAATATTCATTGTCCCAGCTGGGCAGAAATGGAGCGGTCACGTTCGAAAAACTTACTGCCCCTTTCCCGCTCTTGATGCTCTTGTCGGCATTTCTAGCCGGTCCTAGAAATGGGCAGCCAGCGAACCCATTGCCTGTTTCAAACAAGCACCTCATTAAGACATTCAAATCAGGGTACTATGACTTATATAGGACCCTGACGCAATTTTCAGGTAACATTGGGACATGTGCTGAGCACCCTTAAAGGAACAACTGTGAGATGCTCACAAAAACAGCAACGGTGAGTTTTTTTTGAAGATTTTTGTGTGTGAATGCTCCTCTGGCCCCACAAAAAGCATCCCACCTGCTGCCACTCCCTGTGTCCCGTGCTCCTGTGATTCCATGCCCCCCCCCTTCCCCAAACCTCAGTCCCGTGCTCCTGTGATTCCCTGCCCCCACCCCAAACCTCATTCCCGCGCTCCTGTGATTCCCTGCCCCCACCCCAAACCTCATTCCCGCGCTCCTGTGATTCCCTGCCCCCCCTCCCCAAACCTCAGTCCCGTGCTCCTGTGATTCCATGCCCCCACCCCAAACCTCAGTCCTGCGCTCCTGTGATTCCATGCCCCCACCCCAAACCTCAGTCCTGCGCTCCTGTGATTCCCACCCCCCTACCCACAGTGTCAGCTGTGGCTCAGTGGGCAGCACCCTCGCCTTTGAGTCAGAAGGTTGTGGGTTCAAGTCCCACTCCAGAGACTTGAGCAACAAAAATCCAGGCTGACACTCCCAGTGCAGTGCTGAGGGAGTGCTGCACTGTCGGAGGTGCCGTCTTTCGGATGAGACGTTAAATCTAGGCCCCGTTTGCGCGCTCAGGTAGACGTAAAAGATCCCATGGCTCTATTTGAAGAAGAGCAGGGGAGTTCTCTTCGGTGTCTTGGCCAATATTTATCCTTCAATCAACATCACTAAAACAGATTATCTGGTCATTATCACATTGCTGTTTGTGGGAGCTTGCTGTGCGCAAATTGGCTGCCACGTTTCCCACATTACAACAGTGACTACACTTCAAAGTACTTCATTGGCTGTAAAGCACTTTGGGACGTCTGGTGGTTGTGAAAGGCGCTACAGAAATGCAAGTCTTTCTTTCTTTCTGTCTTTAACTTTCAGCTCAGCTCCCTGAAGGAGCTCCCAGATTTCCTCCCACCCCCCCTGATTGGCGAGCTGCCTGTAAGCGCTGGTTCCGTGTGCCATGCAAGTGAGGCCTGGCAATTAAAATGGCTCGGTCCTCTCGCTGAAGACATCGGGCAGCTGCTGCAGTCGGACCGCCCACCGATTAATAAAACAGGCTCCACTTTCTGAAACACACTCGAACATTGGGTGAGCTGACCCTCTCTTTTTGTCTAGGAAAAGCTCTTCCAATAGTTTAACTATTGCATTTTCGTACTTGTGGTTTCAGCAGATATTGCCAACTGCTGCCATTTTGCCACGCAGATTCTGATCAGAAGAAGGAACAGTCTCACTACATCACAGACACTGATACTTCTCCCACCATCAGGCACTGCCTGCCCCTGTTGCAGTTTAGGCCTCTACAACACTACTGGTGAATATGGGTGGAGGCACTAGCTAGTGGAGATGGTGCCAGATATGGCTACCATCCCTGCAGCCGTTCTTCTACTGAACCCTTTCTCGTGATGAACAGCAGTCCATCCCAATGCCCCCTCCGCTGCTTAATTCTTCACTCTCATCATCAGCCTTCTTTGATATATTTGGTGCAGTGCGTGGAGTGTTAATTTTAAATACATTTTTAATGCAAGAATTTTTCTCCCAATTTCCTGCTGTGCTGTACATTGTGAACTCATTCCCACGGTCTGATCCTACTGTCAAGCAGCACAGTGCTCATAAACTTCAAATTATTTTTATGGGACATTGATTGTTTGCAAATGTCATGGAAATTTAGTGTTGAAAAGCGAGACCTGACTTATCCATTGGTCCGGCCACTGGCTTATCCAGTCATAAAGCACCCTGCTGACATTACAATGAGCAGCAATGGAGACCTCTTCAGAGCGCTGATAATTACATAGGAATTTCAAGCATCTAGGGTGCTTAAAATGTGTTTTTTTTAATGTATTTTCATAAAATCGTTGGCATATTTTCTTTACCTACTGTAAAAACCGAACTGTTAAGTTTCTGCATAATTATCTAAGTTCTGAAGTGGTATTTTTGGTTGCTTTAAGAACATAAGAATTAGGAGCAGGAGTAGGTCATACGGCCCCTCGAGCCTTGCCATTCAATCAGATCAGGGCCTGATCTTCGACCTCAACTCCACTTTCCCACCCGATCCCCATATCCCTTAATTCCCCTAGAGTTCAAAAATCTGGCTATCTCAGCCTTGAATATACTCAACGATTCAGCAGCCAGCTTTTCTGTGACTCTAAAGTTGGAGTGTGAACAGTCTGATCAGTGATTTGACTCCCCATCACACTGGAGCCTCAAAAGTGAAACCCGCAACAGCAGCTCCCCGACTGCAGTGCAAGTGTGATCTCGGGCAGGTCAGGTTCCAAGCTCCTATTTCCTTTTCCCGTGCAACCTTGTAACGTCAGGACATCGTTCCGTAATGTGTTAATTAAGTTTCACAATGAAGAGCTGAAAATCGGTTTGGAACAGCCAGAGTAACTGGGCTGTCTGCAGCCACAGCAAGTCAATACTCAAGTCTGTGCCAAAACCAGCATTGACGTTTTATGAGAAACCAAGGTACTCCGGTGGCAAATGGATTCCACGCAGTGAGTGTAGAGCACTGTGGGCTTTGTTGTGGGATATCGCACCAACCCAAATGCCATACAACATTATTGTGAATATTCTTGAAAATGATCATTTTTGTAATCCTGACCCAAATTTATCAAAAAAAATAATAATCTTGGTACTCTAAATTGCAATGGTCATAGTTCAGCAGTGTTGCAGTGTCATAAAGTCCCATTAGCTGTGCGAGTGCCACATCATTTCTTCACCTGCGAGAGCAGCTAAGTGTGGTTCATATCTCGGCTGCCTGGAGAGATGCTCCTGCAAGGTAATGGTTTCCTGCTGGGTGTTTCTATCTTGTGATTTTTTATTTTTTATTAACTCTCCTGCCTAGAATACCAGTCAATTCAGGGCATCAAAATTGTTCATTATGCAGTTATTTATGCCAGCTGTAAGACTTACTCAAATTAAAGAGATAGTCTTTCACTGCGCTTCTGAATTTCAGTGATTAGCATGAAAAGTTTCAGATGAACAGCAGCTGAATTTATAAAATGTATCCCGGTCATTTGTAATGCCAATAAATACTCACTTATTAGTTACAAATACCTGACCAATCAAAATGTTTGATCCCGGACTACCAGTTAGTAATTTCCAAATGTGCTTGTTGAGTCAGATAATACTGGCACAGTTACAGCATTTTATGCAAACTGGATTCAGTCTTTTAGATTTTCAGCTGAAGACTGCTGACCAACAGTTGTGATGACAAAAATGCTGAAACATCGATTAAAACTTGTCATTGATCCTGGAGGCAGCTGCCCTATGAATGGCACAAAAATGCCAACCAAACTATTTGGCATTTGAAGCGATACTTTATTTTAACTTAATGGAATAATTAATTGTTTGAAAAAATCAATAAGATTATTAATCCCCCCTAAAAAGTCGCACCTTTGCAGTCGAGAATGGACGTACAATTTTTTTGAGGAAAAAAACTAAAATGTAATCTTTTCCTCTTAGAATGATGGATGGACTCATGTCAAACACGGCATTACCCCCCCTTTTTGCTGATGATGATGTATCAAAGGAGAGTGCCGATCTGACAGTCGATGCAGGGTATGTTATATATACACTCTTGCCAAAAGGCACTGTAATATTGCACTGTAGTTAATTAATCCACACCTGAGAGAACGCCAGAGTTTGGAAGGTAATTGGGTAAGCACTGCCTTTTATTTTTGTCATTTGTTCTCCTGTAGATAGTGACACGGTGGCATAGTGGTTAGCACTGGTGCCTCACAGCGCCAGCGACCCGGGTTCGAATCTGGCCTCGGGTGACTGTCTGTGTGGAGTTTGCACATTCTCCCCGTGTCTGCGTGGGTTTCCTCCGGGTGCTCCGGTTTCCTCCCACAGTCCAAAAATGTGCGGGTTAGGTTGATTTGGCTATGATAAATTGACCCTTAGTGTTAGGGGGGGGGATTAAATATGTGGGGTTACGGGGATAGGATGGGATATGTTAGGGGGAATTAAATACGTGGGGTTACGGGGATAGGGTGGGATATGTGTCAGTGCAGGCTCGATGGGGATTCTGTGTGAGAAAGCAGGGACAGGGTACTGGATTTGGATGATCAGCCATGATCGTATTGAATGGTGGAGCAGGCTCGACGGGCCGAATGGCCTACTCCTGCTCCTAGTTTCTATGTTTCTATGACTGTTGCTGCAGTATAGTTCAACAGATGTTGGCATTTCCCCCCATTAACTTGACCAAATGGCCATTCTTTGTGTGAGCCTGTACAGTACGTGTGTTGGCAGGCTGGTCAACTGTGGAGGGCCTCGCAACTAAGCCCCTTTAAGTCTGAGTTAGTTGTTGGCTACAATTGATCAGCGCTGCTGGGATATGGAGGGCAAAAATCGAATTTATCCAGTGATTGTTGAGTGAGGATGTGATCGGGTTCAGTTGAGTTGCTCCCCACAGCCCCCCTGACAGCCGCTGCCAAGCTCACAGAGCAACAATAGCGACTTGGGTGACATACGAGTGAGTGCCTGTTGTCAATGGAACTGTACCCCAGGAAGGAGTTGGAACACGAGGGAAGAAAATTGACGAGAATTTTTTTTAAAAGCAAGGGAATTAGGGGCGGTGAAGAAATTGGGCAGGATTGTACAGACAGCTTCCTCCTGCCCCAACACACACAATGTTTTGCCCATTTTCTCCCCCCTCCTTAGAGCACTGACTCTTGCTAGGTATGATTTTACAGGCCCTAGCCACCTTCAGGACGTCGCCCAATTGGCGATTCTTCATGAGACAGCCTAGACAAGCAGCATTAGTGTGGGTTATTCGACGTGGGACCATCACAAAAACTAATCCTGTCCTTGCTCAACATTTGCGCAGTAGCTAGCATGCAGAAGCAGTAAATAAATAAAAAAATTCTTCCATGTCCCTGGGGTGTGCCTGGCATTGTAGATACTGTTATATAAACTACTCAGTCAGTAATTGCTGTATAAGTTGCGGGCTTGGAAAGATGCCACAGCTTCTCCCTTGTTAAATGTACCTATTTCTACAAAGGTGATCTTATTCCCTGACATTTGGCGCATGTTTTTGCCAAAATTTTGATACCTCATTCTTTTTAGTCTACATTTGTGATTGTGACAAATGCGTTAGACTATTTTTTTGGTCATTGAAGATGTTGTGGAGGCCTCGGGTTCTGTTTAACTCAGTCTAGACCAAAGACTGTGTTTGTTGAAGTGCAGTGAAGTGCGTGTATTGAGAACAATACACACACACACCAGCATTTGCAAACATCAGTGTTCAACTGTGAATAGCCATATTGTAAGGGACAGGTAGTATAGATGGGAACCCTTCACTGCATGAACCTTAATTCCTACTAAAAGGTAGCGTGTCCAAATGGGAAAAAATTGTTGCTTTACTTGAATAGAATCAGTGCTGTCACTGGATTTATTTAGTGTATTGGTACGAATACGCTACAGAAAGAATTGGACTTAAACTAATATTCTCTAATGTTGTTTGGCACCTGCAGTTCATCACTTCGAATTGCTCTCATCATCACCACTGCCAATGGTGCTTCGCCTTAGTGTTATCAAGTTGAAAATATTCTTTCCAGTCGAAATCCAAATCTGAAGGGACAAAATCTATTATTGGAGTGCTGGGTGTTTTTCACAGATTAAGTGGGCATAATATTAAAATGCGAGTGACAGTGCTGTAAGTTGAAGAAAAATAATTTATCCATGTATTTAATAGACTTTGGCAGTATATATTTTCTGAGATTGTTCTTAGTTGGAGGGTGATAGATAAGAACATAAGAAATAGGAGCAGGAGTAGCCCATTTGGCCCCTCGAGCCTGCTCCACCATTCAATAAGATCATGGCTGATCTGATCTTGGCCTCAACTCCACTTTCCCGCTCTCTCCCCATACCCCTTGACTCCCTTGTAGCTCAAATATCTGTCAATCTCCGCCTTGAATATATTCACTGACTCAGCCTCCACAGCTCTCTGGGGTAGAGAATTCCAAAGATTCACGACCCTCAGAGAGAAGAAATTCCTCCTCATCTCCGTTTTAAATGGGCGACCCTTTATTCTGAAACTATGTCCCCTAGTTCTAGATTCCCCCACTAGGGGAAACATCCTCCCTGCATCTACCCTATCAAGCCCTCTCAGAATCTTATATGTTTCAGTAAGATCCTCTCTCATTCTTCTAAATAGGCCCAACCTGCCCAACCTTTCTTCATAAGACAACCCCTTCATCTCAGGAATCAACCTACTTGTAAACTTGTGTCGATCCTCTGTGCCATCAGGGAAGTCGCCTGTCTGAAATGCTTTCTATAATCATATCAAGCAGTTTCTACTTTGTGCAGAAGGAGTTGATTTATCAAAATGCTGATCAACTAAAGCGGTGTGCAGCAAAGCCACAACATTTAGATATTTGTTGCAGCAAATTCATGATGGTCAGTGACCTGGACAGGCCTCAAAAAAAAAAGTCAGGCGTGTGTGTTGTGTGCACACGCACGCACAATAGTGTCGCCGTTGGATTTTAGTGAAGGGTAAATGGGTATCTGAAATTTGCACAGCAAAGCTGTTGTTTTTTTTTCCTAGAATTTCAGTGAAGGATACTGGTGGGTGTGTGAATTGTTTGTACTGTGTCACTGTGAACTGCAAAAAACACCCAGCAGTGTAATTACAGATTTTGTCCTTCCGGAGTTGCGGATTATGTCTGGAGAGAGCATTTGAGGTACTTAATACTAGGGTGATGTCATGGTGGTTACAGACCTCTCACTGGTGGTGATGGTGGGAACAATTTGAGATGGAAAACCAAGAGTATTGCATGAGAAGCATATTGACTTAGGTACAGTTCTTGCTGTAGCATATTGGTGCTAATACATTAAACAGGCCTTGTGACATCAGTGTACAGTACTTGGATCTTCTTTGCACAACAAACTCTCAAACTTTTTCCTTTTAATGCAGGTTTTCAGGCCCAGAGGGCTCGTACAGTTCAGGGGTCTCTCAGTCTCTAAACAATCCAGAGTTTGTGGAGGATCTGTCCCAGGTGCAGTTACTGCAGAATGAGTCCCCTCAGGCAGCAGACAGCAATGAGCAAAGAAGTGAGGAGGAGGTGAGTATGGAAACCATCTGTGTTCATCCCTTAGTTGTTAAAAACCACACAGTAAAAGCATTGTATTCTCAGGCACAAGCAACCCGATTTGTTTTTTTTCTCACATGAAATTCACATAACTCTGGCTAATTGAAGTTAAGATTTTTATGCCAGTTACGAGAGCTTAATTAAAGAATTGAAAAAGGTGAACATGAAATGGAAATAAAAGTATTAAGGAAGGAAGCAAGTTAAAGGCGTGCGGTTAAAGAGCATGATAAAACAGGTGGAAGAGGCCTAATAGATTAACTCAGCATTCCAGAAGAACCACATATCAACAATGGGTTATTAACTGGACCATTTTCTTAGTTTTATTTTTATTTTTTTCTTCCTTCCAATTTTCTCCCACCCCCACCTTGAAACTCATGCTTAGATTATGGTTCCAACGGTGCCATCTGTCCTTTCGTACTTCACCCAAGTAGCCATGTTTCAGTCGTGACCTGATGTCTAGCAGGAGTGGCTGGACAGTGATCAGGTGCAGGAACCCAGACTGTTTGTTTGTCTTCCTTCTGTTACCTGAGTACACTATGGTCATTAGTTAGCACCCTCATTACTGCTCTGGCTGAAATCAGCTAATTCAATACAGGCTAGCAATCCAATGGGCCTCCATGGTTTTAGTACACCTCGTTATTAGACCAGCCAGTGCATTTCATAGAATCAGAGAAATTTACAGCACAGGAGGCCATTCGGCCCATTGTGTCTGCGCTGGCTGAAAAAGAGCTCTCCAGCCTAATCCCACTTTCCAGCTCTTGACCCGTAGCCCTGTAGGTTACGGCACTTCAAGTGCATATCCAAGTACTTTTTAATGCGATGAGGATTTCTGCCTCTACCACCATTTCAGGCAGTGAGTTCCAGACCCCCCCCCCACTCTCTGGGTGAAGAAAGTTTCTCCTCAACTCCCCTCTAATCCTTCTACCAATTACTTTAAATCTATGCCCCCTGGTTATTGACCTCTCTGCTAAGGGAAATAGGTCCTTCCTATCCACTCTATCTAGGCCCCTCATAATTTTATACACCTCAATTAAGTCTCCCCTCAGCCTCCTCTGTTCCAAAGGAAACAACCCCAGCCTATCCAATCTTTCCTCATAGCTAAAATTCTCCAGTCTTGGCAACATCCTTGTAAATAATCTCTGTGCCCTCTCTAGTGCAGTCACATCTTTCCTGTAATGTGGTGACCAGAGTTGTACGCTGTACTCTAGCTGGGGTCTAACTGGTGTTTCATAAAGCTCAAGCACAATCTCCCTGCTCTTATATTCTATGTCTCGGCTAATAAAGGAAAGCACCTGTATGTCTTCTTAACCACCTAATCTACCTGTCCTGCTACCTTCAGGGATCTGTGGACATGCACTCCATTTACCAACTAATTATCCATTTCGCCGTGGTTAAATGTGCGAAGATTCATCTTTTTAATTCATGGAAGTTGTGGCTAGATGTGAAGCTTTACTTCTGTAAAATGGTTCATTACAGTTGATCTATTTCAGGTTTTGAACAAGGAATAATGAAGGTTTTTAAATCCTATTAGATGTGTCACAGAATTTTCTTTCCCAAATGTTCTACCGTTCTCCCCTGAAGTTACTACATAATGATTAGGAGTGAGGTGCCCAGTGATGCTGAGGGCAATTGTAGTGCTTCAACTGCTGTTCTAGTTAAAATCAGCTACCTCACAGACCAGGAATCAGACCTTTAGCCTTCTGGACTGTGTGGCTCACTACCAAGTGGCATATTCACTCTGTAATATGGGGAGCTAATTTTTCTCCTGATCTCCTGCATTCCTCCACAATTTCCCAAACAAGATGGGATAAGTAGCGCTTAAGTTGGCAGCTGGGTGTGCTACTGATTCTTAAGGGGCTTCAGGGTAGATGCTGGGAGGATGTTTCTCCTGGCTGGGGAGTCTAGAACACTCTCGGAATAAGGGCTCGGCCATTTAGGACTGAGATGAGAAATTTCTTCATTCAAAGGGTTGTGAATCTTTGGAATTCTCTACTCCACAGGGCTGTGGAGGCTCAGTCGTTGAGTATATTCAAGACAGAGATCAATAGATTTTTGGATACTAAGGAAACCAAGGGATATGGGAATAGTGCGGAAAGGTGGAGTTGATACAGATGATGGGCAGCACGGTGGCATAGTGGTTAGCACTGGTGCCTCACAGCGCCAGAGACCCGGGTTCGAATCTGACCTCGGGTGACTGTGTGGAGTTTGCACATTCTCCCCGTGTCTGCGTGGGTTTCCTCCGGGTGCTCCGGTTTCCTCCCACAGTCCAAAAATGTGCGGGTTAGGTTGATTTGGCTATGATAAATTGACCCTTAGTGTTAGGGGGGGATTAAATATGTGGGGTTATGGGGATAGGATGGGATATGTTAGGGGGAATTAAATACGTGGGGTTACGGGGGTAGGGTGGGATATGTGTACTGTGGGGATTAAAGCAGGGACAGGGTACTGGATTTGGATGATCAGCCATGATCGTATTGAATGGTGGAGCAGGCTCGACGGGCCGAATGGCCTACTCCTGCTCCTAGATTCTATGTTTCTATGTTTCTATGATCAGCCATGATCTTGCTGAATGTCAGAGCAGGCTCGAAAGGCCATATGGTCTGCTCCTGCTCCTATTTCTTATGTTCTTATTTACCTTCAGTTCTTTCCCCCTCCCTAGGTAGGTGAATTGCCACTGGCTCAAGTGAATGGAGAACTTGTGTCCCTGTGATTCAAATGAGTTATTTGAGGACAGGATAAAATGGGCTGGGCACTGAGACCTATGTTGAAATCCAACCCAGACTGGTGGGACGAAAGTCTCTACCTCCCGGCTGAAGGGATACTATGTGAAATGTGTTAGGAAAGTTCCAATCCAGCTCACAACACAAAACTCTTCCTAGTTTGGCACAAAATTAATAATCTCTTCTCCGTGAGGCCAAAGGTTGTTTGGTGTGGGATATGGGAGAAATGGCACACTCCTCCAATCAGATTGGAGCTGAGGCACATTACTCTGCGTCTAACTATGCTTTACCTGACGTGTGAGTACTTGATGCTGACACTGTGTGCCTGAAATGGATATTGTTCTGTTCCCCAGCACTGATGTCCTTTACATTGATGAACACAAAATTCACACCAAAAAAAGTCACATAGATTCATTGTGTGTTCAATGCAGTCACTTCAGCAGGGAAGAGCAGTGATGAACGTTTCAAGTATTGTGCATTGTAAGCCTTTTGTTTAGTACAGTGCATGTCTTTGTGTTAAAATATCACTGATGACCTCATGTTTTTCACCCTGCTTATCTTTCTTTTATGTCCAGAGACAAGGTAATATATTTGCTGCCTGCTAACATTATTATGCGTAACATGATAGTCTGCTCTGTGGTTAGAATGCGATTGGGAAAATTTCAGAGACAGGTGCAAAAGTGTATTAATCACAAGTCAGGACTTTATGTAGGAGACGAAACCTCCTCCCTGTGGGGGATATACAGTAAAACGTCCGAAAAATTAATTATATTTTGGCCATAGTTTGGGTTTATATATGCATACCAAGACTACACCCGTCCTTGTAATGCACTCACTATCTATCGAAATGTTATTTCCACTCTTTAAAGGCAGTGGCTCCTTTCACATGCCGCATCCGCCTTCCAGTGCTTTGCCCAATTGGTCATTCTCCGTATGGCAGTGTAAATGGCATGCGATTGAGCAGTGAGTGGCGTCACAGCTGAGCCCAATACCCTTCTCGCTCAGCATTTCCAGAACGGTCGGTACATAGCAATTAGGATTGGGAACCTTGGTTTCCGCCCCCCCCCCCCTGCAGGCCAAGCAAGCCGAGGCTACATGTAGCTAACTCAGTACAGACGGGGAAATTAATTTGAGACATTCTACTCTGTATTACATAAGAACATAAGAAACAGGAGCAGGAGTAGGCCATTCGGCCCTTGTGTTAAAATCTTTTATCTACTTTGTAGTTTGCTCAGAAAATGAGCTGGGCAATCGAGCTTTGTGACTGTAAAGATTGAAAATGTTTAATCCAATAAATAACTGATCGTCTTTGCATACGGGGTTGGTTTGGTTCATTCCAGCTGCAGTAATCGGCCTGTGGTCACAGTAGACTTGACTTGAAATAGGTTAAGCTGCCGTTTCAAATGGAACAGCAAGCTGGACAAGTGAATGGAAAAGTAGGGGTGATCCAGCTTGTGCAGAACGAGTTGTGTCCAAGATGCACATGCGTTGCTTTCTTTCTTTTTTGGTGGGGTGGGAGTGTTGGACTACAGCTTGCAATGTGGCGCATGGCGTTCGGAACTTCCACTGCAACAGAGATCCCTCGTAGGGCGCCTTCTGCAGGCGCTCTTCAGTCTCTGACATTGTAAAACAGGCTTTTTTTTTGTATTGTTTAGCAGAAAATTGCCAAGAAAGGGGGCTGGCCCAAAGGAAGGAAAAGGAAAAAAGCAACCAAGGACAGCAATGCTCCAAAAGCCCCACTCACTGGGTACGTGAGATTCCTCAACGAGCGTCGGGAGCAGCTTCGAGCGCAGCGGCCAGATGTTCCCTTCTCCGAAATCACCAGAATGTTAGGAAACGAGTGGAGTAAACTGCCTGCGGTTGATAAGCAGGTACTAAGCGGGTGGGTTGGACACCGAGTGTAACGATGGATGGTCTCTGAACTCCCACAACTGCAGACCTCCTCTGAATATGGATACAATCTCGCAATAGTTATTTGTAGTAGCAGAGCTTGTATGTGACATGATCGACAGAGCTTGCATGAACATGTGGGATGGGTGGCCTTGAAGATGTAATGCATTGGTGGAACGATGTGCTGTGCCACATGTCGGTGGGAAGCAAGTCTGTAGGCTTGATTTCCCCTACATGGTAAATTCCCATTGTAATCTTTATGCAGTAGGGGTGGTTGAGTTGACTTTCAAATGTTTTCATGAATCTCAGGAGCTTGTGTTTTTTTTTTCTCCCCCAAAAATTTGAGGACCGTGAGTAAAGAGCCAGGGCCCATACTGGGGGGACAGCATCAAGAGTAAGAAGATGAGATAAATTGAAAAGCTACAATTAGATGATACCAAACTGGGGTTTTGAAAGCTTCAAGGGTGGTGAGCAATGTTCCCTCTAATTTGCGGTCTAAGTGTGCGGTCCCTTTAAATTTGCTGCGTGGTATCTTCCAGCTGCAGCAGCTGATGAGCGCCCTGCGCAGGACCTCCTGATTGGCAGCCGTGCACCTTAGGGGAACATTTGTGGTGAGGGGTGAGAAGAAAGACCGGGGTTAGCTTGTCCTTTGCAGTGGTTGGAATTAAATCAAGACCTCCTTGTGGGAATCATCGATCTGCAGCAGGTGACACGGTGGTACAAGGACGCACTGCACCCCACAAGGTGGCCTGTCCGCTTGCATTTAACAATAAAGCTGTCTATAGTAATGGAAGTGACGAGGGAATTGATTTGGTTCATTATCATTCTTTGCTGGAATCACACTCTTGTAGAAATCATGCATGGACCAAGCAGAGGTTGCTGCGAGTGCACTGAGTGCATATATTCTTAATCATGGTGTGTCCCTGTGAATACCCAATTTGTCTGTCTGTAGTGCCCTGTGTAGCTGCTATCTAGGTGAATACTTGATCAGTTTGTGTTCTCTGCTTGGCACCATCCCCTGTAAATTCCAAATGCACCCCGTCCCTGTGACCCTTTGTCTTTCTAATCAGTCTGTTCTGTCTATCCAGCATTATTTAGACGAGGCGGAGAGAGACAAAGAGCGTTACATGAAGGAGCTGGAGCAGTACCAACAGACTGAGGCTTACAAACGGTTCAGCCAGAAAGCAGATGACAAACGGCACACAAAAGGGCTTAGCCAAGGTAAAAAATCTTGGTGTTAACTGAAATATTGTCAGCAGTTTCATCACGGGTACAATTAGCTCCTGTAAAATCTGAAATTTCGGGTTTTTACCCCTCCCTTTGTTGAGTTTCCTCATCCCAGCCCTCTGCAAATGGCAATCTGAAGACATTTTTACATGAAAGGAGTGCAGCCAACTGCAGACACAACTCTCCCTCAGTTGGCTGCGTCCCAGAATATAAAGATCAGGTTCAGAGAACCAACATCATCAGCGTTCAGGAGAGAAGGATAAAATTAACCAAAAGATGGTGTTGTATTCATGTTGTCCTCTGACTTAAACCAGTGACCAAACGGAGCTTAAAGTCTAGTATCGTTAAGTAGGTTGATTCCACCAAGGCAGGACTGGTTAACAAAGCAGTTAATAAAGCATAGGGGATCCTGGGCTTTTATAAGTGGAGGCATAGAGTACAAAAGCCAGGAAGTTATGCTAAACCTTTATAAAAAAACTAGTTCGGCCCCAGCTGGAGTATTGTGTCCAATTCTGGGCACCACACTTTAGGAAGGATGTGAAGGCTTTGGAGAGGGTGCAGAAGAGACTTACTAGAATAGTTCCAGGGATGAGGGATTACAGTTACGTGGAGAGACTGGAGAAGCTGGGGTTGTTCTCCTTGAAGCAGAGAAGGCTATGAAGAGATTTGATAGAGGTGTTTAAAATCATGAAGGATTTAGATAAGAGTAAATAAAAGAGAAACTGTTTCCAATGGCTGAAGGGTCGATAACGAGAGGGCACAGATTTAAGGTGACTGGCAAAAGAACCAGAGACGACATGAGGAAAAACTTTTTTACGCAACTAGTGGTTAGGATTTGGAATGCACTGCCTGATAGGGTGGTGGATACAGATTCAATAGTAGCCTTCAAAAGGGAATTGGATAAATACTTGAAGGAGAAGTAATTGCAGGGATATGGGGAAAGAGTGGGGGAGTGGGACTAACTGGATTGCTCTTCAAAAGACTCGTTGGGCCAAATGTGCTGTACTATTCTATGATTCTATAACTAATGCACATGGATGTTATTTTTTTTTTATATCTCCCCTGTCCTTTAGATGAAGGATCCCGAGCCAATAACATTCCTGTTACTGAGGTAGGACTGCTAATCTATTATTTTTACCAGCACAACAGCTAAGAAATGATGAATATGTAAAAAAAAACACCTGGAAAGCAGAATGGATTTGCCTTTATTGTAATTGAACTAAATGAGCCACATGCCAATGCCTAGCTTGCGGGGGGGTGGGGTGGGGGGGGCCTGCTCTGCTCTGCAACTGGCCATGACAGCAGTATTTTTGCTGGCTTCTTCCACTGAAGGCACTGGGGTACAGTTCCACAGGCAGCATCGGTCTTCCAGTACCATACCCAATTGGCCATTCTTCGTTTGTGAGTTCAGGAGGACAAGTGCTAGCAGTTTATTCGACTGTGGAGGGCATCATGGCCAGGACCAATCCTTATTTCACCTGACATCCACATATCTCCGCCCCTACCCTCATCCCATCTACTGCTGAAACCCTCATCCATCTTTTTGTTATCCCCAGACTCGACTGCTTTCATGGCCAGCCACCCATCTTCCACCCTCCTTAGACTTGAGCTCATCCAAAACTCTGCTGCCTGTATCCTAACTTGCGCCAAGTCCCGCTCACTCACCACAACTGTGCTCGCTGACTTACATTATCTCCGGGTCCACTAACACCTCGATTTTAAAAGTCTCATCCTCATGTTCAAGTCCCTCCATGGACTTGTTCCTCACTATCTTTGTAACCTCCTCTAGCCATACAATTCTCCCAGAACTCTGCACCCCTCCAACTATAGCCTCTTGCACATCCCCCACTTCCTGCACACGTTTATTTAATGGCACTAATTCAAGCCCGGGATATAATCTTTAAATTTCCAGTGTGAATTGAGAGCATTTTTAAAAAAACTTCTGCAATTGCTTGAGTCATGAGTGAATCATGAAGTGTTAGCAACATTGCTCATTTGACCGTATACCACCTGAACAATTACTTGTGAATGAGGTAGTGGTGTGACATAAATATTACAGTTTCTTAAATCAGATGGAGTTGGTCTACAATAATGTAATGACCAGATCTTCATTTGTATTGGCCCATGTGGAGTAGTTGAGAGCACCACCTTTTCCTAAAACTAAACAGGCGGCAGGGAAGGGACGATGGGTGTTATCATGGCTTCAGTTTTAATGTTGCCTTATTGGTGTGAAAAGTTAATTGATGAGGAAAGCCTTCACACCATAAGCAGAGAAGTAAATCAGAGAACATGGATTTTATTTTTTTAAGTTATTGTGTGTGCCAGTTTACTTTTTCAAAATTTGCAGCAGCACACTCAAAGAAACGTTCCTGCTGAGGTGCGCGGCCGCATAGCGGCCTGGAGATCCCGTGCAGGCCGCTCACCGGCTTTTCAATGCAAGAAACCGCGCACTTGCGAAATATTGAATGGGCCGCGCAGCCCGTTAAAGGGACTGCGCATCCAAAAAGAATTTACAAGGGAACATTGGTAACAACCCGAGGAACAGACACAGTGGCTTACAGGATCCTTCCACTGAAGTCTTTTAAGCAGTAGGGTTTGGTGTAATGTTATATTCCAGGTGCATGCTGCAGACGATGCTGCGAACCCCTCCTGCACAGTCCCAGCTGGTGGATGAAGAATCACTGGGGAAGGTGAACATTGAGAAAACACAGGGAAGTTGTAGCCAAATTATAAAGGAATTTTTTTTTTTTAAACTTTGGAAGTTTGACAAATAGTGACTTGTACAAATGACTTGTGTGTGTTTACCAATAGCTGACAAATTTATTCCACTGAATTTGCCTCAGTTTAGACGAAAATGTTTCCACAACGGATCAGAAGTAGGATCTGCATTTCCTAGAATGATGTGGATAGTCGTTCAAAGAAAGCCCTGTGGATTGAAAGATTAGCTTTCACTAACTTGGAAATGACAGCATCTCCAGTGAGGGATGTGCTATTTCCATGAAATAAGCAACAGGAGTTGCTTTCTCTGCATTACAATGACATGTTGGAATGATGTTCTGGACTGAAGTTCATTGAATGCTGCTGTTTGCCAGAATTGATGCTGCAGAAGTAAAGAATAGAACGTGTGCCAGTTAACAGACTAGAATGTCTTTACATGAACCAGTTATTCGCAGACCCACTCAATTCCCCATAGATTAGACTCGCAAGTTTCTTGTGTTTTGCACTTGGGTCAAGGCTAGCTTTATCAGTAAACTCATAACCAGCAGGGGTGGCGTTGGAACCATGCAACCCGTGCAATTACACACAGCCCCGAGCGGATTCAATGAGAGATCACCTGCACGATGGTAATAGCTGATCCTGATCATTTTGTCAACTATTTTTATATCACCTATTGCAAACAGGCCTTTCAATGTGTGTGGATTTGACACCAGATTAAGTAGATAAAGGAAGACTTGCATTTCTACAGCGCCTTTCACGACCTCAGGACGTCCCAAAGCGCTTTACAACCAATGAAGTACCTTTGGAAGTGGAGTCACTGTTGTATTGTAGGAAACGCGGCAGCCAATTTGCGCACAGCAAACTCCCATAAACAGCAATGCAATAATGACCTGATCATCTGTTTTCATGATCTTGATTGAGGGACAAATATTGGTCGGGATACCGGGGAGGAATCCCGTACTTTTCTTCGAAATAGTGCTATGGGATCTTTTACGTCCACCCGAGAGAGCAAGTGGGGCCTCGGTTTAACGTCCCATCTGAAAGACGGCACCTCTGACAGTGCAGCACATCCCTCAGTACTGCACTGGAGTGTCAGCCTAGATTTTTGTGCTCAAGACCCTGGAGTGATTATTTAGTATCATTGACTACAAGGCAAACACCGCTCCTGACAGCCAGCTCTGAAAGCAATGGATGGAACTCATTCAAGATGTTTTGTCTGGTAGCTCCCCTGGTGAACCAGTAAGCTTGTATCAGTGATTAGTTAAGCCATACAGACCGTGAAAGCCCTAGGTTCCATCCCCAATCTGTGCTTAGTTAGCTGATCTCATCCAGGACACGATCCAGGACAAAGCAGCCCGCTTGATTGACACCCCATCCACCACCTTAAATATTCACTCCCTCCACCACCGGCGTACCGTGGCTGCAGTGTGTACCATCTACAAGATGCACTGCAGCAACTCGCCAAAGCTTCTTCGACAGCACCTCCCAAACCCGCAACCTCTACCACCTAGAAGGACAAAGGCGGCAGGTGCATGGGAACACCATCACCTCCAAGTTCCCCTCCAAGTCACACACCATCCTGAGTTTGGAAATAAATTGCCGTTTCTTCATCGTTGCTGGAAATCCTGGAACTCCCTCCCTAACAGCACTGTGGGAGCACCTTCACCACACGGACTGCAGCGGTTCAAGAAGGCAGCTCACCACCACCTTCTCAAGGGCAATTAGGGCTGGGCAATAAATGCTGGCCTTGCCAGTAACGCCCACATCCCGTAAACAAATTTTAAAAAAAAGCTAGGGCAGCAGTGGGTGTGCAACAATTACCTCTGTTCCCCTGGGGGGGAGGGGGGGGGTTAAAAAAAAAAAATCAGCCAGGAATTCTACTTCTGATCACTGTCTACTGACTGCGGCTGGAAAGCAAATGTTGGCTAAGGACTGAATCAGGTTTAGCTGCCGTGCACTCCATGGTCAAATAGCCTACCAGCCCACTCACAATGGCCAATTGGTCAGAGTAGCAAAGGACTACTGGCAACTGGAAGCATACTGCAGCACGAGTCAGTTCCTGCAGGAGAGGAGAAAATTGGCGCCAACAATTATGGGGGTGAGGGCAGGAAAAGATTGGTCAGTTTCTTGTCGAGGCTTGTTGCCTCCAGTGGTAATTTTTTTCCCCCTCTCTGCCTCTTTTAGACGTCACTACTGCCGAATAGCTTTGTCAGAGGGAAGGGGTCGCCGAGGAGACAATTACCTGCTTCCAAACCTTTGTCAGTCGATTCTGTAACCATTTGTTACAGTGCGCACAGAAATAGCCTGTGGTGGTTTGACCCCTGTGCTGTTGTTTTTTTTTCCCTCTCTAGATTGGTGCCTCCTCTCCACTTGACACCTCTCCCTGACCACTTACATAGATCAGAGACTCTCCATGTGGATCTGGGGCTGGTGTTAACCCTAGCTGGGGCAACCTTTGGGAACACGAACATTAGTTGTAGCATATCAGGGCAAGGTGACAGAATTTTGGCAGCACAGACTGGGAGCAGATCACTAGCCCACCCTTTCATCCAGGTTGATGTTTAAATATAAAAGTTTTGTTATTGGAACTCACTGTCTAGTTATTCTGACAACTTGCTGACAGCTATTATTTGTACTGCCTTTAACTAAAATACTGGACACATTCTAATGTAGGAAAATTATTTTGGTGGGAGGAGAATGCTTGAAAAAACATGCTCTCTTTATCCAGACAAATCTGTATCTCCCATACCTTTGCCATGTCAGCTGTGGCTCAGTGGGTAGCACTCTCGCCTCTGAGTCAGAAGGTTGTGGGTTCAAGTCACACTCCAGAGACTTGAGCACAAAAATCTAGGCTGGCACTCCCAGTACAGTACTGAGGGAGTGCTGCAACTGTTGGGGGTGCCGACTTTCAGATGAGACGTTAAACCGCGGCCGCGTCTGCCCTCTCAGGTAGCTGTAAAAGATCCCGTGGCACTATTTCGAAGAAGAGCTGGGGAGTTCTCCCCGGTGTCCTGGCCAATATTTATCCCTCAACCAACATCACTTTAAAAAAACAAAACAGATTATCTGGTCATTATCACGTTGCTGTTTGTGTGAGCTTGCTGTGCGCAGATTGATTGCCGCGTTTCTTACATTACAACGGTGACTACACTTCAGAAAGTACTTCATTGGCTGAAGAGCGCTTTGGGACGTCCTGAGGTTGTGAAAGGCGCGATATAAATACAAGTCTTTTTTACACCCTGAAATGAGCTTCTGACCTCATATCCGCAGCATAACAAAGACCGCCTACTTCCACCTCCGTAACATCGCCCGTCTCCGCCCTTGCCTCAGCTCATCCGCTGCTGAAGCCCTCATCCGTGCCTTTGTTACCTCTAAACTTGACTATTCCAACGCACTCCTGGCTGGCCTCCCACATTCCACCCTACATAAACTTGAGGTCATCCAAAACTCGGCTGCCCGTGTCCTAACTCGCGCCAAATCCCGTTCGCCCATCACCCCCTGTGCTCGCCGACCTACATTGGCTCCCGATTAAGCAGTGCCTTGATTTCAAATTTCTCATCCTTGTTTTCAAATCCCTCCATGGCCTTGCCCCTTCCTATCTCTGTAATCTCCTTCAGCCCCACAACCCCCGAGATATCTGCGCTCCTCTAATTCTGCCCTCTTGAGCATCCCTGATTATAATCGCTCAACCTTTGGTGGCCGTGCCTTCTGTTACCTAGGCCCTAAGCTCTGGAATTCCCTTCCTAAACCTCTCCGCCTCGCTACCTCTCTTTCCTCCTTTAAGACGCTCCTTAAAACCTATCACTTTGACCAAGCTTTTGGTCACCTGCCCTAATTTATCCTTATGTGGCTCGATGTCAAATTTTTTGTCTTAAAATACTCCTGTGCGCAGTGCCTTGGGACGTTTTACTACGTTAAAAGCGCTATATAAATACAAGTTGTTGTTTAAATAGATTTTTGATTTATCTCCATTCGAAAACAGTGTTTATATTCCTGTTTGTGTTCCTCTGGTCTTGTAAATAGTCTGTGGGGCACAAAAGTAAAATGTACCTTCACCGAGAGATGCAGTGAAAGAAAAGCAGCCTCCGAAAGCCAGCGGGAGCGACTATGCAGCTCATTGGAGCCCTAATGTAGTTCACGGCTTTGCGTCCCCAGCAATGTTCCTGATCTGTGTTGTGGGAGGATGGCAAATGGGATGTCAAGGACTTCCTGAGCACTATGCAGGCCACTCTTGCATACTTCCTGGTAGCCTATTACTGAGCAACATAAGCAGAGCCTGGGGAGAAGGTCTCCAGCATGGCCTCCTTTTCCAGTACGTGGTGGGGAGAGGCGAGGGGAAGAGAAAATAAATTGTCTCAAAAAGTGTGGCAAGTATCTTTACAAGAGATCCTGTGGAATTTGGTCTCGATGTATTTTTGCAGAAAACTGTTTAATCTGATGACATTGTTAGACTCTTGATAACATGAATAGGTACAAAAGGAGGGAAAGAGCAGTAGATTTTTCCAGACATATAGAAAATGGGTTATGACTTTTTTTTACAGAAGCAGGGTGAGCTGAAGGATCGATCGGTGTTGGACATTCCTATTTTCTCTGAGGAATTTTTAGACCACAGCAAAGGTATGAAGAGCCAGTGTAAATATTATAGCGCAGGGCATTCAAATAACATCAAAGATTCACACACAAATACATCAAAGTTAAAACATTGAAACAGCCCATTCGGCCCAGCCAGTCTGTGTCGGCGAGCAAATAGTTCTAATGACATTTACCCACCCTGTTCCCGCATCCCTTCAACTCCTTTTCCTTTATCGACCTATCCAATCTAATCTTGTCTGTTGACAGTTTCTGCCTCGACCATTAACCCTGGGAGTGAATTCCACAGCCTCACAGCTCTGTGTGTGAAGAAGTTTCTCCTTTCTTCAGTTCGAAATAATTCGTGTTTAATCTTGGATCTGTCCCCTCATTCTTAACCCCTCAGCTACGAGAAGCAGTCTGCTTCTATCTACCCTGTCCCATCTTTCATAATGTTAAACACTTTGATAAACAAAAAATACCCAATTGTTCAAGTCTTTCTTTGTATTCATATTTCTTCATATCAGGCAGCATCCTAGTGATACATAGAATCATAGAAGATAGGAGCAGGAGTAGGCCATTCGGCCCCTCTAGCCTGCTCTGCCATTCAATGCGATCATGGCCGATCATCCAAACTCAGTACCCTGTCCCTGCTTTCTCCCCATATCCCTTGATCCCTTTAGCCTTAAGAAATATATCCAACTCCTTCTTGAATATATTTAATGAATTGGCCTCTACTGCCTTCTGTGATTCTGCGTTGTACCCCCTCTACAGCCTCAATATCCTTCCCAATACTGCACGCAGTACTCTAACTGAGGTCTTAATAAGGTTTTATATAGGCTCATCATTACATCTTTTTTATATTCTATACCTCTTGAGATAAAACCTAGAATTCTGTCAGCTCTTTTGTTCTTTGAATCTGTACCCCCAAGTCCCTCTGCTCTTCCACACTACCAAGCCTATTTCAATTCAGAGTATAATTACAGCTGTTTTTTTTTAAAACACTCTCATGGGAGATCTGCTAGTTTTCGTTACTTTCTTTCTCGTGTGCCCAATAGTTTGTATCCCCAGTTTCAAGATTAATCATTGTGTTTTTCTTTTGACTTGCAGCCCGGGAAAGGGAGCTACGGCAGCTGAGGAAATCCAATATCGAGTATGAAGAAAGAAATGCAGCCTTGCAGAAACACGTGGAGAGTATGAAAACAGCGGTCGAGAAGCTAGAGATTGATGTGATGCAAGAACGAAACAGGAACATTGTCCTTCAGCAGCACTTGGATACCCTGCGGCAGGCACTGACCTCCAGTTTTGCCACTGTACCACTGCCAGGTACTTCAGTCTTTTGTGGATTTAGGACCGTCGACCTTTTAAGATGGAAAGGTGAAAATTTCCAAGTCAGACTTTTTCAAAAAATAGGAAATAAACTTGGTAACAAACGTCAATCAGGCATGAAGGATGCTCTGATTGCTACCAAAAAGTGTCATGAAAAGGATCGCACTTAGGAGTGAAGCAAAACGAACAGGCTCTGGCACATGCGCAGTTTATATATTCTGTATAGGAGTGGGGCAATCCATTATGTGGATTCCCCAGCCTGATCTGTTGCCAGCTGAACTCCAGCAGTGTGTGGAGGACGTCCTCCTTGACGAATGCAGATGGTGCTACGGTACTATGACTCATTGAAGACCACGGTTACATTTTTAGTTAAGTAAGAAATCTAATCTGATAGCTCAGTAGTGGTACCAAGCCATACAGACTGGAGAAGGTCTCCAGGTCCAATCTCCAGTCTGAAGCCAGGACAGAGGTTGTGGCACTACAGTTGGTCCCTATGCTAGTGAGGGATAAGAACATCAGGCAGGTTGTCACTCCAAATTGCCAACTAAAGCCTCCTGCCAGAAAGTGCATATATATGGATGTCGGGCAAGAACGGGATCAGGCACGCTTGTCTAGGCTTGCACATGTGGAATAGCCAGTTGGGCAAGATATCAAAAAGATGCCACTGCTCATGGAACTAACCTATTAGGAATAGACACCTTCAGAATAAGGAACAGAGAAAACAGGCAAAAAAAGATAACGGTGCTTGTTAACGAAGCTCACCTTGTGATGGGGAGTTGTCTGTTGTCATGCAGTAGATGTCCTTTTCCATAAATTAGAAATATCCATTGAAAAGCTTTACAAGATTCTGTGGCAGTTTTGCTAGAATTACATTGAAACTAAGACCTGATTTTAGTTGTCGAGGATTCTTTATACTTTGATGAAAGTCACAGGAATAATTGGACTTCAGGATTGCCCTAGGAATGGGATGTTCTGTATCGAGTGTCTGTAATGGTGCCAAGATTCTACAAGGTGACTAACCCTGTCTCATGGGATCTGCGCGTTCAAAGTTAAAAATGGACACTCTGAGTATAATCACTCCTCGTCAAGGCTCACATAGAAAGAATGACCACTTGGGGGAGGTACCAGAGGGTATCCCAGCAGAAACTGATGCTTTCAGGAGGAGGGATGCAGAGATGACTGTCAAAAAAAAAACCACTAGCATGTTTCTAATATTGTTGTAATGCTATAAGTAGAAGTTTCCCATTTGTGTTTTTTTCCAGGTTCTGGAGAGACACCCACCCTGGATACGATTGACTCCTACATGAGGAAACTACATGGTGTTATTCTATCCAACCCCCAAAATAATGAGAATCTCATTGCCACAGTGCGCGACTTAGTAAGCCGACTTGACAGGTGAGGAGGCAAATACTCAATCAAAGAGCACTTTGTGCTGATCCGTCAGTATGCTTTGTGAGAGTATTGGCAGTCAGTGGGGAATCTCTGTGTTTGGCAATTAATTTGAGACCTAATTGGATATTCAAAACTATCCACGTGAAGAACTGAAGCTACTATTTGTACAGTGAAATGGGCTGTGGGGCAGTGTGGTGTAACTTAGGATAAATATTATAATACAGATATAACATGAAATCACCACAACATGCATCAGGGATGAATGATCAAGGACACTCATATATTACCTACAAGATAAACTCCCTCAAACAGATACGGGACATTAAAGTCTATAAACATTTTTTTTTTTTTTTTTACAACAATCTCCTTGATATTTCCCATTTCTACCTCCACCCCCGATTTGATGGTTGCCGAATAACTCATAGAGTGCAACCGCTTGACTGTAACTGTTAGAAGGCCGCAAGGTTGAGTCCTGGGAGTTACAGAGATGCTGGGAGGTCCGATTTAAAGTAGTTTTGCTGCATGCATATTTATGTTTATTGCATTCCCCTCCAAAAAAAAATAAGTTTACAGTTTCATTGCTGGCCATCAAGTAGAAACAGTATTTAACAGAAGAGCCAGTAGCAGCATTTTGTAAACATGAAGTGTTGTACACTTACCAGAATAGCGCAAACACACAGCACGCTGTTGGCTGTCTGGTGGATTCCAGCTGACCGGTATGATCGGGTAAAATGATTGGCAATCTCTGGCTCTTGCCAGTGTCACAATAGGCTTGGCGGAATCAAGTGCAGGAACAAACAACAAAATGGAGGATTGCAGGTTTCATAGAAACATAGAAGATAGGAGCAGGAGTAGGCCATTCAGCCCCTCGAGCCTGCTCCGCCATTCAATGAGATCATGGCTGATCATCCAAATTCAGTACCCTGTCCCTGCCTTCTCTCCATATCCCTTGATCCCTTTAGTTTTAAGAAATATATCTAACTCCTTCTTGAATATATTTAATGAATTGGCCTCTACTGCCTTCTGTGGTAGAGAATTCCACAGGTTCACCACTCTCTGGGTGAAGAAATTCCTCCTCATCTCAGTCCTAAATGGCTTACCCCTTATCCTTAGACTGTGACTCCTGGTTCTGGACTCCCCGGCCATCGGGAACATCCTTCCTGCATCTAGTCTGTCTAGTCCTGTTAGAATTTTATAAGTTTCAATGAGATCCCCTCTCATTCTTCTAAACTCCAGTGAGTATAAGCCCAATCGACCCAATCTCTCCTCATACGCCATTCCTGCCATCCCGGGTATCAGCCTGGTAACGCGACCCTAACATGGCTGATTGCTGCTTGAGTGGATTTTTTTTTAATACATTAATTGAAACATTGGGAGCTTCAAAAGAGCTCCATCTCCACGGTGGCCCTGGATGAGGTACAGCAGGGCTGCTGACCCCCCATGGCACTTGTTCCCTGGAACAAGCTGATTCCATCATGGGAGGAGGGAGGGTAGAATAGGATAAATATGAGAAGTCGCACAACACCAGGTTATAGTCCAACAGGTTCAAATAAAGCTGTTGGACTATAACCTGGTGTTGTGAGACTTCTCACATTTGTCCACCCCAGTCCAACACCGGCATCTCCACATCAAGAATAGGAGAAGATTAGTTGGTGATGGTGAGTGGGGAAGTAATGGTTATTTGACTCGAAGCATAAAAACATAGAATTGTTTTAGAATTTAACATCTGTTTGTTTTCAGAAATGTTGCCAGATGGGGGGGTTGAAACCAGATGTGAAGGAAAAAATATTTTGGATGATTAAACAGCGAGGTTTTAACATAAATATTCTAATTCTGACTCAATGATGAAAGCTTCCTCGGGTTATAATTCTTAATGGAACAAAATGGTCTTTTAAAATTTAAAATGGTCTTTTTCTCTCTTCTCTTTCTCCTTGCCCCCCCCCCCCCTTGTCTATCCAGTTGAAATGGTGATTGATTCTGAGGGCATCGACATCTGTTCACACAGCTGGAACAGTGTGAAATGGAAGGTGCCACTTGGGTTTGCAGTGGGAATAAAATGGCAGCTACTGTCTGAGGCCTTGGAGTTCAGCCTGTCCTGGAGAAGAATTGTTCCCAACTGCGGGTCCCCTTTCATTTTTATGGACTGAAAGTCTGCCGTCCTGCAGGGGACTGTTGTGTTGCTTCTTGTGAGCTGGAAGCATTTGATGTCTTCTAATTCCTTCAATGGTTGACTAAAGCCAAATATTCCTGTATTATTTGTGTGATGCGTCCTCTTGTGGCATTAGAGGTCTTGGGTGCTCAATCATCAAATTCATCTATTTAATAGCTTTTTTAAAAAATGGTTCCCCCCTCCCTTCTACCCTGGAAGTGGTAACATATATATATTGAAACAAGCTTCTGGATGAAGCTGGTGTTTAATGATTTCAACAGGTAGTTTTCAGAAATACTGACTGAATTGCCAAGTCTTAAGACTTTTTTAAAAATTTGACTGAGTGCCCCTGTATTTGAATTGGTAAGTACGCTGCCCAGCATAGAACTGAATCACAGGGACGAGGAAGGTCCCAGACTCAATCCCTGTTCTGTGCTGACTTCTCTGATCTCAACTAAGATAGCAGTAGGGCTGCTTACAATTGGCCTCAGCTTTCCGAAGCTGGGGTGGGTTTGGGGGGAGCAGGAATTGTCTAGAGTTCGCACTCCCGATTGCTATCTAGTCATTCCTGCTTGAAAGTACCTGTTTGGTAAGGGATAGGATCTAAATCAGCTTTGATGCCTCCACAGTAAGATAGCTGGTGACTTTTGCTGGAAAGTGGTGAAGGACTGAATCCAACTCAATCTTGAAGCTCCCACAGTCGAATAGTTTGCCAAAACTCTCTGTGTAAGCTCACATGAAGAATGAGAACTAGGGCAAGATAGTAGGGTGCATATGGAACCATGCCTCAGCAGCACCTTCAGAAGAGGAGAGAAAATTATATTCTTTGCAGTATATTAAACCCAGTGGCCCAAAATGAGACTGATTTGATGCAAAGAATATTGCATAGTATCTGAATCATGAATCGCATTTAAATGACCCAGGGAACACATTCCTTTTGTGGTGCTTTAGAGTCTTCATTGTTGTGACTGGAACATAACCCCAGAGAATACACTCCTAGACGTGTCTGTCATTTCAAGTGAGGCTGGTTTATTTTTAATGTTCTTGGGTTTCAGGGGGAGAGGCAGTGAATTCTATTGCATCTGTTGAATTGGGACTAATGGTCTAATCTGGATTTACTGTTTGGAAAGGCTGAGATAATATCAGTGGGGCTGCTTCAGTTGTGTTCGGGTGTTTGAATCCGAGCCAGAGTGGATCCTGATTCCCAGGTGGATCTGGTTTTTTCGGTGCCAATGGGTCGGGTGGGTTCTATTGTATCTCAGGTTGTGGCTATTTTCGGAATCACACCAACCTCTGATGCGTAGTATAACCAGCGTATGTGACTGTGTGATTAACTCCTTGAGTACCAGAAGTTCTTTTGAGTATTTTAGAATACGCACCTCAGGTGGAACTTTTCCCCCCCAAATAGTAGGGGCCCTCCTCACCCCTGAACTAGGGAGGCAGTGTCCTATTCCTAAGTGCTGTCCAGTGGTCTTCTCCATTGGAAAAATATACATGTGGACGGACATCAGGTGAGGATAGGATTGGACTCGTGAAATTTGGGCCCTTGGATATTCATGTAAAGGAGCGAAAACTAATGCTCCTTAACAATTGACACTTACTATTCAATGCTTAAGTCATGGAAGTAGAATCAACAAATGGATATTCTAACCTACTTCAGTGTACGGTGGTCACCATTATAAGATTAGATTGCAGTCTCAAAAGGGTATGAAAGATACAGTTTGGCAGTCATTTACAATTTTTGGGGCTAATTTTATCCTCTCCTTAAACGCTGACTCGTGCTGGGTGCAGTTCCACAGGCATCCACTCTGCTTCTGGAATCTCGCACGTGGCCATTCTTCAGTGAATGCTGGCAGATGATGCAGGGCATCACAGATGAGCCTAATACTATCCTAACTCACTGTCTACATAGGCACACTTTCAACAGGGGACACTGGGCAGAGATCGGGAGTACTGATCTTTAGTCCCTGGCTGACTTTAGAGGTGCTACAACTGGTCTTCAAGAAAAATTGGCTAGAGTTCCCATTTCCTCATCCAGCAATACCTGCTGGAAGTCTTTCTGCTAACTGAGGGTAGGGTTGGACTTGGCTCTAATAGCCCACTGATGCTCATGTGTGCTTCCATATGAAGAATATTACTTTGGATGTGGTATTGGATAGTCACCGCTACCGATGGAATCATATCCTAGCACGAGTCATTGCTTAGGTAAGGGAGTACTAAAAACAACTAGCAATTAAGATTTGCTGCCAAGTTTACTGATGTGCCGCATGCCTGAAAATCTCAAGTGTTCTCCGCCTAATGTTTCACCCCTTCTTAAGTACAAGTATGTACAGAAACTTAACTCTCCTCTTCCGAAACTCTAATTGTCCTCCATTGCATACACATTTGAGAGTGCAGTGCTGTACACCAAATGAGAAGAATGAGTATGTCATGTCTCTAACAATTTCTGGTCTTTTTCTGCAACTCGATCTTTTCTTGTTTAGGGACTGTTTAATCCTTGGAAGACTGGATTTTATATTTTGCTTGAATACAGATTAATTTGTAGCCTTAAAAACTACAGACTTTTAGGGGTCAAGCCACAAAATTTCCATTTGCAGAAACACTGTGATCGTTTACTGTTTTGATCAACTGCTTCCTGAAGGTTGTTAGGAAACACAGTCTGATCTAAACCACTGCCAGTAGACATGATGGTAATAAAGAGAATAGTCCGGAATGTTCCACAGCAGCAGTACAGATGTTCTTTCAAGCTGTTAACTGATAAAGCAGTTTATGTATACAGATTGCGTTTCGAAGGAGTTACAGTGTAACTGCAGTTAAAAATGAAAACTGTATTAAATATTTATGGAAGTCGATCACTTATTTTTGTGCGTGTGTTTTTAAAAATCGTCCATGTCACTCCAAGGACAAGATACGGTCACACCAAATCCATTTTGATTTTTTTTTAGGGATCTTGCTAATTCTTATAATCCTCCACACCAGAGAGTTGATGATAGACAGATCTGTCCCTGTGAAAAATAACAAGTGGAATAATTGAAGAAGAACTTCAAGGATTTTTTACCAGGAGTTCCAGCCAAGTTCCACAGAGGATAACCCACTTTTTGTTTGAAGTTTTTTTTTCTCTTCAAAGAAATTGCTTCTTGTTCTCTTCGGCGTTTGAATTGAACAACTTTAGGAAGATTTTCTCTCTGCTGGCTTAGTTGGTAGGTACACGGCCTGTTGTGGTACTGAGGCATACAGACCCAGGAAAGTTTCGATCCCAGTCTGTTCGGCTTGAGCTCTGTGCACCTGGGCTGGGTGAGAATCAGCTGGTGTTCCTATGCTGGTCACCATACAATGATTCCTGCTGGAAAGTATGCATGTGTGGACATCAGTGAGAACAGGATCAGCCTCAGTTGTGACGATACTCATAAAGAACATAAGAATTAGGAGCAGGAGTCAGCCCCTCGAGTCCTCCAGCCATTCAATAAGATCATGGCTCATCTTTGACCTCAACGCCACTTTCCCGCCCGATCCCCATATCCCTTGATTCCCCATGAGTCCAAAAAAATCTATCGATCTCAGCCTTGAATATACTCCATGATTCAGCATCCACAGCCCTCTGGGGTAGAGAATTCCAAAGATTCACAACCGTGTGAGTGAAAAAATTCCTCCTCATCTCAGTCTTAAATGGCCGACTCCTTATCCTGAGACTGTGACCCCTAGTTCTAGGCGCTCAAACCAGGGGAAACAACCTCTCAGCATCTACTTGTCAATCCCCCTTAGAATCTTACATGTTTCAATGAGATAACCTCTCATTCTTCTAAACTCGAGAGTATAGGCCCAATCTATTCAATCTTACAGTTGAATAGCCTGCCAACATTTATCGCTTAGGCTCGCACATGAAGAATGGGCACTTATGCTAGATACCAGACGGTGCCAATGAAAGCACACCACGGAAAAAAATCTATCTCTTACACAGAGTAAAGGAGAAAGTTCAAGGGCGAATAAATTCAGGAAGAATTTCATCCACAGCAGGGGTGTCACTCAGGTCAAAATGGTACAATTGAGTAGAGGAATCTCAAATGTAATATAACTGAAGCTTCAGAGTACTCCCGAATAAGGACAACAGACTGTTCAAACTGGCATTTGGGTAATCTCAGCCCATGGTGGTACCGGGCTATTGGTTGAACCTCCCTCAACCTTTTTAATATAGTTCTGACGATAAGAAAACTGGAAATATTTATGTAAGTCACTGTCGCAAGGCCCCATCGTGCGCCTCGCTGCCAAATTGCTTTATACAAAGCCTTATTGACGTGTTTGAAATGCATTTTTTGCATTCAATGGCTTCTCCTGGACAACCAGAGCAGCCGGTCTTCAAAAAAAGGAACAACAATTAGTTTGCACAAGTACAACATTCACAACAGGGCCTGAGCATTTCTGCAGTGTTAGTCACTCAGTCCAAATCAATAGTATCCTGTGACTACCATGTGAAAGCATCTCCAATCTAGTTCACAAATCTCTCTTCATTTTAAATGGGGTTTAAGTACAAGTGGCTATTTTTATCGAGGCACTGAAACTAATTTTTCTTCAGATGATTTTCTTTATCGGAGTTTGTTTCTGTACTATATTTTTTCTCTAATGGTCCTTTTCCATAGGGATCTAGTAAAAAAAGACTTGCATTTATATAGCACCTTTCACGATAACCAGACATCCCAAAACGCTTTACAGCCAATGAAGTACTTTTTGAAGCGTAGTCACTGTTGTAATGTAGGAAACGCGGCAGCCAATTTGTGCACAGCAAGCTCCCACAAACTGCAATGTGATAATGACCAGATAATCTGTTTTAGTGATGTTGCTTGAGAGATAAATATTGGCCAGGACACCGGGGATAACTCCCCTGCTCTTCTTTGAAATAGTGCCGTGGGATCTTTTACGTCCACCTGAGAGAGCAGACAAGGCCTCGGTTTAACATCTCATCCAAAAGACAGCACCTCTTGACAGTGCGGCACTCCCTCAGTACTGCACTGGAGTGTCAGCCTAGATTTTTGTGCTCGTCTCTGGAGTGGGACTTGAACCCACAACCTTCTGACTCAGAGGTGAGGGTGCTACCCACTGAGCCATGGCTGTGCCTTTTGCATCGATGTGAAGTGGTTATTGCTGGGGTTCTGGTATAACGAGTCAGATTGGTGATCTGACTCGAGCGCATTAAAACAACTCCTTGATTCTGCCTTGCTGCTTGTACTCCATTCAGGCATAACGCCACTACACTTCAGAGCGCTCTCCCTAAACCACTTCACCTCACTTATTTTAAAAGCTATCCTTTCAACCATTGGTTTCCTCCCACCACTGCTTTAATTTATCCTGTCCCCACTCTGTTCTCTGTATCCTCATTAAATGGCGATACCGTGCTGTACAAACATAAATCGTTGAGGTAAACCCCCTCCAGCAATGTTCCCGCTAAGCTGCGCGGCCGCACAGCCGTCTGGAGGTCCCGTGCAGGCCGCTCGTGGGCTTTTCAATGTAAATAACCGCACATGCATGAAAAATTGAATTGGCCGCATAGCCAGTTAAAGGGGCCACGCACCAAAAATATTTACAGGGAACATTGCACTCCGGTCAAAGTTTCATACCTGTTTTCCAGTGTGCGGCCTGCAGTGTTTAGTTTGCAAGAGCTTTATTTCTTAATACTGACTTTATTCAACTTCTGCTTTGTACCCCTGTTCAAACCCCTTGTGGATGTCAGTCCTGTGGTCCAGTAATACATTTAACATTGCTTTGTCATCTTGTAAGAGGAAGATGATTCTCTTGGTTTGTAAACTCTGTACATAATAATCTTTAGCTATCTTTTGTAAGTAGTAGGTTAATTTTGTTAAAGAAAATGATCTGTAACATAATACTGCAATTGAAAATGCTTCCCTCCAGGAACTTTAATGGGGTCTGTTGCCTTCTGTTACCTAGGCCCTAAGCTCTGGAATTCCCTGCCCAAAACTGTCCGCCTCGCTACCTCTCCTCCTTTAAGATGCTCCTTAAAACCTACCTCTTTGACCAAGCTTTTGGTCACCTGCCCTCGTTTATCCTTGTGTGGATCGGTGTCAAATTTTTTGTCTTAAAATAATCCTGTGCAGCGCCTTGGGACGTTTTACTACGTTAAAGGCGCTATATAAAAAGTTGTTGTTGTTGGGATCGAAGTGATAGAAATGACAGCACAGAAGGAGGCCATCGTACTCGCTCATTAACTGGAGTTCTCCACTCTTAATTTCATTTTCTTGTTGTTTCGTGGTAACCTTTTATAGTCTTCCTTTTCAAATACATATCGAGCCCCTTTTTAAATGATATAATCTCTGCCTCAATAGCCACTTGTGATAAAGCATTCCATATTCTAATAAGTGCAAAACAAATTATTCTTACTTCGCCCTACATTTGACTAATGACAATCCTGAGTTTATGCCCTCTTGTTACCAATTATCCAACCAGTGGAAACAGTCTTTCATTATTTACACTTTCAGAAGTTTTGATCATTTCGAAAACCCCTATTCAACCCCTTCCTTAATCCCCTATTCTGGTGGGGATAAAACCATTTTTTTTAGTCTTTTTTCCGAACTATAACCTTTGTGTCCTGGTATCATTCTAGTGGATCTTAGCTATACCCTTCCACGGTACTAATATCCTTCCTTTAATGGGTAGAGTAAGTAAACTTGGAAAAATACACTAAGGCAGCAGGAAAAAAGGGCACAGGTTTAGGTTGTGGAAGTTTAGAGCAGATGGCAGGAGGTATTTCTTTATACTGGGTGTCAACAACTGGAATAGGTTGCCAAGAAGAATGGTAATTGCTAGGACACTGGACTCCTTTAAAAGCAGCTGGATGCTTTAATGGGAAGATGTTGGTATTCTGGAAGGATGAGATCAAATGAGCTGAAGGGCGTTCTTCATCTGAACCCATCTTGTGAATTTTTCAGGTATGGTTATATGATTGTATTTTTGTTTTGGAATGGTGCTGCCTTATTCTAACTTGTGTCAGCCGTGGCTCAGTGGGTAGCACTCTGGCCTCTGAGTCAGAAGGCTGTAGGTTCAAGTCCCGCTCCAGGGACTTGAGCACAAAAATCTACGCTGACACTCCCAGTGCAGTGCTGCGGGAGTACTGCACTGGCGGAGATGCCGTCTTTCGGATAAGATGTTAAACCGAGGCGTAAAAGATCCCACGGCGCTATTTCAAAGAAAAGCAGGGGCGTTATCCCCGGTATCCTGGACAATATTTATGGCGCAATCAACATCACTAAAAAAACAGATGATCTGGTCATTATCACATTGCTGGTTGTGGGAGCTTGCTGTGTGCAAATTGGCTGCCACGTTTCCTACATTACAACAGTGAATACACTTCAAAAATACTTAATTGGTTGTAAAGCGCTTTGGGACATCCAGTGGTCATGAAAGGCGCTATAGAAATGTAAGTCTGCTTTTCAGAATTCCCCTGATTGCTGAGTAGGTAAACCCATATCTCAGCATGTTACTGGACCATACAGGATAAGAAAGACTTATTTATATAGATATATAGCGCCTTTCACATCCAAAAGCGCTTTACAGCCAATGAAGTACTTTTGAAGTGTAGTCACTGTTGTAATGCAGGAAATGCAGCAGCCAATTTGCGCACAGCAAGCGTCCAACAGTGAAAGTGACCAGATAATCTGTTTTATTGAGGGATAAATATCAGCCAGGAGATACAGGATAACTCCCATGCTCTTCTTCAATATAGTGCCATGGGATATCTTACGTCCACCCAAGAGGGCAGAAGGGGCCTTGGGTTAGCATCTCAGATGGCACTTCCGACAGTGCGGCGCTCCCTCCGTACTGCGCTGGAGTGTCAGCCTGGATTTTGTGCTCAAGTCTCTGGAGTGGGACTGTGAACCCACAACCTTCTGACTCAGAGGCGAGAGTGCTGCCCACTGAGCCACGGCTGTTTAGTCCTTGGTCTATGTGAGTTAGATTATCACAGTTGGGTCGGCAGTGGGGAGGGGCATTAAGGCCTATTGTCGAGTCAGACGGGCTTCACAAGTGGGCAGGGAAAAAGTTTGTCAAACAAAAAGTTGCATTCACACCTAATTTTGCAGTCTGCTCAATTTTCTCTGTTGCACTGTGCAGGGACAAAGAATCTACACTCATGTCACTTTATGCACGTGATTTCAGTACAGCTGCGGTGGAGGAGAGGGGCGGGGGTGGTGGAATTCCTGCTCCGCTGCAGATCGTTTCCCCTGCAATGCCAGGTGCTAATTATAGGTATAACCTGGTCGTTAGCTGTTGCAGGCTATGAATAAGGTACTGGGAACACAACTTAAAAATGGCCAACAGTTTCCTGTTATGTAGAACAGCTGGAAAACAGACATCTGGAAGGGAGTGCAGGGGTTTCTGTTTACTGTGCATCACTCAGCTCAGGGCAATATTTGCTTCCAGAAACGCTTCAGGAAAGCAGACCTCTGCCAGGAGGGAAGAGAATTGGAAAATCATTCAGTAGTTAGATCAGCTTTCCAGAGGGAAGTCATTGCACTTGCCCATCTGTTTCAGCTGTGTCAGCCGTGGCTCAGTGCGTTGCATTCTCACCTTTGAATCAGAAGGTTGTGGGTTCATAGTCCCATTCCCGAGACTTGAACACGAAAATCTAGGCTGACGTTCCAGTGCAGTGCTGAGGGAGCGCCGCACTGTCAGAGATGTCGTCTTTCGGATGAGACGTTAAACCGAGGCGTAAAAGATCCCACCGCACTATTTCGAAGAAGAGCAGGGGAGTTATCCCCGGGTGTCCTGGGGCCAATATTTATCCCTCAATCAACATCACTAAAACAGATTATCTGGTCATTATCACATTGCTGTTTGTGGGAGCTTGCTGTGCGTAAATTGGCTGCCGCGTTTCCTACATTACAACAGTGACTACACTTCAAAAGTACTTCATTGGCTGTAAAGCACTTTGGGACGTCCGGTGGTTGTGAAAGGTGCTATAGAAATGCAAGTCTTTCTTTCTGTTTCTCTTTGGATTCATGGTCTAGATTTGTATTTATCCATAGCTTTATATTCAGACACTGAGCAGGAGCTGTGATCAGTTACGTCCCCGGGGACTGCCCTGTAAGGTTTTGTGTTCTATATTTAAAACACAAACCTAGGCGAATCTGCTCCTCCTGTGCTCTAAGGAGTAAAAGGTGCTGGACTGCCTATATGATGACCCAAATGTATCTGAAGCAAAACAATACTGTATGAAATCACTGACAACCACAGGTTGTAGGAAATATGCTGTGTGTGACTATTTTTGGGTTTTGCTATATACTCTTGCGTATTGGCCAGTGTACAGCTTTGTTTTGAGGTCTTTTACCTGTTTAATTTGTTTATACATCATTTACAGAATAGAATCATAGAAATTTACGGCACAGAAGGAGGCCATTCGGCCCATTGTGCCTGTGCCTGTGCCGGCCGAAAAAGAGCTCTCCAGCCTAATCCCACGTTCCAGCTCTTGGACCTCCTTCTTTTCCTCCTGATTGTTCTGCAAGTAATACTCAAATATGTGCAGCTCCTTTTTCTTTCTCTGATTTTGCTCCAATCTTGAAGGAGTGACTCATGATAGTTTGCCGGCCAACAGCCTTCCAGTGGGTCATCTGAGTGACTGTTCTTTCTGTGAGTCTAAACAGTAAGTGCTGGTGAGCTGTTCGACTATATTTAGAGCCAAGCCTGATCCTGCCCTTTCCCAAATTCCAGATGTACACACTTCTTGCAAAGGGAGAGATTGGGCAGGGTGGGGTGTGGTTGGTTTACTGACCAATGATCAGTGTGAGAGACCTGGGCATTTTTTCCTCTTGCCTAGCCCAAAGATGGTAATGCTTCATCACCACTCTAACTGAGATCAGCTGGCTCACTTCAAACCATCAGCCAAACTTTAGTAGTCTGTATCACTCAGTGACTTACAGTTTCTCCTGGCTGGAGAGTCTAGAACCAGGGGTCATGATCTTATTGAATGGCGGAGCAGGCTCGAAGGGCCGTATGGCCTACTCCTGCTCCTAATTCTTATGTTCTTATGTTACCATGATCGGTCCACTGAATAACACGAAATGTGTAACAAGACGCCCATGTTTCTAAGTCACGGTCCCTATCATGTCTCTCACTGTATCGGAAACTGTCCATGAAATAAGGTTCCAACCACAAGTTGGCAGTAAAGCTTAAAGTCTGCTCAACCACCTGCATCAAAAATTCTGACCTTGGCTGGGCATTCAGTGCAGGATTTATTCTCTTTTTGATTGGGGCCTATGTGACTCCTTCATGCCCGAGGTAGTTGTGAGTTATTTGGTATTCATCGCGATTTAGAATCTGTATTCAATGCCTCGTTCTCAACTGTTGTCTGTGGGCTCAGTGCCCCAGTGGGTTCAGCCACATGTCCGGTGAAGCACAAAGCTACCCCACTGCTGATCCGTGCTGAGTTAGTTGATCGCAACCAGGACGATGGTAGTGGTACTACATTTGGCCTCAGTAATGTAGTTGCAATTCCTATATTACAACAGTGACTACACTTCTAAAGTACTGGTATGGCTGTAAAGCGCTTTGGGACGTCCTGAGGTTGTGAAAGGTACTGTATAAATGCAAGTCTTTCTTTCTATCTCAGTATCCCTGGGTTCAGGAGTGGGTCAAAAAAAAAAACTTGCATTTCCACAGCGCCGACCGGACGTCCCAAAGCGCTTTACAGCCAATGAAGTACTTTTTGAAATGTAGTCACTGTTGTAATATAGGAAACATGGCAGCCAATTTGCGCACAGCAAGCTCCCACAAACAGCAATGAGATAATGACCAGATCATCTGTTTTTGTTATTGAGGGATAAATTATAGCTCGGACACCGGGAATAACTCCCCTGCTCTTCTTCGAAACAGTGCCGCGGGATCTTTTACGTCCGCCTGAGAGGGCTGACGAGAACTCGGTTTAACGTCTCATCCGAAAGATGGCACCTCCGCCAGTGCAGCGCTCCCTCAGCACACTGCACTGGGAATGTCAGCCTAGCTTTTTGTGCTCAAGTCCCTGGAGTGGGACTTGAATCCACAACCTTCTGACTCAGAGGCGAGGGTGCTGCCCACTGAGTGTTTTGGGACATCCTGGGTTCAGGAGTGGGACAAAGTAGCCAGGGTTCCCACTTCTGACTCCAGTCCAATGACTTCTGCTGCAACTTGTTATGTGTGGATAAGGTGAGAATAGGAACAGGCTTGACTGTGAAGCTTCCCACAGTCAAAGATACTCACTGTCCTGGCTCACGTATGAATAAAGGCCATTTGAGTGAGGCGGGAGGAGGTTGTCTGTACCCATGGAACCTTTCCTCAGCATAAGTTAGGAGAGCAAGGGAGAAAAAGAAAAGCATTTATAAAAAAAAAAATCTTCAATTAATTTAATCAAAACAATGCAGGCCGAGACTCTACCTTTGATGGATTGCCAGCAGGTTTTGAGTGAATTTGTGTGGATGATGTGGAGGTGGATCCTACCCACAGAGACCGGATTCCACACAGGCACAGCTGTCCGACATTTGATGTAAGGAACAACAAATCGTGCAGAAAACTAAACTTGGACAGCATGAAGGGGAATTTTTTTTTTAATGTTTACTAATGCCTTAATCTTTCCAATCTGTCTCTGATTCAGAATTTAATGAAATGCACAAATCAAAAGGAATTAATTGGGTGCCTGATTGGTCTGGAGTAAGACAGTTTTGGTCAGTACTATGAAGGGGATCTCGTGTTTTCCTTTACCAGTTCTAATGATGGGTCCTGACCATTGGTTAGCCTGTCTCTTTCCCTTTCAGAGGCTGATTGACCTGCTATTTCCAGTCTTTGCAGTTTTTCTCATCACTTCTTCCTGCTCAAATTTCTCTCCTTCCTCTCCTGTCGGCATTGAGTCCATGCTGGGACATGATTTCATGGACGGCAGGTACCAAGCCTGTGGTACTATTGACGTGTGAACGTTGTTCGACCACGAGGTTCATTGGGGAAAGAATTCGGCAGAGTTCCCGCTCCTGAGAACATTTGTGTGGCTTGTGCTGAAAAATCTCTGTGTGTGGCTATGGAGTGAGGACTAGATTGGGGTCGGCTGTGGCAGTCTCCACAGTTTTTAATTCATACACAGGATGTGGGCGTTGCCGGCAGGGCCAGCATTTATTGCACGTCCCTAATTCCCCTCGAGAAGGTGGTGGTGACTTGAGCCGCCACCTTGAATACAACTGAGTGTCTTGCTGGGCCATTTCAGAGGGCAGTTAAGAGTTAGCCACATTGTTGTGGGCCTGGCGTCACATATCGGCCAGACCGGGTAAGGACGGCGGATTTCCTTCCCTGAAGGACATTAGTGAACCAGATGGGTTTTTACGACAATCCGGTAGTTAAATGGGTTACGGTAGCATAGTGGTTATGTTACTGGTCTAGTAATCCGGAGGCCTGGACTAATGATCCGGAGACATGAGTTCAAATCCCACCATGCCAGTTACATAACCACTATGCTGCTGTGCCCCCTTAGTTGAATCACTTACAGACACTTGCTTTCCAGGCTCACACATGAAGATGTCCACCTGGGTGACACAATGCAAATGGTTGGAGCCCATGGAACTGTACAACCAAATGAGCACTTCCAGGAAAGGGAGGGGGGTAGTTATCTACATTGATTAATCCCCTTCCATGTGTCTCTCTTAGTTGTGCATTTGTCTGCTGGCGTATCCCTCTTTGCTTCCTGCCCATGTTCACTGTTCCCCTGGTATTTAAATTTAATCATGACGCTACCTCTGTTTCTCCATTCTTGGCTTCTGGAAAATCTGCATTACAAGATGTTAATGACTACGTGCAGAAGATTAATTGCTGCTGCTTGACAATGTAATTAAAGGGGCTTCGTCATCTGGTAAATTGCTTCGTAAGACAATTTATCAGGTGAGTGAATGGAAGGAGAGCACAAAGGCAGAATTGGCACCATTACTATGCGAATGGCGTTACAAAGTGGCTTATTGCCAAGTCCTCCAGTGGAGGGCGTGCTCCCTCATGTATCTCTCTCTCTCTTTTTGGGCCCCATCCTATGTAGGTGAGATGGCCAGTGGACATGGTTGAATTCTGTCCCAAGCAGAATAGGCGCCCCATCTGGTTAATACATAGCAATTGTAGGGGGGGTGGGGGTGCGGGCGGTGGGGTGCGGGACGTGAGGATATTTTCCTGGTTTGGTTTTTTCAGTTCACTCCCCACCTCTCCGAAAGGCATTGACTCTTGCTGGGGTCTATTTCCACAGGTACCAGCAGTCCTCTGGTATCTCGCCCAAGTCACTATTATTCTTCATGTGTGAATCTTCGCTGCTGAGTGTTGTCAGGCTACTCAACCTTGGAGAGCATCACAGCTAAGCCCAATCCTGTCCTTACATCTTGACCATGTGGTGTCAGCCGTGGGTCAGTGGGCAGCACTCTCTCTCGCCTCTGGGTCAGGAGGTTGTGGATTCAAGTCCCACTCCAGAGACTTGAACACAAAAATCTAGGCTGACACTCCCAGTGCAGTGCTGAGGGAGTGCCGCACTGTTGGAGGTGCTGTTTTTTGGATGAGACGTTAAACTGAGGCCCCGTCTGCTCTCTCAGGTGGACATAAAAGATCCTATGGCACTATTTCGAAGAAGAGCAAGGGAGTTATTCCCGGTGTCCTGCCCAATATTTATCCCTCAATCAACATCACTAAAACAGATTATCTGGTCATTATCACATTGCTGTTTGTGGGAGCTTGCTGTGCGCAAATTGGCTGCCGAGTTACCTACATTACAACAGTGACTACACTTCAAAAAGTACTTCATTGGCTGGGACATCCTTAGGTCGTGAAAGGCGCTATATAAATGCAAGTCTTTTTGGAGCACATTGCCACTGAGTCTAATCCTGTCCTTAAACACATAGGGGGAAAAATTAGGTCGCGCCCCATTTGGGGCGCAAATATCGTCTGGACGCAAATATTAGCGCCTGGCGCTAATTATCGGCACTGACTGGAAACTTCACTTTTACCGCCCCGGGAGTTGAGTGGAGCGCTAAATCAGGCGCTGCACACCTGTCTTAAGGCGCAAAGGCCGAGCAGTGAGGCGCTAACTCAGCGCGCGAGCGCAGCGCAGCTGCTGCCAGTTAGCGAGGGAACACAGACACACTGGCGCCGGCCACTTCTTAAAGCGGGGGGGGCCAACTTGCTCCCCAGCCACACCCTGCTCATTGCAGCCTTGAATCTCAGCCTGGAGAGACCTGTCAATCCATTTTGCTGCCAAGGATGGAGAGGGTGAGAGAACGAGCTCATCGCTTCACCGAGCGGGCCTTGGATGCTCTGGTTGGCGCGGTGGAGCGCAGAAGATGTATACTCTTCCCTGAGAGTGGCAGGAGGCCTTTGCCACGCGAGTACAGAAGAGTGTGGAGGGAGGTGGCTCAGAGCGTCTCCTCCAGGAGCATGGTGCCCAGGACCCATACTCAATGCCGCAAAAAGTTCAACGACCTCACTCGGGTCGTCAGGGTGAGTGGCTTTTTCTCAATACCTCTCCATCCCTCCATCTCAACCTCACTCTATGGCCAGAGGGTCTTAAAACCCCAATGCACAACACTCATCCAACACCTATGGCCCTTTCATGAAACACACACACACATTCCACACTTTGCATACAGTAAGGGCTATTCACCTATGGGAGGCACATCAGGCAAGACCATGGCTGCATACAGTAAGGGCTATTCACCTATGGGAGGCACATCAGGCAAGACCATGGCTGCATACAGTAAGGGCTATTCACCTATGGGAGGCACATCAGGCAAGACCATGGCTGTATATTTACTCAGATGCTGTCCTTTTTCTTACAGGCCAAGCTGGCGCATAATCGGAGACAGCAGCAACGGACAGGTGGAGGGCGGCCTCAGCTGCAACCCCTCAGCGATCTTGAGGAGCGCATCCACAGGATTGTGGCAAGCCGGGTGATCGGTCCCGTCGCCACTGGAGACGCCGACCCCGTTCTGGACAGCAATGGTAAGGTCATCACCTTTTTGTCCTCTGTCCTTCCACTTGTCCCTCACAACACCAGCCTTTGACACTTTCAATCCAACTTGCTAACTCGCTGCACTTATTCCTCCCTTACTGCCACCCTGTCCTCACGCTAAAGCCACTCTTGTACCTCCCTGCTTTCAGATGGTGATTCACCAGCTGAGGAGACGGGCCCTGAAGCTGCCACTGGGAGTGATGCTGCAGCTGAGGAGGAAGAGGAAGCCGGAGCATCAGTGCCACCCTCTCCCGAGGAAGCCCATGCCCACACTGGGAACACGCCTTCCTGGAGGGGAGCAGGGGGGAAGGGTCTGATGAGGGTGAAGCTCCAGGACCCAGCGGGCTGCAGCAACGCCATGGGGGTAGGGAAGAACGGGGGCCTTCTCCCCAGAGGGTGAGTATGCCAGACACTCCTACTGCAATGGACGCAGAGGAGGAGCGGCTGATCGCAGAAATGAACACCCAGGCGGTGGGCATGCACACTGAGCTCATGGGTGCAGTGGGAAGGGTGCCCGAATGCACTGAGTCACTGGCAAGGAGTGTGGAGCACTTCACTGTAGCACAGGCAGATGCCACACTAACGCTTAGTGCTGCAATTCAGTCACTGGCTGCCGTGATCCCATCTCTGACTGCTCTCATGCAGACTCAGATTGAGGCCACGCGAGCACAGACTGCTGCCAACCTCGATGGTTCGTGCACATGTCCCCGGGGCTGTCACCGCGCCGCAGCAGGCCAGCAATCTGTTCTCCAGCAGATTGCTCCGGATGCTGAAGTGCTGCCCCGTGGGAGTGCCAGTGTGTCGGGCGAGCAGGGAGTTGCTGTCCTCTCTCACGATGACAGCATTCCTGCTGCCAACACTGTCACTTCTCCACTGCACTTGCCACCGCCTGTAGGACAGACTGCTGCCGCCCATGCAGAGTTGATGCAGTCCTTCAGGGGCATCTGCAGTGTCAGGGTCTGACGAGCAGCAGCCTTCCACCAGCCTTGCTGCAGCCACTGAGGTCCCATTACGGAGGAGCAGTAGGGTTAGAAGGGGGGAAGTGCGCAAGGGAAGGAGATCACCCTCGAAGGGCAAAAAGTAGGAGGTGTGACAAAATGCTGGTCATTTTTTTATTAAAGGTCGAGGTTCATGGTCCAACTTTTGTTTAGTGTTTTGGACATTATCTCCAGGTTGTGAGAACCAGTTATGTTATTGACTTTTTTTGTGTTTATTTCTATGAGTTTGTCATGAGGAATTGACACACACAGAGTTTGTAAAATAAATAAGTTTCTGTATTCAAAATATACATGGTTGGTGGTTGGAATTATTGGTGCCTTGGCCGGCTTAGGGGTTGCGTGCTGGGTTCATTAATGTTGTTAGCAATTGCAGAAGCCATTTCCACAGCAGGGGCCCTAGAAGCGGCTTGCTATTAGCCGTTGACGGACGGCCCTTGCAGTTTCACCATTGTGGGCCGCCCTCCCGCCTTGGTGCTGCTGATGATCATCCTCCTCGTCCTCTTCCTCCTCTTCCTCCTCCTCCTCTGGTGGTGCTCCAAGGCCTGGTGGCATTGGCTGGGTCCTGAGGATTGCCATGTTATGCAACATGCAGCACACGACTACGAAGTTGGATACTCGCTCAGGCGAGTACTGCAGGGCTCCTCCAGAATGGTCGAGACAGCGGAACCGTTGCTTCAGCACGCCGATTGTGCGCTCAATTATGTTCCTGGTAGTTTGATGGCTCTCATTGTACCGCAGCTCAGCAGGGGTGTTGGGCGTACGGAGCGGTGTCATCAGCCAGGTGCTCAATGCATACCCCTTGTCCCCGAGAAGCCAACCAACTGGCTGATGCGGTGCCTCGAAAAGTTCTGCCACAGTAGTCTGGCGCAGGATAAAAGCATCGTGGCAGCTGCCAGGATAGTGGGCTTTGACAGCGAGTATCAGCTGTCTGTGGTCACAGACCAACTGAACATTCAAGGAATGGAACCCCTTTCTGTTCCGGAATTCCTCGGCATTCTCATGCGGAGCACGCAAAGCCACATGCGTGCAGTCAATGGCGCCCTGCACCATGGGGAAGCCTGCTACCCTCACAAAGCCCAGAGCGCGGTCACGCTGCTTGTCTGGGGTCATGGGGAAAGAGATGAACTCTCGTCTCCTTTTAAAGAGGGCATTTGTGACCTGCCGGATGCAGCAATGCACCGCGAACTGGGAGATATTGGCGAGGTCCCCAGCAGCAGCTTGAAATGAGCCAGTAGCGTAAAAGTTGAGAGCCACTGTGACCTTCACTGCCACCGACAGAGACGTCCTGGACCTCAGTTGAGGCTGCAGATCTGGCTGCAGCAGGTGGCAGAGCTCAGTGACCACCTCCTTGCTGAATCGCAGCCTTCGCAAACACAGCTCCTCAGACATATGAATGTAGGAGAGCTGTTCACGATATACCCTGGGAGGGTAAGCTCTCCTGTACATACGCCTGTTGGCCCTCCTCCGTCTGGCCATCATTGCCACTCTCTCTCTGCGTCTCTGTATCCTCCGATTCAGCTGGAGCAGGACGACACCCCCAATCAGTGCAGCCCCCATAGTCTCTTTGCAAGCAAAGTAATGAAGGACAGCAACTAAAGTACTAGCGAAGTTAGGATCAATAGGCAAAACTACCTCACAAAGCGTTGAGTCAATGCAGAAGTCTCTCTTTCTCTCTCTCCGAATCTCTCTCTCTCTCTCAGAACGAGTGGTGCAAAAATGTCGACCACAGAAAAAGACAGGAAGAGGCCCCCTTTAAATAGCGCCCCCCCCCAGCCCCACAGCGATTGATAGCGTTCCAGTCTTCCGGTCGTTGGATGCGCCAGGCGGTAAGGCAGGGGGCGCCACTCAATTTCCGCTCCGGGGCGCCACAAGGGCGTTGCACCATGGAATGACGTCACAATCTGCGCGCGCAGGTGGTCGCAGCGGTAAGTTTTAGCGCCGCCGCACAATCTCTAGTTAAGTTCCCGAGCGGCGCAAACATCGCTGCGCCCGGGCGTTAGCGGCTTTGCGCCCCATTAGCGCCCTCTTAAGGCGCTAACGGGAGGCGCAACCAACTGAATTTTTACCCCATAGTTTCCAGTAGAAGACATTGGACAACAATCAGGAGTGGGAGCTCAAGCTGATTTCCTACCCCTCCACTTTCTTCCCTTCCACTTCAAGGCACTGAGGCCAACTGTAGCATCCCAACTGCTGCTCTGGTTGAGATCATCCAATTCATCATAGACTTGAATAAAACTTGGCACCTTCTGGTCTGGTGCAGACTAAGCACTGTACTATAGACAGTGCCTTTGGCACCCGCCTATCAGAGTGGCCATGGGTAAATGGCCTCCAGCCAGTTGGGTCTAGCCCAATGACTTGCAAGCCAGCAATGTTCCATATTTCAAGGAAGCATAGAAATGGCCAAATACAGGGAAACTGGAATATTTAAACATGTCCTTTATCACTGCCAGCAGAAAATAATAGGACTGGAGTGGAGACTACTTGCTGAATCATTCCAAAGTCACGGTGTGGCCTTAACCACATTTTGTTTCTTGCTTCAGTGATCATAGTTCAGGAAACTCGTTGACCACAAGATCCTAATGTACAGAAACCAGCTTTGTTGAGTTGAAGCAATTTAACATGAAGAAGGGACCGGCCGTCCGACAGTGGATAAAGTCTGCATTAATCTCCAGCAGATAGCACTGCACTTCACCAGGCAAGACTGCACCGCATTGGAAAATGATATGGGAGCGCTGCACTGGCGGAGGTGCCGTCTTTCGGATGAGTCGTTACACCGAGGCCCCGTCTGCTCTCTCAGGTGGACGTAAAACATCCCGCGGCACTATTGCGAAGAAAAGCAGGGGAGTTATCCCCGGTGTCCTGGGGCCAATATTTATCCCTCAATCAACATAACAAAAGCATATTATCTGGTCATTATCACATTGCTGTTTGTGGGAGCTTGCTGTGAGCAAATTGCCTGCTGCGATTCCTACATTACAACAGTGACTACACTTCAAAAAGTACTTCATTGGCTTTGGGATGTCCTGAGGTGGTAAAAGGCGCTATAAAAATGCAAGTCTTTTTTATATTTTCATATCCTTAAGGAAGCTCAATGGCAAGCAGTAAATTTAGTACAGAATGTGGCACATGGGTGCGATGAATTTCATTCAGGCATGTGTTAGCCTTTTCCATCTTTGCATTTTAAGAAAAAAATGCCACAGCACAGGTGTGCCACGTGATGCATTTGTGGCATTTTCAGTAGTGCATAAATTATTGAACAAAACAGAAACCGAGGTGGGGGCGGGGGGAACATAAAATGGGATAGTTTTCAGACGAAACTTCAGCTTTGGACAAGGAGTCAAGTCATCCCGAGGATCTTGGAGCGAGTGTAAGTAATTGACTGCACCTAGTTCCTGTTCTGCGGCAGTTGTTTCCTATAGTCACACTGCATTGAAATTTTTTAAGTCACATTTTCCGTTGCCAGGAAACCTGAAATATGTTTTAAAGGGGGGGAGAAGAAAGCCAAGCTGCAGGAAACCTCTCAGGACGCATGTGTCACAGGTCCAACACTTCCTTACTGTGCTTGAGGATGTTTAAGTCATTCCATGCGGACATGCTCCGTAGTTTCAGCAGGGCCCATATCCGCAGGCAAAAATAACCCTGCATGTTCAGCAAGAATTTATTTTTATTATCGTGTGTGTTATTCACAACTCATTGAGTCACTGACTGACCCCAGGATCAAGCAGAACCCATGCAAAGCTATTTGTGAGGTGGTCTGAAAAGATGAATGGAGTTGTGTGTCTTTTTTTTAATTTTCCCCTCAGCTGGTTATAGTATCTCTTCCCAAATGGTCATTCTCGATGTGTGATCCAAGACACTGGTCATCCAGCCGGGAAGTGCAAATCTGTGGACAGTGATTGAGGACAACATCAAAGTTGGCGAGGGTTGCTCTTCCAGATGTCCTGCTGACACTCGCCGTCCAGGCTGACACATGAAGAGGAACCGGAGGTCTGCCGTCAGCTGTGATTCCAAATGGCCTACTCCTGCTCCGATTACTTATGTTCCTGTGTTCCACACACCAGCAAGAGACTGCGCGTTCTGGCGAGAAAATGAAGGGGAGAGGTGCAGTGTTCTTTCCTACATTGCAACAGTGACTACACTTCAAAAGTACTTCATTGGCTGTGAAGTGTTTTGGGACATCCTGAGGTTGTGAAAGGCGCTGTATAAATGCAAGTCTTTCTTTCTTTTATGGGGTACAGTGTTCCAACCAGCAGCACAGGTAAATCAGAGGAGCTCAGTAACTTTTATCATGTCAGCCGTGGCTCAGTGGGTAGCACTCTCTCTCGCCTCTGAGTCAAGAGGTTGTGGGTTCGAGCCTCACTCCAGAGACTTGAGCACAAAAATCCAGGCTGACACTCCAGGGCAGTACTGAGGGAGTGCTGCACTGTTGGAGGTGCTGTCTTTCGGAGGAGACGTTAAACCGAGGCCCCGTCTGTCCTCTCACGTGGATGTAAAAGATCCCATGGCACTGTTTCGAAGAAGAGCAGGGGAGTTATCCCCGGTGTCATGGGCCAATATTTATCCCTCAACCAACATCAGTAAAACAGATGATCTGGTCACTATCACATTGCTGTTTGTCGGAGCTTGCTGTGTGCAAATTGGCTGCTGCATTTCCGACAACAGTGACTCCACTTCAAAAGTACTTCATTGGCTGTGAAGCAATTTGGGACGTCCTAAGGTCATGGAAAGCGCTATAGAAATGCAAGTTCTCTTCTTAAATAATCACTTCTAACTCCACATAGATGTTCAGAATATTCTTGCGTATAATTGCACGATTTTGTCTCATTTTAAGTTTATTCAGATTTCCTTTCCTAGGACTACAGTAAGTATTTATTAATCAATTTAGATTTGCAGGGGAAAGTCTAGAACAAGGATATCTTTGGGAGAGGGGATTGAGTCCAGTTCAGACTGACGGGATGCAAATTTCCCATCTCTGGTGGGGTACTCACTGGTGGAGAGTGTTAGGAGACAGCTCGTCAGCACCACCCTCTCACCTCACCTTAGCCCAGACAGGGAACTGAAAGTCTCCTCTGTTTGGCAGCGAGTGGGTGGTGGGCGCATCAGAAAACCCCTGGAGTCTGCGCTGAGCATTGAGATGAAAATCTCTGTTGGAGGAATTGATCCTGTAGTGCGTCAGAATGTTGTCATTTCATCTCTGGGAGTTGAGTTGGAGACCAGCCCAAAGCAATAAGCTGAAAGTTTCCCCTCTCTAATCACCGTTAAGACTCCTTTGTGTATTGAGGTTGGGCAGTCTCAAAGCTGTTCCCAGTGAGCTGTGAATCACAGCACAAAATGACACATAACTTGACATGAACTGAGTCAGCTCTTTAGGTCATAAAAATAGATGGTGTGAAAATGGGAATGTCACTGCTGTGGCAGTGAAGGGCACTCTTCTGAAGTTGGGAGATGGGGCACATTATTGGGGCAGCATAGAGGTAGGTTTGTACTATATTTAACCTTTGACTAGGGAGTGCTTGAAGGGTTGTCACTAAGTGCAATGAATACAGGCAAATACTTTTCAGCGAGAATTATGTAAATACTGAACGACGCATTGTCTGCTGGCTCCACAAATGAAAATTCCATGAAGTTTTGTTATAACCCAGGGTTAACACAGCAGAACACCTCCTAAATACCTCAATACCAGAAGAAAATGCCTGGGAAGTATACGTCTTACTGCATTCTATTGTAAAATAAATGTAACATTTTAAAAAGAAACAAAGACGTGCATTTCTATAGCGCCTTTCACGACCACAGGACATCCCAAAGCGCTTTACAGCCAATTATGTTCTTTTGGTGGAGTCACTGTTGTAATGTAGGCAACACGGCAGCCAATTTGTGCACAGCAAGCTCCCACAAACAGCAATGTGATAATGTCCAGATCGTCTGTCTTTAGTGATGTTGGTTGAGGGATAAATATTGGCCAGGACACCGTAAAGAACTCCACTGCTCTTCGAAATAGTGCCGTGGGATCTTTTACATCCACCTGAGAGGGTTTCATCCGAAAGACAGAACCTCTGACAGTGCAGCACTCCCTCAGTACTGCACTGGAGTGTCGGCCTGGATTATGTGCTTAAATCTCTGGAGTGGGGCTTGTACCCACAACCTTCTGACGCGGAGGTGATAGTGCTACCCACTGAGCCAAGGCTGACACCAAGTTTCAAAATTAAAAGAAAACATTTTTGTGTTTGATTTGTCAGTTTAAAAAGTGTGGGGTGGGGTGGGGCGATGCTGGATGTTAGTGCTCAGCAACATTCCCACTGAGGCGCGCGCGCAGCCGTGCAGTAATCTGGAAGGTCCCATGCAGGCCGCTCACCGGCTTTTACATGGTAAGTACCGCGCATGTGCAGAAATTTAAAGGGACCGCGCATTAAAAGAAACAGGCCGTGCACTTACAGGGAGCACTGGCGGTCAGTATGACCAATCGTGGGTGTGAATCCCACTCCACTCGGAGCCAGTGGCCGGTGCTGAGCAGAGGCTGCAGTGGCTGGAGGCAGGGGGAGGGGAGAGCAGAGAGCGGGTAGTCCCTGACGCACCGAAGCGCTGCCTGGAAGGGGGGGCAGTGACGGCAGCCCCCCACCATCTCAGCCACAGACATTAAATCAAGTAAAGAGGATTTTAAAAAATACAGAGGAGCAACATAAAACAACCCCATAAAAACAAAGTGAAGAAACAAATCTAACGCTGACACATACTGCACTCACGGACTGTTTTAGCAGCGTGTGATGAGGTAGTCTTGATTATAGTGTCCCTTCCTGTTGCATTGAATACTGTCTATGACTCACTGGAATATAGCTTAGCGTCTTCTGATCGAGAAGGGCAGTCTGCTCTTGGGATTTGAAGGGCAGCCCCTTGTACTGTCTGAGTATCATTTTCTTTTTGCTATTGTTCTTGGCTTTTCTTCTTCTCCTCCAGGCGCTGACTCTTGCTGGGATACAGTTCAACATGCACTGGTAGCCCTCTGCTACCATACCCTGGGTAACCCTACACAGTGAGTGTTTGCAGGGTATTCATCTGCGGGGAAAATTACAGCCAAACCCAATCCTGTCTTCACCCGATGTCTACAAATACAAAGGAGCAGGAACCTTGGATGGTTTGTTTCTCCTACCACTGCCACCCCCCCCACCCCATTGCCCAGGGGTACTGGCACAAACGATAGCTCCCCAACAGCCGCCCCAGATGAGATCAGGGATCTCAGCACTGACCGAGAATCGAAACCGGGATGGATATCATTTGAATTGGGAAAACTGCAGCTTTCCACTTCAAAGCATTTCCTCCAGAAATACTTTCAGTCTATTTTTAAAAAAAGAATTTAATACCCCCCTCTGGGTTAATAGAGTACAATCGCAAAGTGTTTTGCCTTGAAAGCATTATGGATATGTACAGAGTTTTTAAGTTCAGTAATGATGCCTCGTGAATATTTATGATGTGATCTAAATCGAGTGCTGTGATCTTTTAACATTGTATGATCTGAAAAAGAAAGACTTGCCATTGTACAGCGCCTTTCATGACCTCAGGATGTCCCAAAGCGTTTCACAGCCAATGAAGTACTTTTTGAAGTGTAGTCACTGTTGTAATGTAGGAAACGCGGCAGCCAATTTGCGCACAGCAAGCTCCCGCAAACAGCAATGTGATAACGACCAGATAATCTGTTTTTCAGGGATGTTGATTGAGGGATAAATATTGGCCAGGACACCAGGGAGAACTCCCCTGCTCTTCTTCAAAATAGTGCCATGCGATCTTTCACCTGACGAAGGAGCAGCGCTCCGAAAGCTTGTGATTTCAAATAAAACTGTTGGACTATAACCTGGTGTTGTGCAACTTCTCACATTTGTACACTTCAAGAGTACTTCATTGGCTGTAAAGCGCTTTGGGACATCCTGAGGTCGTGAAAGGTGTTCTAGAAATCCAAATTAATTCTCTTTTGTGTATGGTCGAATGAATGTAAACACAGAATAAAAAGAACACGGAAATTAACGCAAAAAAAAATCAAAGCACAGAAAAAAAAGTTGTCGGAAATTTTACACCGAGCGTAAAATAAAGAAAATTAATTAACTATATTGAGAAAATTCGAATACTATGGACACAACTGCATGCAAATGGTTAACAATCCTTTGTTTTTCCTGGCTGGAATTAGCCAGGTCGGCACAGAGTCCCTCTTCTCCTCTCCGCCCATAGAACTGGTTCGACACCATTGTGTGTCACAGGAAATGGCAGCAGTCTAACTACATCCGGCACTGCCAGTCTATAGTGGGACAGGCTCCCTGCCAAAACACACTCTGCACAATGTTCTGTTTAATATTCTTCTGGTAGCAATTAAAAAACACCACTAGTTTCCCCAGCCCCCCACCCCACCCCTCACTTCCCCTGAAGTAGCTGCCTCATATTGGGGTACGGTTCCCAGGGCACCAGCTGTCCTTCAGCAGCTCAGCAAAGTGGCCAATTTTCTCGTGCGAGCCCAGAGTACTGATACGCTATTCAACCATGGCAGAATCACAGCCGACCCTGACCGTGTCCTCATCCAATGACTGGAAAACCGTCAGGAGCTGAAACCCTCTCTGATCTTTTCTCCGCTCCCCCGACCCAGGGACACAAGAGGCCAATTGGCATTAGGTAACGTAGCACACTGCAAGGATCAAACCTTAAGAGCTCTGAGATTGCAAAGCTCAGTACCACGCCAGGCAAGCACATTCACCCACTGAACCATACAGAAACCCCTAAATACACTTCTGTACAAGGTAAAGCTCTGACACGATTGAGTGAAAAGTAAAAAGAATCTTCTACTTAACGTAATTAAAACTAACATAATTAAGACTGTAACATATAAACATAATTAAGACCATAATAGTCATATGAGGGATTTAATTCACAGCATATTTCAATAACAGGCAAATTGTTGACTTAATCTTTGCTTCAGTGCAGCAATAACACTCTGTCCTTGATACAATGCCTCAGATCGTAGTTTTTAAATTGTGTGAACTCATTAAGGAGGGATTTCCACTCACCATCCCTTAAAATACAGAACAAGATACTTTCCTCCCCCCCATACATTTTTCTCCCTCACCTCCTGAAAGTGCTGACTCTTGCTTCAACGCCCCAAAGTGTTTCACAGAGGAAAGGAGTGACCATCGAGCTTTTGTAGGGGAGTTACGGGAGGTAAGTGAGGGGAGGACAGGTCCATCCACGCCCTTCTTGTCTGTTTCTCAACCTAATTTAAACACAATAAATTCCACTGGAAATACCCGTGCAACAGTAACGGATTCAACAGAAGGGAGAAAATGGGAAAATAAAAATAAAGGGTGCCATTTTGTACTTAAAGATGCTGATAGTCCCTGTGAGTTACTAAAATGCTGATAGTCCCTGTGGGTTGCTAAGATGCTGATAGTCCCTGTGAGTTACTAAGATGCTGATAGTCCCTGTGAGTTACTAAGATGCTGATAGTCCCTGTGAGTTACTAAGATGCTGATAGTCCCTGTGAGTTACTAAGATGCTGATAGTCCCTGTGGGTTGCTAAGATGTTGATAATCCCTATGAGTTACTAAAATGTTGATAATCCCTGTGAGTTACTAAGATGCTGATAGTCCTTGTGAGTTACTAAGATGCTGATAGTCCCTGTGAGTTACTAAGATGCTGATAGTCCCTGTGAGTTACTAAGATGCTGATAGTCCCTGTGAGTTACTAAGATACTGATAGTCCCTGTGAGTTACTAAGATGCTGATAGACCCTGTGAGTTACTAAGATGCTGATAGACCCTGTGAGTTACTAAGATGCTGATAGACCCTGTGAGTTACTAAGATGCTGATAGACCCTGTGGGTTGCTAAGATGCTGATAGAACTTGTGGGTTACTAAGATGCTGATAATCCCTGTGAGTTACTAAGATGCTGATAGTCCCTGTGAGTTACTAAGATACTGATAGTCCCTGTGAGTTACTAAGATGTGGAGATGCCGGTGTTTGACTGGGGTGGACAAATGTGAGAAGTCGCACAACACCAGGTTATAGTCCAACAGCTTTATTTGAAATCACAAGCTTTCGGAGCGCTGCTCCTTCGTCAGGTGAAGTGAAGAGATGCATATAGGCACAGCATATATATAGAGTTACTAAGATACTGATAATCCCTGTGGGTTACTAAAATGCTGATAGTCCCTGTGGGTTACTAAGATGCTGATAGTCCCTGTGGGTTGCTAAGATGCTGATAGTCTCTGTGGGTTACTAAGGTACTGATAATCCCTGTGGGTTACTAAGATGCTGATAGACCTTGTGGGTTGCTAAGATTCTGATAGAGCTTGTGGGTTGCTAAGATGCTGATAGTCCTTGTGGGAAAGGGAATACACATTAAATGGTAGGACACTGAGTAGTGTAGAGGAACAAAGGGACCTTGGAGTGCATATCCACAGATCCCTGAAGGTAGCAGGCCAGGTAGATAAGGTGGTTAAGAAGGCATACGGGATACTTGCCTTTATTAGCCGTGGCATAGAATACAAGAGCAGCGGGGTTATGCTTCAACTGTATAAAACACTAGTTAGGCCTCAGCTAGAGTACTGCATGCAGTTCTGGTCACCACATTACAGGAAAGATGTGATTGCACTAGAGAGGGTACAGAGGAGATTTACAAGGATGTTGCCGGGAGTAGAGAATCTTAGCTTTGAGGAAAGACTGGATAGGCTGGGTCTGTTTTCCTTGGAACAGAGGAGGCGGAGGGGAGACCTTATTGAGGTGTATAAAATTATGAGGAGCATCGATAAAGTGGATAGAAAGGACCTATTTCCCTTAGCAGAGGGGTCAAAAACCAGGGGGCACAGATTTAAAGTAATTGGGGGAAGGTTTAGAGGGGATTTGAGGGGAAATTCCTTCACCCAGAGGGTTGTGGGGGCTCTGGAACTCACTGCCTGAAAGGGTGGTAGAGGCAGGAACCCTCATCATATTTAAAAAGTACTTGGATGTGCACTTGGGATGCTCTAACCTGCAGGGCTATGGACCAAGAGCTGGGAAGTGGGATTAGGCTGGATAGCTCTTTGTTGGCCAGTGCGGACACGATGGGCCGAAATGGCCTCCTTCCATGCTGTAACTTTCTATGATTCTATAAGATGCTGATAGTCCTTGTGGGTTACTAAGCTACATGACACAATGTTCCAAATCATCATGATTAGACTTTTCTTGGAGACAACCACTTGCTTTGTCTTTGTGTTTTTCTGGTCCTTTTCTCAGCATTTTTGTTTCCTATTGATGCCCAAGAAAAGCATGGAAGCAATTATCCTATTACAATATTTGAAATCCAACACACGCACTGCATACACCAAGGAAAGAATGCATAGTGCATGGAAAAAGTAGGCGGAACTTCCACCTTCGGTGGGAGTGTAAAACAGACAGTAGCCAATCAGTCCGCTATACCCCCCCATCTGATTTTCCTTTCTATGACTCAGTGGATAGGATAGTTGTCCGGGCGTGTAACGGGCGGCCGGTCAGCTCCTGCCTGTTCTGTGCCCCTGTCGCAGTTGTAAAGTTCAGGCGAGTAAGTCTTACAATATTTTAGAACAGCAGCTTGCAGTTAATGTAGGGGGAAAAAATAGATAAGGGAACGGACGGCGAGCGATGGAGGGAGAAATTAGGTGGGGGGACCGAGAGCTTGGTTGAAAAATGTGTTTTGAGAAGGTCTTTAAAGATGGAGAGAAATGGAGAGACGAGGGCAGGAGGGTGGGGGTGGGGTGGGTATTTAGGGAGGGAGTTCCAGAGAGTGGGCCCAAGGCGGTTGTAGGCTCTGTCTCAGATGAAAGGGCAGAATCAAAAGACTGAAAGGTGCGGGAGGGTATTTAAAGCTGGAGGAGATTGCTGAGATAGGGTGGGAGGCGGTTGTAGAGGGATTAGAGGATGAGAAATTTAATGCGTTGGGGGACTGGGAGAGAATGTAGGTCATTCCTTTAGTGTTTGTCATCTTTTGATATTTTTCTTTTTGGCTTTGATTTCTCATGACATTGATTTTTTTTTCTCTGTACTGGAAAGGAAAGATGAGCTGCCTTTAACTACTTTACAGAGAGGCTGGTGAATGCGTGGAATAGACTGCTTGGGAAGGCAGTGTAGCCAGACTTCAAATGGAATGGAAAATCGAGCGGGGTGGAGAACAAGCTGCGGATCAGGTATCACCCGTTGAAAGTTACACCCAGATAGTGTTGGCAAATTCAAGAGGGAACCGGATAGATATTTGTCAAGGAGGAGAGTTGGGGTGTGGGGTGCAAGTCCAACAGTGACTGGGAGCTGCAGTGGCCACTTTTTCCTTTGTGAGCCTAGTGTTGGTGGGCAATTCCACTGTGGAGGCACCACCTGAGCCAGATCCTGTCCTCACCTGATGCATGCACATGTGTTTTCAACATGGGTCACCATATAACGAGTCCTTCATCCTATCCAAAGATCCCTCCATCATATCCATCCTTATCCTCCATCTCATACATCCCCTGCCTCCATCTTATTCACCCCCTCTCCATCCTGTGCATGCTCACCCCATCCTATCTGTCCCCTCCCTCCATCTTATTCATCCCTTCCCCCATCCTATCCGTCCTATCCAACCTCTCCTTCCATTCTATCCATCCCATTTCTCCAGTCTATCCATCCTGTTGCTCCACTGTGCTCTATTTAACTCCACTTGACTTTTTTCAAGTTTTCTTATCAGTTTCCTGGGACTCTTTTAGAAACACTTCTTAATAATGAGTCTGGGCAATGCACGAGGTAAAGATTACAATTAGGCTGCTTATGTGATTTTTAGCGTTCTTGGGCATTGGCCAAGTGTCCGTAGTGGCTGAAAATGGTTGTGTTCAACAGACGAATAATATAAGATTTTCCCAGAGGAAGCCCTTCCCGCAGGGGCTAGAATCTGGGCTTTAAGGCAATGAGTGACCCGTCTGAAAGTGAACCGATAGACACAGCAGAAGGTCACTAGTCTGGAGCACCAAACCCTGAATCTGGGAAAAAATTCCTCAGCTGAATTATCTCATTAACTTTTAATAGCAACAATATCTAAAGATGTTGTTTAGAACGGCTGGAAATGAGAACAGGCCGTTTAAGCAGCAGAAAGAAATTCCTTCATCAAGCTGCGTGCTCGTCATTTTTATTTTTAACCCTCTCCAGCTCATTGATTTCTCTCGCATTAGTCTTTTATCCCCTTCTTGTCCAGAAAGCATTGACTCATCATGAGGTTTGTGCAGGGCCAGGACTTCAAAGCTGATCCTGATGGCCATACGCAAACATTGGATAGGAGTTATCGGATAGTGATCAAGAGCAGGAATCCTGGCTGATTCTTTTTATTCATTCATGGGATGTGGGTGTCGCTGGCAAGGCCATGCATTTATTGCCCATCCCTAATTGCCCTTGAGAAGGTGGTGGTGAGACAACTGAGTGGCTTGCTAGGCCATTTCAGAGGGCAGTTAAGAGTCAACCACATTGCTGTGGGTCATACGTACGAACTTACGAATTAGGAGCAGGAGTAGGCCACTCGGCCCCTCGAGCCTGCTCCGCCATTCAATCAGATCATGGCTGATCCGATTACTCCACATTCCCGCCTACCCCCGATAACCTTTCACCCCCTTGCTTATCAAGAATCTATCTACCTCTGCCGTAAAAATATTCAAAGACTCTGCTTCCACCGCCCTCTGAGGAAGAGAGTTCCAAAGACTCACGACCCTCTGTGAGAAAAAATTTCTCCTCATCTCTGTCTTAAATGGGCGACCCCTTATTTTTAAACAGTGACCCGTAGTCTGGGTCTGGAGTAAGGACGGCAGATTTCTTTCCCTGAAGGACATTAGTGAACCAGATGGGTTTTTACGACAATCCAGTAGTGTCACGGTCACCATTACTGATACTAGCTTTTTATTCCAGATTTATTTAATTAAATTCCACAGCTGCTGTGATGGGATTTGAACTCAGTCTCACAGATCATTAAGTTCAGACCTACTGGATTACCAGTCCAGCAACATAACCACTATGCTATCATTCTCCTCCCCACCTCAGCGTTACTGAGGGAAATTATTAGTACCCCGACTGCCACCCAAGGTGAGATCAGTTAACTCGACACAAACCAGGGATTGAACCCAGAACCTGCCCAGTATATTTTTTCTGTGTGAATTTTGAGCTTATTGGAATGAGAGATGTTAGTGCTGGAGATCAGAACACTTTCCATTTCCCGAGCCCTAAGCTCTGGAATTCCCTTCCTCCCTAAACCTCTCCGCCTCTCTGCCTCGCTCTCCTCTTTAAAGTCGCTCCTTAAAACCTACCTCTTTGACCAAGCTTTTGGTCACCTGACCTAATATCTCTTTATGAGACTCGGTGTCACATTTTGTCTGTTAACGCTCCTGTGAAGCACCTTGGGACGTTTTACTACGTTAAAGGCGCTATATAAATGCAAGTTGTTGGGTTTGAAAGCTGGTCCCAGAGGTGAAAGACCAGCATTTATATGACACCTAATCCAGTCTCTCAGAAACATCTCAACGCATTTCACATACAAGAAATTACTTTGAAATATTAAGTAAGCATATATTTCTGCGAACAGCAAGATCACACAAACAGCAATGACTCAGTTAATCTGTGATTATTATATGGTATTAGTTGAGGGAGGAATATTGGCTAGGATATTGGGAGAAATGCCTGTTCTTCTTCGAATAGCAGTGTGGGATCTTTAGCAGCCCCCTGAATAGGCAAAGGGGACTACGGTTAAATTTCTCACCTGAAGGACAGCACCTCCAAAAACGCTGACTCCCTCAGATCAGAGGTTATGCCTATCAGGAAAGGATGAACAGGCTGGGTCTCTTTTCTCTTGAAAAGAGAAGGCTGAGGGGCGACCTAATAGAGGTCTTTAAAATTATGAAAGGTTTTGATAGAGTGGTTCCACTTGTGGGGAAGAGCAAAACTAGAGGCCATCGATATAAGATAGTCACCAAGAAATCCAATAGGGAATTCAGAAGAAACTTCTTTACCCAGAGAGTGGTGAGAATGTGGAACTCGCTACCACAGGGAATAGTTGAGGCAAATAGTATAGATGCATTTAAAGGGAGGCTAGATAAGCATATGAAGGAGAAGGGAATAGAGGGTGATGCTGATAGAGTTAGATGAGGAAAGACGGGAGGAGGCTCGAGTGGAGGATAAACACCAGCATGGACTGGTTGGGTCAAATGGCCTGTTTCTGTGCTGTAAATCCTATGTAATCCTATGTAGATCTGCGGCGGAGTGTCAGCCTGGATGACATGCTCAAGCCTCGTGCAGGTGAAGACCCAGATGTCAGTTTCGAGGAAGATTTGGAGGAAGAGACCAACAATCCACCTGAGATTGCGCAGCCTATCAAATCATGATAATTTAAGCAGGAATCATCGTTCGGAGGTCCATCAAATGTGAACCTTCTGCTTGTTCTCTAATGACTGCAGAAAGCTGATAGTCACATTTTCATAAGAATGTTCCCGTTGAGAACAATTTCCTGAGCCCTGTGAAATAACACAGCAAACTATGTGTATTCAATTAGACCCAGAAGAGAGATTATCCGATCAGGAAATGGGAAAGTAACATTCCACTGCAAAATAAACAATCATCACAATCTAATTCCCAATTGCCTCACTCTGTAGATAAACTTCAGCATGCTTGGTATCAGGTTTTTTACGTTTCTGAGCTTTGAATCAAGGGGGAAAAAAATTACAATCTGTTCCCTTGGGCAGCAGCTCGGGCTTTACTCAATTAAAAAAAAAACGCAGGACTGCTCCATTTACAAGTCAGTCCTTGACTGCAAATGGGCAACTCATTATCAATAAACAACAAGGACATACTTTTAAATATTGTGTGACTTGAACAATGTAACATCCCGAGGGACTTCCCAGGAGGAGCAGTGGGTGATAAACAGGAAGTGGGAGGGGAATTAAGAGAGCTGATTGAAGGTGAGGTCAAAAACCATCGCAATTTGGAGCGCAGAAGGAGGCCTTTTGGCCCATTGTGTCTGTGCCGTATCTTGGCTCGGGCAATCGAAGACTAATCCCACTGTCCTGCTCTCTCTCGGCTCAGTGGGTAGCACTCTCGCCTCTGAGAAGGTTGTGGGCTCAAGACCCACTCCAGAGACTTGAGCTCATAGTCCAGGCTGACACTACTGAGTGCCAGTACTGAGGGGGCGCTGCCCCATTGGAGGTCTCGACGTTCGGATGAGACGTTAAACCGAGGCCCCGTCTGCCCTCACGGGTGGAACTAAAAGATCCCATGGCACCAATGTTCCCTTTAAGCTGTGCGGCCACACAGCCGTGCAGGCCGCTCGCTGGTTTTTAAATTCGAATAACCGCGCATGCGCGGAAGTGTGAATGGGCCACGCGGCTGCTTAAAGGGGCCGCGCAGTCACGCACCCAAAAAAGTACAGGGAACATTGCATGGCAGTATTCGAAAAAGAGCAGGGGAGTTCTCCCCAGTGTCCCAGCCAATATTTAGCGCTCATCCAACACCAAAAAAACCCAGATAAATCATTATCTCATTTCTGATTGTGGGATCTTGCTGTGTGCAATTTGGCTGCCCTGTTTCCCTGCATTACAACAGCGACTAACTTCAAAATAACTTCATTTAGGATGTTGTGAAAGGCGCTATATAAATGCAAGTTCTTCTCTCTCAAAAGTAGGTTTTGAGGGACTTTTGAAGGTAGAGCGTGAGGTTGTGAGATGGAGGGGTTTAGTATGGGAATTCAAGAGTGTGGGGCACATTGGCTGAAGGCTCCACCACAGATGCTGGAGCGCGGATGGGAGGAATTTGCACAGTGGATCAAACTCAGAAGAGTGATAGTACATTGCGGCATAACTAGAAGTAATGAAATATAGAAACAGTAAAATGCTTAGACCTTTGACTAAAAAAATATACAAAACTCTCAAAGACACAGCATTAATTTTGGGATCTGTGAGCCATCAGTTACTTGGATAATATACAAGGTGACAGATTCATGAATACTTAATGTTTTCAAGTACGTACTGTGCTTTTTAAAGTTATACAACTGCTGTCTTTCATAACCAATATAGAGACAGTAATGCAATTTCATTTAATCGTCTGAAACCTTGCAAAAAGATGAGAAGGTGTGGGAAATATCATTTGACCCTTACACTGCCAAGAGGTGCAGAGAAACTCCTGTTAGCCATCTACCGATAGGTCGCCAACCCTCCAGGACTGCCCTGGAGTCTCCAGGAATCGAAGATTATCCTCCAGAACGCTGCAGCCAGCAACTGGGAGAAAAGTCACAGGGAGCATTCAAAATAAAATGGTGTGTTTTATCATTTCCTTTGAACATTTTTGTTTATTAGTTTAGAAAAAATATCGGAGGTGGAAAAAAAGGCTGTTTGATTGGGCGGGAGGTCATGTGACGAGACCTCCAGGAATACGTCCAATCAGCGTTGGCGACCCCATCTACAGGTGAGGGAACACACAGGTGATCTTCTCCTTGGTGTCTTCCAATTGTACTCTGCATTCAGCAATCTTTGTGATAAATTGCTAGATTTTTTCAGGTTGAAAACAGCTCACCTTACATCAGTATTCAGCAGCTTACCAACTCCAATTTACATTCTGACTGTCTCCAGTCTGGATCTAAGTGGTTGCCCAACTGTAACACTAATAGCACCTATTGGTATTAAGGGGACATCTTAGTTCTACTATTCGAACCGATATGTAATTACAGTGAGGCTTAACGCCTCGCACATTGACATGGCGGTGATCACACCTTGCCCCATGGGGAATCTCAAATCTACATTCTGCCCTCAGCAAATGCACTGCCCCAGTTTGCCACTGAGTAATATGTCAACTTCTGTTCCTATTTTAGACTAGTCTTATTTACTTACTTGGCAGCAATGTCTAACCCCCAACCCTAAACCACTCCTCAGGACCTGAACGTAGATCAACCACTGGTAGAAAAGCAGCAACAGCCACCCCAGCCAATAGGGTCACTAGTAGGTCGTCCCCTGTGGTTCCCAACCCAACTAAGCTTCAGGGACCAGGAACAGATACATTTTGTTAAATCTTAAACACGCTCTGCTCCCAGTGTAAGCACAACCGCACCAAGAAACCAACAACAACAACTTGCATTTATACAGCGTCTTTAACGTAGTAAAATGTCCCAAGGCGCTTCACAGGAGCGATTATCAAACAAAATGCGACACCGAGCCACGTAAGGAAATATTCGGGCAGGTGACCAAAAGCTTGGTCAAAGAGGTAGGTTTTAAGCAGCGTCTTAAAGGAGGAGAGGGAGGTAGCGAGGCGGAGAGGTTTAGGGAGGGAATTCCAGAGTTTAGGGCCCGGGCAGCTGAAGGCACGGCCGCCAATGGTGGAGCGATTAAAATCGGGGATGCGCAAGAGGCCAGAATTGGAGGAGCGCAGAAATCTCGGAGGGTTGTAGGGCTGGAGGAGGTTACAGAGATAGGGAGGGTCGAGGCCATGGAGGGAATTGAAAACAAGAATGAGAATTTTAAAATCGAGGCGTTGCCGGAGCGGGTAAACCTTCATATATTAGTGTACTCCTCCTGCAAGCACCATATCTGTATGGTGTGCAATGGCTTCATAATATATGTGAATGTCAACGATTTAAAATATATATATATTTTGTTTAAGTTCTGAGATAAATGGTGGAAAATTGGCCGGGAAGAGTTACTGAGTACCACAGTATGAGGGGAGGCAACTGAACTAACACCGGTAGATACAGTCATTGGCTCTGGATACCTTGGCACCAATGTTCCCTTCAAGCTGCATGGCCGCATGGCTGCACAGTGCTCCAGGGGTCCCGCGCAGCCGGCAAGCCGGCTTTTGAATTGAAAAAGCATGCATGCATGCACGGACTTTTGAACGGGCCGGGCAGCCCGTTAAAGGGGCCGCGCGGCCCCCCCCCCCCAAAATTTACAGGAAACATTGCTTGGCACTTGCGCACGTTCAGCTGTGCTTATCAATACAGCGACTTCAGCTTCTATTTACACAAAGTCAGAAATGCTAACACAAAAGAGAAATACTGCGGATGCTGGGAATCTGAAATAAAAACAGAAAATGCTGGAAATGCTCTGCATCTGTGGAAAGGTCGTCGACCTGAAACGTTAACTCTGTTTCTCTCTCCACAGATGCTGCCTGACCTGCCGAGTGTTTCCAGCATTTTCTGCTTCTAAGTCAGAAATGCTGTTTGTTTAGTCACAGCGCTTGAATCAATAAAATGGGTCAACTGGTTGTTTACATCCTGTTTGCAAGTCATTGGTGATCGACTTTTATGGAATTGAAGGTTTCCTTCCAGAAATAACTATTTCCAGGGCTGTACGTGGACCCAATGACTAACGTCTACTGAAACAACGGTCTACCACTAAGTTTAGCGACTAGTTTCTGTGATCTGTCAACACCATGTACATTGAACCAAGCATTTTTTATCAAATAGACCTCACTGGCAGCATAATGACATAATAATGGCGTGTCAGCCGTGGCTCAGTGGGCAGCACTCTCGTCTCAGAGTCAGAAGGTTGTGGGTTCAAGTCCCACTCCAGAGACTTGAGCACAAAATCTAGGCTGACACTCCAGTGCAGTGCTGAGGGAGCCCTGTGCTGTCAGAGGTGTCGTCTTTTGGATGAGACTTTAAACCGAGGCCCCGTCTGCTCTTTCAGGTGAATGTAAAAGATTCTATGGCACTATTTTGAAGAAGAGCAGGGGAGTTATCCCCGGTGTCCTGGCCAATACTTATCCCTCAATCAACATCACTAAAAGAAAAACTGATGATCTGGTCATTATCACATTGCTGTTTGTGGGAGCTTGCTGTGCGCAAATTTGCTGCCGTGTTTCCTACATTACAACAGTGACTACACTTCAAAAAGTACTTCATTGGCTGTAAAGCGCTTTGGGACATCCGGTGGTCGTGAAAGGCGCTATAGAAATGCAAGTCGTTCTTTTTTTAATGACTCAAGTGTATAAACGCACCACTCAGTGTGTAACAGTCACACTTGCCCAAGGTTTGGTGCCTAACTTGTATCAAGTTAGGTAACATCAAGCAGAGTGGTGATGGAGCGATTTACAGTTGCCTTCTATAATTCCAAGCTAGTAGAGCAATTGCTTCGGAGCCCCGTCCTGTGACTCCAACTGCACATGTGGGTATCAGGGGAGGTTAGGATCTGAGCAGAACTGTAACGCTTCACTGTCTGTGCTCACCTATGGAGATTGGTCACTGGGCTGCTGGCACCTGTGGAATCGTACCGCAGAGTGGAATCGTACCACAGCGCGAGCCTTTAGGAGAGGAAGGGTGGATAAAAAAAATGAGAATAACCAACTTATCAACTTGTTTTCAGAACTTGATGACAAATGCTCCAATCCTGCCAATTAAACAGTGCGTGACCTATTGCAACAGATGACCAAATGAATTTAGCATCAGAGTACCAAAATTACTTGATAATGCAGTTACCAACTAGACAATGGTTGTGTGTAAACTGGTTTAGCTTTTAATCATGCAGTTTCTTTCAGATAATAGTCTAATAATCTGTAAAGTAATTTTAACTAATAGAATATTAAGTCTGAAAAATGAGGGTGGTTTATGCTCAAATCTACCAATTTACATTTGCATGTACTAAAGGTGCTTTGCTATTAGCATAGTTTCCAATTATCAGTAATTAAAAACCATCTCTTTTACCTATTTGTCCATAATCTACAGTACATCACTAAACTATAAGAACATAAGAAATATGAGTAGGAGTAGGCCGTACGACCCATTGAGTCTGCTCCGCCATTCAATAAGATCATGGCTGATCTTCTACCTCATCTCCACCTTCCCGCCCTATCCCCATATTCCTTAGTTCCCTTAGTATCCAAAAATCTATTGCTCTCTGTCTTGAATATACTCAACGACTCAGCATCCACAGCCCTCTGGGGCAGAGAATTCCAAAGATTCACAACCCACCGAGTAAAGAAATTTCTCCTCATCTCAGTCCTAAATGGCCGACCCCTTACTCTGAGACTGTGACCTCTGGTTCGAGACTCCCCAGCCAGGAGAAACATCCTCCCTGCATCTACCATGTCAAGCCCCTTAAGAATTGTGTATGTTATATGGGTTGTGTTATGTAAATGAGATTTGCTGCTTACCCAAGTGCCCATTGTTCATGTGTCCATCTTGACCGTGGGCTGTATGGAAAGCACCCCGAGACCGATCCTGTCCTCTGCTGACATCCAAACATGCACTTTTCAGCAGGGATTACTGGCAGGTGATCAGGAGTGGGAACCCTGGTTAATTTTTTTTCCCCTCCCAAACCAATCTCACTTTGACAGCAGTTCCCAGTCCCATGACCTCTGCCACTGAAAATGACAAGAGTAGCAACATCACGGGAACACCATCACCTCCAAGTTCCCCCCCATTCCTTCATCGTCACCTGGGTCAATATCCTGGAATTCCCTACCTAACACCATCAAGGGAGCGCCATTACCACAAGGAGTACAAGAAGGCGGCCTACCACCACCTTCTGAGGGCAACAAGTCTTGGGCAATAAAATGCAGTCTTGCCAGAGTCGCCCACACCCAGTAAAAAAGGTCAATGTAGTGCCGCAACTGTTGTCCTGGCTCAGATAAGCCAAATTAGTGAAGATTGGAAATTAAGTCTGGCACCTTCCAAATTGTGTATCTCAGTACCACAATGGATTTTCCCACTAAGCCCATCAAGGGAGCTGTTTTGCAAGTAGCCCACAGGAGCAGGATACAACACAACCCACAGAATTAATCTTATAGTTCCCCTGCCATCCATAGCTTCCTAGGAGGGACATCCCATATGATTTACTTGAAGCAATTTGCAGTTATACGGCAACCAACCTCAAATAACATTACAGCAATACATATCTATGGGAACGTCCTGGCTCCTCGCTGGCAATTTAACAGTATGTCGTAACTTGATTTAATTGCATGTCAATGGAAATTGTGCTAGTTTAACGCTTTCATGGCCTCACCCATCCCTCCCTCCCGACTCTCTGTTCCTCTGAGTTCAGCTTCTTAGGCATCATTGTGACCATGCCTCCAGCTGCCTAAGTCTGACTCTCGGTATTCCCTCCCTAAATCCTCTCCACCTCCGTCTCCTCCTTTAAAACCGACCACTTCGACCAAGCTTTGGTTACCCCTCCTACTCGCCTTCTTTGGCTCAGTGTCTGATTTTTCCTCAAAGCTCTCCAGAGTGCCTGAGGCGTTTTTCTACATCAAAGGCACCATATAAATACAAGTTGTTGTTGTTTAAAGCACCTTTATTAATTAGTCTGAATTAATTATCATATCCCCTACAACTTTTTAGGTATAACTTTTGAAATGTTTTTGTTAACGCATGCTCTTTCAACAACTTGTATTTATATAACGCCTTTAACAAAGTAAAACGCCCAAGGCGTTTCACAGGAGCTTTATCAGACAAAATTTGACACTGAGCCACATAAGGAGATATTAGAACAGGTGAGGGTCAAAGAGGTAGGTTTTAAGGAGCGTCTTAAAGGAGGAAAGAGAGGTGAAGGGGCGGAGAGGTTTAGGGAGGGAATTCCAGAGTTCCGGGCCAAGACAGCTGAAGGCACCAATGGTGAGGCGAAGAAAGTCGGGGATGCACAAGAGGCCAGAATTGGAAGAACACAGGGCTGGATTTTGATACTGGGGCGTGTTGGGGTCGTGTCATCCACTTTTCGTGTTATCCACCCGACTGCAATTGGATGTGGGAGATTGATGCGATTTTCACCTAATTGGGCAATTGAGTTCCAGCATGTGGGAACCCATGAACCAATTAATGCTTTCATTCTGAAAGTCGCCTCTGATGATGTCATCATTGCTGCTGCATTGAAGGTCTGCAAAGACTGCCTGGCCTTTGCTGTGAGAGGACCTGGATGCAAAATGAGCAGCAGCAGCCCTAAGTCTGCTCCCAGATATTTTTGCACCGCCACTCCCAGATATCCATCCATCCATCCATCCAGCCTTCCAGCCAGCCAGCCAGCCAGCCACTGATAGTCAGCTATCCAAATGTGCTCCCGCCAGGTTTCACATTCGTGGTTCAGAACAGGCGTGCTTCACGTAGAAAAAGGGTTAAAATCACAAAGGCCTTTCAAAATGGCATTATAGAGGCAATTTAGTGCTTGTTAAGGGCCTTAACAGCCTATCCCGCCTCTTAGAAGCGGGACAGAGTCGGGACCAGCAGACACGATTTAATGAAAATTGTGTGGAGGCGGGATGGAGGCGGGCTTGTGCCCGCCTGCCAGTTTTCACAATTTTAACCCCCCACACACCTCCAAACCCACCTCCACGGGTCGATGAAAATTCAGCCCACAGTGTTCTCGGAGGGTTGGAGGAGGGTACAGAGATAGGGAGGGGCAAAGCCTTGGAGGGATTTGAACATGAGGATGAGAATTTTAAAATTGAGGTGCTTGGGGACCAGGAGCCAATGTCGGGCAGCGAGATGGAACAGGATTAGTTTTGCCAAATCGGCCTTATTAGTGTGTTTTTTTCAGTGAAAACCAAACTCCTTATATCTGAATTGCAATATTTTTTCTGTCACTCTTTCCGCCCACATTACATACCATTTACAGTGTCTCCAGCCTCCGCTACAACCTGCTCCCCGGTGTCTCGCAATGTGACTAAATGCTAGGAGATGCACAGGAACACACTCCAGTGAAACTTCAAAAGGTACATATATTGCAATGGGTGCAGAGAAGAGCAACAAGAATGATCCCAAGCACAAAGGGGGTGAACTATGAGGAAATATTAGAGAATCTCAAACTCTATAGTCCAGAGTGAAGAAGGTTAAGGGGCGATCACATCAAGGTGTGCAAAACATTAAATGGTGTTGCTGAGGTGAACCCAGAATATTACTTAAAGTGACAGCCGTGGCTCAGTGGGCAGCACTCTCTCTCGCTTCTGAGTCAGAAGGTTGTGGGTTCAAATCCTACTCCGGAGACTTGAGCACATAAATCCAGGCTGACACTCCAGTGCAGTACTGAGGGAGTGCTGCACTGTCGGAGGGGCAGTACTGAGGGAGCGCCGCACTGTCGGAGGGGCTGTACTGAGGGAGTGCTGCACTGTCGGAGGGGCAGTACTGAGGGAGAGCTGCACTGTCGGAGGGGCAGTACTGAGGGAGAGCTGCACTGTCGGAGGGGCAGTACTGAGGGAGAGCTGCACTGTCGGAGGGGCAGTACTGAGGGAGAGCTGCACTATCGGAGGGGCAGTACTGAGGGAGAGCTGCACTGTCGGAGGGGCAGTACTGAGGGAGTGCTGCACTATCGGAGGGGCAGTACTGAGGGAGAGCTGCACTGTCGGAGGGGCAGTACTGAGGGAGTGCCGCACTGTCGGAGAGGCAGTACTGAGGGAGTGCCGCACTGTCGGAGGGGCAGTGCTGAGGGAGCGCTGCACTGTCGGAGGGGCAGTGCTGAGGGAGTGCCGCACTGTCGGAGGGGCAGTGCTGAGGGAGCGCTGCACTGTCGGAGGGGCAGAACTGAGGGAGAGCTGCACTGTTGGAGAGGCAGTACCGAGGGAGCGCTGCACTGTCGGAGGGGCAGTACTGAGGGAGTGCTGCACTGTCGGAGGGGCAGTGCTGAGGGAGCGCTGCACTGTCGGAGGGGCAGTACTGAGGGAGCGCTGCACTGTCGGAGGGGCAGTACTGAGGGAGAGCTGCACTGTCGGAAGGGCAGTACTGAGTGAGTGCCGCACTGTCGGAGGGGCAGTGCTGAGGGAGCGCTGCACTGTCGGAGGTGCCATCCTTCGGATGAGACATTAAGCCGAGGCCCCATCATACCCTCTCAGGTGGATGTAAAAGATCCCACGGCCACTATTTCGAAGAAGAGCATAGGAGTTTCCCCAGTGTCCTGGCCAATATTTATCCCTCAATCAACATCACTAAAACAGATGATCTGGTCATTATCACATTGCTGTTTGTGGGAGCTTGCTGTGTGCAATTGGCTGCTGCGTTTCCCACATTACAACAGTGACTACATTTGAAAAAATACTTTGTTGGCTGTAAAGTGCCTTTGGACGTCCTGTGGTCGTGAAAGGCGCTACATAAATGCAAGTCTTTTTTTTCTTTTTGAATATACTTAACGACTGAGCATCCACAGCCCTCTGGGGTAGAGAATTCCAAAGATTCACCACCCTCTGAGTGAAGAAATTTCTCCTCATCTCAGTCCTGAATGGTCGACTAGTTATACTGAGACTATGCCCCCTAGTTCTGGACTCCCCAGCCAGGGGAAACATCCTCCCTGCATCTACCTTGTCAAGGCCCTTAAGAATTTTATATGTTTCAATGAGATCACCTCTCATTCTTCTAAACTCTACAAAGATTTATATTAATATAGCACCTTACCACATCTCTCAGAAACTTCACAAAGCATTTCACACAATGAATTACTTTGTGGTGTAGAGACGATAATGTAGTAATTTTCTGCGCAGCAAGGCCCATAAACTCTGCGATTAAATAAAGAAAGAAAGGGAGACTTGCATTTCTACAGCGCCTTTCACAACCTCAAGAAGACCCAAAGCACTTTACAGCCAATGAAGTACTTTTTGAAGTGTAGTCCCTGTTGTAATGTAGGAAACGCAGCAGCCAATTTGTGCACAGCAAGCTCCCACAAACAGCAATGTGATAAAGACCAGATAGTCTGTTTTTAGTGATGTTGGTTGAGGGATAAATATTGGCCCCAGGACACCGGGGAAACTCCCCTGCTCTTCTTCAAAATAGTGCCGTGAGATCTTTTACGTCCACCTGAGAGAGCAAACGGGGCCTCATCTGAAAGACGACACCTCCAACAGTGCAGCACTCCCTCAGGACTACACCGGAGTGTCAGTCTATATTTTTGTGCTCAAGTCTCCGGAGTGGGGTCTTCTGACTCAGAGGCGGTATAAATAAATAGCCAGTTAATCGCTTTAGATGGTATTGATTGAGGGAGGAATTTAGGCTAGGACATTGTGTATGCTTACTTCCCTATTTCAAGTAATGCCGGATCTTTAGCAGTCACCTAAACAGACAGACGGGGCCTTGGTTAAACATTTCATCCAAAGGATAGTTATTCCAACAGTCTAGCACTCCCTCGGTACTGCACTGGACTGTCAGCCTAGATTATGCACTCAAGTCCCAGAGCAGAGCTTGAACTCACAACACACAAGTACTCTGAGCTGAGACAAGCTGACTGGCCATGGCGGTTGCCAACTAAGCCATCAGAAATAGCTAATACATAAAAATGAGAGACATTGTAATAACGCCATAAGGCCCTAACTTGTATCCAAATGCCGCTGGACTGGCTCCACTCATTGCTATGTCCCAGTATATCTGTGCAGTATTTATACTGTTTTAATGACATAGGATTCATGGACTCGTGTTTTATATAGACGTTGCTTTTCTGTAGGGTATCTCGATCACTCAGCACCAATTAGTAACAGATTTCTGGCAAAAGATTTGGAACCAAATCACCAAATATTTTTGTAGTTGACTTGAGCCATGAATTAGAATTCATTCAGTTAAGATTGAATGTGGCAGGAGTTGGACCTAGCTCCTCAGGGAGGTCTGGAAAGTAAAAAATTTTCCATTCAAGTTTTTTCGCTGCAACAGAAAGCTATCAGGGCAAGAATGTTCAGATTTTTTCCCCATTTTTTACTGCTCCTTTCCCGAAGGTGCTAACATATGCTAACAAAGGTGCTAAAGATGTGATTGCACTAGAGAGGGTACAGAGGAGATTTACCAGGATGTTGCCCCCAGGACTGGAGAATTTTAGCTATGAGGAAAGATTGGATAGGCTGGGGTTGTTTTCTTTGGAACAGAGGAGGCTGAGGGGAGACTTAATTGAGGTGTATAAAACTATGAGGGGCCGAGATAGAGTGGATAGGAAGGACCTATTTCCCTTAGCAGAGAGGTCAATAACCAGGGGCTATAGGTTTAAAGTGATTGGTAGAAGGATTAGAGGGGAGTTGAGGAGAACTTTTTTCACCCAGAGGGTGGTAGGGGTCTGGAACTCACTGCCTGAAAGGGTGGTAGAGGCAGAAACCCTCATCACATTTAAAAAGTACTTGGATATGCACTTGAAGTGCCGTAACCTGCAGGGCTACGGACCAACAGCTGGAAAGTGGGATTAGGCTGGATAGCTTTCAGCCGGCACAGACACGATGGGCCGAATGGCCTCCTTCTGTGCCGTAAATTTCTATGATTCTATTCTGGGGTACTGGTTCCTCAAGTGCTCTCCTGTATCTCGCCCAAATGGACAGTGAGTGTCGGTAGGCTGTTCTACTGCAACACAGCCATGGCCATTCAATGTATACACGTGTGACCAGCAGGGGTGACCAAATAGCAATCAGGAGTGGCCGATTTTAACCCTACCAAGCCCAGCCTCACTGAATTCAATTATAGTGGCGCTTGACTGCTACCCTGGCTGAGGTCTTAACTCAGCACAGATCAGGGATCAAAGCGGGGACCTTCTGGTCTGTACAACTTTGTACCACACCACTGGTGCATTTCCTTACTAAGCCATTCGGGAATCCTTTCCTGCTACTTATCCTGAACTTTTTCTCTTGAACCGTCCCGATTTTTTCTCGTGTGCTCCACAGAATGGGATATTTTCTCAACATTTTGACTTCCAGTAATTATACACTTCTAAGTCAATGTGTACAGGTCATATATGTTGCGGAGTTAGGCTAACACTTTCCTAACTGCCGTCTCTCCCTCAACCCTTATAGAAATCCTTTCTGAAGTATTGTGTGTCAGCTGTTCAACACTCTCACCTCTGAGTCAGAAGGTTGTGGGTTCAAGTCCCACTCCAGGGACTTGAGCACAAAATCCAGGCTGACGCTCCAGTGCAGTGCTGAGGGAGTGCTGCACTGTCGGAGGTGCCGTCTTTCGGATGAGACGTTAAACGGAGGCACCGTCTGCCCTCTCGGATGGGCGTAAAAGATCCCATGGCACTATTTTAAAGAAGAGCAGGGGAGTTCTTCCTGGTGTCCTGGCCAATATTTATCCCTCAGCCAACATCACTACCGCATTGCTGCAATGTCATTATCACGTTGCTGTTTGTGGGACCTTGCTGTGCGCAAATTGGATGCCATGTTTCCTACATTACAACAGTGACTACACTTCAAAAGTACTTCATTAGCTGTAAAGCGCTTTGGGAAATGTTAAGGTTGTGAAAGGAGCTATATGAGTGCAAGTCCTTCTTTCCTTTGCATTGCTTTATTTCACACACTCTATAAGGATAATGACATACTAGGGGTCACTGTCTCAGGATACGGGGTAGGACATTTAGGACTGAGATGAGGAGAAATTTCTTCACTCAGAGGGTGGTGAACCTGTGGAATTCTCTACCACAGAAGGCTGTGGAGGCCAAGTCACTGAATATATTTAAGAAGGAGATGGATAGATTTCTAGACACAAAAGGCATCAAGGGGTATGGGGAGAGAGCGGGAATATGGTATCGAGATAGAGGATCAGCCATGATCATATTGAATGGCGGAGCAGGCTCGAAAGGCCGAATGGCCGACTCCTGCTCCTATTTTTCTATGTTTCTATACCATAAATAATGAAGAGACTGTTGGAAACTACCGCTTCTGGCCGTTGATGAGAGCGCACATTGCAAAACTGCACACTCAAAGCCAGAGGCTTTTCATCCATTGGACGCAGGATATCGCCAGCAGCTGTTTAGGGAGACAAAGCACGCACATTGAAAAAGATCAACAGAGAAAGGATACAGAATGATTCACAGTCCCCTGGACCACCATTAGAGGTATTGATTGCGTATCAGAGCCATGATAATGGTGTTCCCTGAGATCAAGGAAATACCTCAGGCAGATCGCCAGAGGGGAAGGAGGTCACGTGGTAAAGACAGCTGCTGAAGTGCCGAGCCACTGCTTCAACTCAGATTCTGGCGGGCGAAACCTTTCCCTGGTTCAGGATTAATTGCTACTTCCCCCCTCGGAGAGGCTGCTTTGAGAAAGGACAGTGCTGCACTGCTACAGCCTGTGTGTACAGTTCAAACAGGGATTAGTTGGGATCTGCAGTTCCCCATCCCCGAAATGGAATGCTTTGTGGCAAACGTATCATTCAAGAAGTGACAAAACTCATCTGACACAACTTAAGCAAGTCTGGGTATCTAGCAGTTCCTGGACTTGAACTCAGGTCTGTTCCGACTGAAAGCCAACCTCACATGTTCTTGCCCTAATGACCTAATAATGCAACATAAAAGCCAGACTGTCTTTCCTGAAAAGGGCTGATGCCAGTGGGTGAGTAAAGGATTACATGTGAAGGGAATTAAACGTCTTTTAACTTTTAATAAGATTTTGACCCCCCACTGGCTTCAATCCAGTTGCATGTCCCAAAGTCCAAGCTCTTGAAAGCCTCAGGAAATTCTAATTACAGGCTACATTTTTTTTCCTTCTCTGCAGTAGGCAGATTCGATGCTCCATTTACATTAAATTGCTTTGAAAATTTGTTTGAATGGAGCTGAAGGTTGCACCATCATGTGTACCTAAGGAAGGATATACTTGCCATAGAGGAAGTGCAATGAAGGTTCATCAGACTAGTTCCTGGGATTGGGGGGGGATTGTCCTACGAGGACAAATTGAGTAAACTAGGCCTATATTCTCTAGAGTTTAGAAGAATGAGAGGTGATCTCATTGAAACATACAAAATTCTTACAGGGCTTGACAGAGTAGATGCAGGGAGGATGTTTCCCCTGGCTGGGGAGTCTAGAACCAGGGGTCACAGTCTCAGAATAAGGGGTCGGCCAGTTAGAACTGAGATGAGGAGAAATTTCTTCACTTAGAGGGTGGTGAATACTTGGAATTCTCTACCCCAGAGGGCTGTGGAGGCTCAGTCGTTAGATTGATAGATTTTTGAATATTAAGGGAATCAAGGGATATGGGGAGCGGGCAGGAAAGTGGAGATAAGGTAGAAGATCAGCCATGATCTTGTTGAATGGCGGAGCAGGCTCGAGGGGCTGAATGGCCTACTCCTGCTCCTATTTCTTATGTTCTTATGAGACAACTGACTGAGCATTGTGTTCAGGTGGTACAGGATAATAGAAACATAGAAACATAGAATCTAGGAGCAGGAGTAGGCCATTCGGCCCGTCGAGCCTGCTCCACCATTCAATACGATCATGGCTGATCATCCAAATCCAGCACCCTGTCCCTGCCCCCTCACACAGAATCCCCATCGAGCCTGCACTGACACATATCCCACCCTATCCCCGTAACCCCACGTATTTAATTCCCCCTAACATATCCCATCCTATCCCCATAACCCCACATATTTAATCCCCCTAACACTAAGGGTCAATTTATCATAGCCAAATCAACCTAACCCGCACATTTTTGGACTGTGGGAGGAAACCGGAGCACCCGGAGGAAACCCACGCAGACACGGGGAGAATGTGCAAACTCCACACAGACAGTCACCCGAGGCCAGATTCGAACCCGGGTCGCTGGCGCTGTGAGGCACCAGTGCTAACCACTATGCCACCGTGTTGCCCTAGAAAAACAAATCTGGGCTTTGCACTTGTTTTGTGCTTATTTCCATGCAGTTCCCTCTGCCCTTCTAGACTCCTTACTGGAAGCCCATCTAACCCTTTGATACCTCACCTTTGTGCCCACTTTTCCTGCATAAGCCTAGACGGTGAGCGTTGGCAGGCTAATTTATTCATGGACGGCATCAGAGGCAAGGTCATCCTTGTCCTCACCCTGACCACCACACTTGTGTGAGTTTTTCAGAAGTGGCTACTGGATACCAATCATGAGCAGGAATCCTGGCTTATTGTTTCCTGTCTTTAGCCTAGGGGGGCCGAGGCCAGTTGGAGGACCTCAAGTGCTGACCTGAATGAGATCAGCTATAGTAACTGCACAAACTGGCGATCCAACCTTGGACCTTCTGGTCTAACTGACTCAGTATCCTACTACATTTACCCATTAGCCCATGGAGGAGGGGGGGGGCGGCGCCGCCTCTGTATTTTTTTATTTACATTGTATAATTTGATTTTTGAGGACCCTCTAAATACCTTGTTTATGCTGAGGCCTGGGCTGTAATTTGGGTTCATCCTTACATTTGGGATGGATACACTGGCTGGCAGTGCCCCCTGCTGGAAGATGTGCATTTGTGCACATTGGGTGAGGAGAGGTTCGGGTTCAGCTGTGACAGCCCCACGGGGAAGCAGCGTGACAACACCCACTATCTTGGGTCAGCCGTGAAGAATGACCACCTGCCCTGCACCAAAGAACTGCAGTCGTTCCTGGGACACCCTTCCATTAACGCAGCTGTTATTACTTGAGTGAAGTACCAAAGGCCCATGGAACGATACCGCGGCATCTATCCAAGTTTGCCGATGACACAAAAAAGAGTGGTGGCACACAAATAGTGTAGGTGGGAGCATAAAATTACAAAGAGGCATTGATAGATTCAGTGAGTGGGCAAAACTGTGGCACATGGATTTCAACGCTGGTAAATGTGAGGTTATCCATTCTGGACCAAAAAAGGATAGATCCAAGTATTTTTAAATGGTGAAAAGCTAGGAACGGTGGAGGGCCAAAGAGATTTAGGGGTCCATGTACACAGATCACTAAAATGTAGCGGTCAGGTACAAAAAAATAATCAGAAAGGCTAATGGAATGTTAGCCTTTATATCTCATGGGCTAGAATATAAAGGAGAGAAAGTTTTGCTACAGCTATACAAAGCCCTGGTTAGACCACATCTGGAGTACTGTGTACATTTCTGGGCACCGGACGTTCGTAAGGATATATTGGCCTTGGAAGGAGTTCGGCGCAGGTTCACCAGCATGTTACCAGGGCTTCAGGGGTTACAGTATGAAGAGAGATTACATAAACTAGGCTTGTATTCCCACAATACAACAGTGACTACACTCCAAAAGTACTTCATTGGCTGTAAAGCGCTTTGAGACGTCCGGTGGTCGTGAAAGGCGCTGTATAAATGCAAGTCTTTCTTTCTTTCTTTTGGAATAAAGAAGGCCAAGGGGTGATTTGATTGAGGTATTTAGGATTTTGAAAGGAATTGATAGGGTAGATAGAGAGAAACATTTTCCGCTGGTGGGGGGAGTCTAGGACATAACCTTAAAATCAGAGCTAGGCCATTCAGGACAGAAGTTGGGAAATACTTCTTCACGCAAAGGGTAGTAGGAGTGTGGAACTCTCTCCCACAAAAAGCAGTAGATGGTAGCTCAATTAATAATTTTAAATCTGAGAACGATAGATTTTTGCTAGCCAAGGGTATTAAGGGATATGGCGCCAAGGCAGATAGATGGAGTTAGGATACAGATCAGCCATGATCCTATTGAATGGCGGAGCAGGCCCGAAGGGTCGTATGGCCTACTCCTGCTCCTACTTCTTATGTTCTTATGATCTCATTGAATGGCGCAACATGCTTGGGGGGGGGGGCTGAATGGCCTCTTCCTTTCCTATGTTCCTATCAACTTCTTATGAAGGAAGAAAATTGCTCCATGAATCGGGGAGATAGCAGCATGAAACTAGCAACTTCACTGCAATGCACGCTTCAATAAGAGCTTTTGTGCTTGGCTCCAGTCCTACAACCCTCCAAGATCTTGGCACTCCTCCAATTCTGGACTCTTGCACATCCTGATTTTTTCGCTCCACAATTGGCAGCCGTGCCTTCAGCCATCTAGGCCCTAAGCTCTGGAATTCCCTCCCTAAACCTTTCCGCCTCTCTACCTCTCTCTCTCTCTCTGCTCCTTTAAGACTTGCCCTAATATCTCCTTACGTGTCTCTGTGTCAAATTTTGTTTGATTACGCTCCTGAGAAGCGCCTTGGTTAACGGCGCTATGTAAATGCAAGTTACTGCCGTGTGTCCTGTGCCAGGGAATTGGGAGATTGGTTAACCAGCCCTGGTCACCTGGCATTGCTCTGAAAAAAAGAACCAATTGTTTGCAACATGGCTGTACTGCTCAGAAATATTGCTTTAAACTGCTGCTTGTATAGAGCCCCTCTCTTCATTCCAGTAAAGATCTGTGACTCATTCCACCAACACTGCATCAACGCAATGCTGTCATCACCTGCAGGCCTCTCATTAACACAGCTGTTATCTACTTTCAGTAACATGGGACCTGGACTGAATTTATATCAGTATTTTTTGAACTGCAAGGGGAAGCAGCTGTTCTCATGCCTCGTACAAAGCACATCCTTTCAAAGCAGATGGATTAATTACTGTAGTCTTAATAAGCTTTTAATTGTTATGCCACAGTTTCTTAAGGCTATTTGTGGCAACGGCTCCGTGCTATTGCCATAGTTACTTCAGGGCTCCGGCAGCCAGGGGTTTAACGCTTGTCGTAGTTGCTTCCTCTGGCCGCCAATAATCAAAAGGTCTAGCATGGCCCAGGTGGAGCGGGGCAGGGGAAGCTTGGGAGGTTGAGTTATTGAGGGTCCATTTTTTTTTTCTCAACAATTTTCTTCCCTCCCCTCGTCTCCTGTAAGTGTGGTCTCTGTGCTTCGACAGTAAGGCAACCTCTGGTACCTTGCCCAAGTGGCAATTATTTATCTATGAGCCTTGATCCGTCTTTTGGATGAGACGTTAAACCGAGGCCCCGTCTGCTCGCTCAGGTGGGCGTAAAAGATCCCACGGCCACTATTTCGAAGAAGAGCAGGGGCGTTATCCCCGGTGACCCGGCCAATACTTAACCCTCAATCAACATCACAAAAAAACAGATTATCTGGTCATTACCACAATGCTGTTTGTGGGACCTTGCTGTGCATAAATTGGCTGCTGCCTTTCCTACATGACAACAGTGACGACATTTCAGAAGTACTTCACTGACTGTAAAGTGCTTTGGGACGTCCGGTGGTCGTGAAAGGTGCTGTATAAATGCAAATCTTTCTTTCTTTTACCTTGCCGAGGGGCCATTATTTATCTTTGAGCCTTGACAGTGAATGACAGCAGGTTAGTCAATTGCAGGGGGATCACAGCGAAACTCAGTCCTGTCCTCACCTGACTCTACACACATGTGCCCTTCCAGCAGGGGTCAAATTAGTAGGAAAACTGGCTGATCTTCCCCTCTTAGACACAGGGTGCCAAGACCAATTGTAGTGCCTGTATTGCACCCCATTCCCCCCCAGCTGACCAGCTAACTTAGCACCGATTAAGGATCACATCTCTGCCCTTCCTCGTCTGTGTGTGTTAGTTACAGAGGAAAAACTCACTGAGTTATTTGAAATTGAAGAAGTGTGTCCTATACGATTTGGCTTGGTTTCCATTGCTGGCATAAACAGATGTTGTAAACGAAGTCCAAGACTTTTATCCTCTAGATCAATTACCTACTCAACTTTTGATGAAACTGAGCTTCCTGATTTGTAATGTTAAGAGTATAAGTAATGGAACATTTTCAAAAATGCAGTGTCTTATAAAGAGTTAAAAATGGAATCTCACAGATCGTGTGCAATAACATACTTTACGCAACAACTGATCAAATATATTGAATTGGGTCATTGGCGCTCGACAGCATGTCAAGTAGCTTCCCACCACCTTGGTAGAGCGCCGAAAAAAAGACTTGCATTTATATAGCGCCTTTCATGACCACCGACGTCTCAAAGCGCTTTACAGCCAATGAAGTAGAGTCACTGTTGTAATGTTAGAAACGCAGCAGCCAATTTGCACACAGCAAGCTCCCACAAACAGCAATGTGAAAATGACCAGATAATCTGTTCTTAGTGATGTTGGTTGAGGGATGAATATTGGCCCCAGGACATCAGGCAATAACTCACCCTACTCTTCTTCGAAATAGTGCCGCGGGATCTTTTACGTCCACCTGAGAGAGCAGACGGGGCCTCGGTTTAACGTCTCATCCGAAAGACGGCACCTCCGACAAGTGCAGCACTCCCTCAGCACTGCATTGGGAGTGTCAGCCTAGCTTTATGTGCGCAAGTCCCTGGAGTGGGACTTCGAACCCACAACCTTCTGACTCAGAGGTGAGGGTGCTACCAACTGAGCCACGGCTGACACTGAATCTCTTGTCCTAACTTCCCACCACGATCACCATGGTGAAGATATCTGGAACAGTTGACTGGGGTGGATACGTTTTTGGAATGAAAAACTGATAGAACTTGGTTAGATTTCGGAAAGCTCATCTTTTCCACCAAGATTTCTGACTTGTCCTCTCTTCCTGACTCTGCAGCTGCTACCACATATTAAGAGGTGCTGATTGATTTTTTAGGCCTAAGGCACAGTTTCAGGCTGGAGATTGTATAGTGATAGTAAAGAAAGAAAGAAAGTACAGAGAGAAGAACTAGTAGGATTCCTCAGGGAGAAATGTCAGGACTGTTGCTGTGCACATAAATTATATGGAAGTGATGACATTGACAAAGCTATGTTCACAAATTATTTACAGCTGGGGCGGGGGTGGTCACGTGGGCAAAATACTGAGTAACTTTGATAGATTCAGAAGTTGGGTTGGCAAGTGGCAAATGTGTTTTAATGTGGTTAAATGCAGAGTGATAAAATTGGGCAAAGGAAACAGCAGTGGGAATATAAATTAAATGGTGGCAGTGTACAGCACACAATGCAGGAGAGAGATCCGGAGGTAATGGTGGAGGGATTGCTGAAACCATCACCATAATGCACCACTGCTGTAATGGGACCAAACAAGATCTTGGGGTGTATGGTCCTTTATTGGAGGGTTACAACATAGGTCTCAGGGAGTGATGCTGAAATTGGACTCGGCATTGGTCAGGTCACACCTGGAGTACTGTGTGTAATTCTGGTTGCTGTACTGAAGTAGATACAGCAAGGGATGACTAAATTGGTACCTAGGATTAGGCACCTGAGGTACAAAGAGAGGCTGTGTTAATTGAAAAGATTTACAGTTGAAAATCTGGGCTGGTGTGTAAAAAACCAGAATTATCTTCATCCTATGAGATGTGGAACACCCCTTTATCCATTCTTCTTCAAGCCCTCTTCATCCCTACACTGATGACTGTTCTTGCTGTGATCTGGAGCAATTCATTCATTACGCTTTCCACTTCCACCCATCCCTCAACTGTGCATGGTCCAACTCTGACTCTCCTTTCTGGACTTCTCCCGGCATCCGGCTCTAACTCATTGTCTCCCAGTCCCTCAGTCTTCCATTCCTTCTATAAATCAAGGGGCTTTCCAAACGCAAGCTTGATGTCACTCAACCTTTATTTCTTGCGTCATCTTAATTTCTTTTCCGTCCTTTTCAACTTAATCGCTGTTATACACTACGGGCCTTGGCCCTTCAGCATGGTTTTACAACAAAAAAAATCTAATTAATTCAGATGCTACTGTCTATTTCTGCCTCATTTAAGAATACAAAAGCACAATGGCTTTGGTCTTCATTTCCCATTGTGTTTGGTCCTTGCAGAGAGATTAAGGCTGCTTGTTTGAACCATTCTTTTGTGTAGCAGTCATAGAAACATAGAATCTAGGAGCAGGAGTAGGCCATTCGAGCCTGCTCCGCCATTCAATACGATCATGGCTGATCATCCAAATCCAGCACCCTGTCCCTGCCCCAATCCCCACAGTACTCACATCCCACCCTACCCCCGTAACCCCACGCATTTAATTCCCCCTAACATATCCCATCCTATCCCCATAACCCCACATATTTAATCCCCCCTAACACTAAGGGTTAATTTATCATAGCCAAATCAACCTAACCTGCACATTTTTGGACTGTGAGAGGAAACCGGAGCACCCAGAGGAAACCCACGCAGACACGGGGAGAATGTGCAAACTCCACACAGACAGTCACCCGAGGTCAGATTCGAACCCGGGTCTCTGGCGCTGTGAGGCACCAGTGCTAACCACTATGCCACCGTGTTGCCCAGTCACAAGAGAAATGAAGATATCTGCTTACTAGCTGTTTGAGTGAACTGTTACTGGTTCCAGATTCTACAATCAGACTCCAAAGTTTCACTAATAAGCCTAATTCGCCTCATTTTTTTTCAATGTGACTATTAGTTGCAAGTTGAGTTTTCTGAAGTGCGTTGCCACTACTGGTGACCTTAAAAGGCTGAGTTAGACGCTGATAAAACCTATATAGGCTCAGCTCCAATCTGTGGCTTATGTAACCTGCAATTACTCTGTGATTAACAGGCACCAACAGCCGACGTGGGCGGCTTGCACACTGTTGAGTGTCTATTCGCCTTGTGGCTGCTGTGTAGGGATGAGAGAAGGCTGGTGTCAGAAAATCAAGGTGACCCAACTGAGGGTTGGCTGGGAAAACCAAGTTTTCACTTTAATCCTTTCATCGCCACAGGACTCTTTTTGCTGCTTTTAAAATCTGCATTCTCTCCTTTCATCAAGAAACAGCAAGCACTGGTTTTCTCTGTAATTTTGGATGCTGAAGTTAAATTTGGAAAATATTTTTGTAAGAAGATAGATTGTTCAGTTCACAGCATGCTGAGAATGACCCTAAAAAAAAGGTTTTATTTTTAATTTATAAGACACGGCATGGGTTAGCTGTAAGGCAAAGCTCCCTCTGTTCTGTATTTTAACACATCTTAATGACCTGGAATAAAAACAGAAAATGCTGGAGATACTCAGCAGGTCAGGCAGCATCTGTGAAGAGAGAAACAGAGTTAATGGCCCAGAAATTAGGCTCCCTGGCTTCCCGCGGGTGCAAGGATCCTGCGCGTGCAAGGATCCCGCGCCTGCCGTTGACCTCTGGGCCCACGGGGACTTCAGCTCCTGGGCCTCCTGCAGCTGCCGGCGCGCAGTGCTTGTGTATCCCAGGGGCGTAGTTCGTGCGATGCGTCCCCTGGGATCACGTGGGCCATGGAGAGCCAATGGCAGCAGACCATCTTTCATTCATAGATTTGACCTATCAAATCTATGAATTGAAATCGGCCCCAAAACAACACCTAAACTTCAAATAAATTTAAAAAAAACCATCACATTTTTAAAATAACTATAAGTTAAATAAATTAACTACTTTAAACAAAAATTTTAATTTTTGAAAATATTAAAATACTTTTTAACAGTGCTAAAAATAAACTTACCTTTCTTTAAAGTATCTAAAGAAGGTAAACCTGTTGAAATTTTTTTTAAATTGTAATTAATTAACCACTTACCTTGTTAAAAACGGGTCTTGCGCCTCCTTTTTAAAAGCGCAGCTTCTTCCATACTTACCTTCCCAGAGAAACCTGAAAAAAAACCTAAGTTCGCTGCGTGCACGCAGCATCTCCCGCGCATGCGGTTCACCTCTCAACCCCTCCCTTCACGAGACCGGAAGTTCCGGTTTCCCGCGCATGTGCAGTGCATGCAGGAAACCGGCACTTCAGGAGGCCTTACGGGTGAGTACACAGCGCGTACTCACCCGGCAAGTGCTGAATTTTTGGCCCAATGTTTCAGGTCGATGACCTTTCGTCCTGGAACTCGCTGCCGACGAGGGTAGTGGAAGCGGAGATGATCAATGATTTCAAAAGGAAATTGGATAAGCACTTGAAGGAAATAAACTTGCAGGGCTACGGGGATAGAGCGGGGGAATGGGACTGACTGGATTGCTCTACAGAGAGCCAGCATGGACTCAATAGGCCGAATGGCCTCCTTCTGTGTCGTAATGACTCTATGACCAACCCTTAAATCAAAGGGCTCTCGCAAAGGCTCAGCGAGTTTATATATTATGTAGCAATTAGCTTATCTCAGCTGGTGGCTGGTAGTAGGGTTTTCGTGTCTGGCCTCAGCACCTCGGGGTGAGGGTAGTAGAAAATTGGTCAGGGTACTATCTTGCAACTCCTACTGGTGTTGGATAGCAGATGAGGTCTGGATCAAGCTTGGTTGCAATGCCAACTGTGACCCAATGGCTGCGAACACTCAACGTCAGGCTCACGCCTCAACAATAGCTGTTGGGCAAAGTATTGAAGGCATCTGGTGCCGATAGAGCTGTACCTAAGCAAAGAGCAAACATCTTCAGCAAGGGAGACGGAAGAAGAAAATTAGCGAGAAATAAGCCCCTTCAAAGAGCACCCCATACTGCACTAATCTGACATTTGTAATTCCCACACCAGCCACCACTGTAATCTCTGGCAACATCTATCAATAATATATTAAAATCCTTAGATCTGTGTGCACTTTTTGTCACGTTTTACCATTATACTTTCCTATGCCTCATTTAGAATGGTATCTGCCGCTGTAAAATGGTTGTGCTGTAATTATACCCTCCTGCCATTGGAGGCATTAAAGTGCCACCACTGGAAAAAGGGTTTCAGTACAGTGTGACACATTTACATAGCCAGTTTCCATTGTAAACGAGGACATAGGAATTTATAATGAAATTATAAAAATAAAGACAAAATGTATATTTAATTACTGAATGACATCGGCATGCCATGGACCAATTAATCCCCACACGTCTAACACTGTCCTTCCTTCTATCTGTCTCGCTCTGTAATTCTTTTCTGATTGTCTGTCTCCTTCCTTGTCTCTGTCTCTCTGCCTGTCTTTTATTCTCATTGCCTCTTTGTTTCTCCCTCTGTCTATTCACTCTCTCTCTCTCTGTTTCTCTTTGTGCCTTTCTCTCTGCTGGGGTTGATCTCCTTGGAGCAGAAAAGGCTAACAGGAGATTTGATCGAGGTGTTTAAAATCATGAAGGGTTTAGATGGAATAAATAAAGAGAAACTGTTTCCATTGGCGGAAGGCTCGATGACCAGAGGGCACAGATTCAAGGTGATTGGCAAAAGAACCAGAGGCGACACGAGGAAAAACTTTATTACGCAACGAGTGGTTAGGATTTGGAATGCACTGCCTGATAGGGTGGTGGATACAGATTCAATAGTAGCCTTCAAAAGGGAATTGGATAAATACTTGAAAGAGAAAAAATTGCAGGGATATGGGATAAGAGCAGGACTAACTGGATTGCTCTTCGAAAGAGCTGGCACACACTCGATGGGCCGAATGGCCTCCTTCTGTGCTGTACTATTCTATCTGTTTGCTCCTCGTTCTATCTTTCTCTTGCTATTTTAAGTAAATACATAGCAGAACAGAGAATCCACTGAACATGAAGCTACATTTTTTAGGAATGGAACATTAATTTCCCTTGCCAGGGGCTGCATTTTATGTTCTGATTTCTGCTCTTCCATGCCAGCGGTGGTTTTAAGAAACACAGGAGATTCTGTTGTCTTAAGCTCTATTGGACGTAATTGATAGTGTTCCATTTTTGGTGGTGTTGATTGAGGGATAAATGTTGGCCACAGCACTGGGAAAGCTCCCCCGCTTTTAAAAAAATTCATTCTCAGGATGTGGGTGTCACCAGCAAGGCCAGCATTTGTTGCCCATCCCTAATTGCCCCTTGAGAAGGTGGTGGTGGTGAGCCACCTTCTTGAATTACTGCAGTTTTTTGTAGTGGACAACTGATGTGGGTTTGTTGGGCCATTAAGAGTCAACCACATTGCTGTGGGTCTGGAGTCACATATAGGCCAGACCAGGTAAGGGCAGCACATTTCCTTCCCTAAAGGACATTAGTGAACCAGATAGGTTTTCACAACAATCTAGTCACCATTACTAATACTAGCTTTTTATTCCAGATTTATTTAGTTAACTGAATTTAAATTCCCCAGCTGCTATGGTGGGATTTGAACTCTTGTCTCCAGATTATTAGTCCAGACCTCTGGCCTACTAGTCAAGTAACATAACCACTATGCTACCATACCTGGATTCTTCTGCTTTTTCAAAAGAAGGGCCATGGGTTCTTTAATGCTTCATCGCACAATATAGCACTCCCTCAGTGCTGAACTAAAGTAGTGGCTTCGATTATGTCATGGAGTGGGGCTTCTGATGCAGAGGCAAGAGTGACACCAACTGAGCCAAGCTGATAGAAGGCATTAAGACTCAACTATGTCATGTGGGACTGGAGTCCTGTGTAGGCCACACCAGGTAGGAGTAGGAGTCCCCTTCCCTGAAGGATATCATTGGAGCATTTGAGCTTTACAACAATTCAGCAGCTTTCATGGTCATACTTCTTCCCTGGAGCCTGCCTGCAAGTTATCAGGTTTATTGAATTCAAGCGCACAACCTGGCATGGTGGAATTTGGACTCATAACCTCTGGGCTACTAGAGCAGCACCGTCACCACTACACCACCATAACCATGGCTTCAGTATCGCTGGGTCACAAACTCTATAATAATGAGATGCATAATTGGAGGGATAGAGCATAGATTCCAGGAAGTGACACTGAGTTTGCACAGAGCGTGGGAATATGTGGAATGCAGCAGTAATGTGTGGAATGCAATTAATCCTGGTTGAATAATGTAGGCTGTAATGTCGATTGATGTTCTGGAAGTTATTGCTCAATTATCTTTGGGGGTGGGGGGCAGGGGGGTCAGGGAGAAATTCCACAGAGTTTTCTCAGAGCTCAGTGCTATTCCCCATGGTTATACAACTCCCTAAAAGGAGTCTAGGATAGTGTAACCATGGCTTATTGGAAAGGAGGGGGTTGATATTCTGAGTAGTTTCATGAGAATAGTACAGCGCAGAAGGAGGACATTCGGCCCATCTTTCAAAGAGCGATCCAGTCAGTCCCACGCCCCCTGCTCTTTCCCCATATCCCTGCAATTTTTTCTCCTTCAAGTATTTATCCGATTCCCTTCTGAAGGCTACTATTGAATCTGTTTCCACCACCCTATCAGGCAGCGCGTTCCAAATCCTAACCACTCGTTGCGTAAAAAGGTTTTTCCTCATGTTGCCTCTGGTTCTTTTTCCAATCACCTTAAATCTGTGCCCTCTGGTTATTAACCCTTCAGCCACTGGAAACAGTTTCTCTCTACTTACTCTTTTTAGGTTTCATATCTTCTTATGGCAATGTCCCTTGAAAATCTCAATTTGGATGCCGGAGTACGGCTCCACTCTCATGCACATCGCCCAAGTGGACATTCTTAATATTTGAACCTGGGCAGCGACTACCAATGGGCTATTTGACCGTGGGGGGGAGGGCGATGGTCCCACAGCTGAGTCCAATTGTGACCTTACCTGACATCCGCATATACAGTTTCCAGCAACAACTAAAAAGGTCATTGGATAGCATTTGGGAATGGAATGTGTTGCATATTTCCACAGTTGGGCTGTGGTTTTTTTAAGGCTGTTCTCAAAAGGATGCTTTGGCTACGTTTGTGTTGGATGGAATTCTGAGGAAGGTTTGATTTTACGTTTCACTTTCAAATGATCATATTTCAGTGTATAAATAAGCATCTACAATTTTTATGAGTTGTATGGACGGACACAGACCACCACTTAGCTCCTTATCCAAGCCACATTAAATGAGGAGCACCAAGCAAAGGCTGCGAGGCCTCACTGTCGGGAAAAGAAAAATTGGACGAGAAAGCCTGGGTGGTCGTCGCTGCCTGGATACAGGAACATTGGCAGTGGCTTAGGGGCAGGTCGCGGACCTGCTGTCGAGGTTACAGTCATCATCGGAACATAGGAACAGGAGGAGGCCATTCAGCCCCTTGAACCTGTTGTGCCATTCAGTTAGATCATGGCTGATCTGTACCTCAACTCCATCTACCCGCCTTGGTTCTCTAACCGTTAATACACTTTGCCCAACAAAAATCTATCACTCTCAGTTTTTGAAATTTTCAATTGACCCCCAGCCTCAACAGCTTTTTGGGGAGAGTTCCAGATTTCGGCTACCCTTTGTGTGAAGAAGTGCTTCCTGACATTACCCCTGAATGGTCTCGCTCTGAAAGTCTGAAGGGAGGAATCAAACCACCTTTAAACAAACACTTACTGGCCGGGATTTTCCACCTCTGCTTTTGCCAGCCCGGGATTTCCGCCATTCATTTCAACAGGCAGAAAGTCATGTAGGCAGTAGAAAATCGCGTCCACTGTGTGATTTGCTCAGTTATTTTTGAATCTGGCTGAGAAGTCCCGGCAACTTTTTGGGGGGGTTATTTAATGAGCTGCAGCTGTTCAGCAAGCTGAGTTGAGCTGGATGGAGGTGAGCTGGTTGAAACCGTCAGAGAAACATTGCTTAAGCTAGTTAAATACTGCAGTTAGTAACGATTACAAAAAGAAGTATTGCATATATACAAGTTGTCTACAAAAGAATAGCTTAGCGTATAGATTGTGACCATTTATTCCTTTTCATTCAAGGGGGTAGTTTGTATAACATTTACAGTACATTTGTATTATATTGTCAATGTATATTTGCTTTTATTTATTAAATTCACTTGATAAGCTAAAAATCTAACATGAAGTCTAATAATGTGATGCTGAAAGATGGAAGAAGGTTCCTGTGGAGGTACAGGATGGATCGAGTAGATAAAATCATTAACAGAAAGGTTTTCTGTTTGTTGCCCTGGGCACATGATCAGAAACGTACCTAGGTACTGTATCAGGGCCAGTGAAGATACTCTTGAGATCATAGAGATGTAATGATGCGGAGATGCCAGTGTTGGACTGGGGTGGACAAATGTGAGAAGTCGCACAACACCAGGTTATAGTCCAACAGCTTTATTTGAAATCACAAGCTTTCGGAGCGCTGCTCCTTCGTCAGGTGGAGTGAAGAAATGCATATAGGAATATATGCATATATGCTGTGCCTATATGCATCTCTTCACTCCACCTGACGAAGGAGCAGCGCTCCGAAAGCTTGTGATTTCAAATAAAACTGTTGGACTATAACCTGGTGTTGTGCGACTTCTCACATAGAGATGTAAGGCTCACCTGAGAGACTATCTAAAAATACAAAAACGAAAGCATCAAGAATAAGGGGGGCAGAAAACCCCCCAAAAACGTAACAGTGCTGCCCAAACAAAGTCTTGTCTGTTTGTTCCTGTTCAAGTGGATATTAAAGATCCTGGGGCACTACAAAAAGTAAAGCAGCGGGGGGTTCTCCCAGTGCCCCAGTCAACATTTCTCCCTCAACCAACACCATCAATAGCTGATAGTCTTCAATTATTTGGGGGGGGGATCTTGCTGTGCACAAAATAACTGCTGCATTTGCCTGCATGAGAATCGTGATTGCACTTCAGAGTAAATTCATTGCATTTGAGGCACTTTGAGATGTATCCGAGAGGAGTGGTAAGGCACTATATGGGCCTTCAATTCGGATTCTCAGAAAAACAAAACTATAAAGTTAACTTTTAACTATTGGGAAGGCTATCAGCTTACTGAGAGAAGTTTATGTACAGATGGATAAATGATTGCTCCTTATTGAAAAAAGCTGTTGTCCATTATAGAATTCCTACATCTTTCACAGAGTACATTTCATAGGAACTTAATATTTTGTACTTGGGTAATTGAAAGGAGGCCATGGGACTGAATTCCTGTGTCAGTAAATTCCTGACAGTAATATTCAGTGCTTTGTTGAGGAGCGTTCTAACAGTGCTGGGATTAATGGTATTTTTTTACCTCAAGTCAGCATCCTCTCTTTTCCCCCATTCCTATGGTATCAATATGCTTTAAGCAATTCGTAGGGCATCATGAAGGAAGTGGGAGGCTCAATAATGCTGCCCAAGTGGCTCAGTCTTCTTCTTTCTTATGATAGTAGCAAATCAGATGTCAATATCCAAGTCAGATATCCAGGCCAAAGTGTAACAGCGTGGATATCTTGTAGGCTGCCTGTGAATTTCCTCTAAGGGCAGTGCTCAATGATGTGCTCCAGGGTCTGATTAGGAGCTCCACAGTCGCATGATGGGGATGCTTTAATCGTCCATCTATGGAGAAGGTGGCAGCATCTACCGTGACCGGTTCTGAGACGGTTGATGGTTGTCCACTGTTTGCGAGGAAGGTTTGATCCTTCAGGTTGTACTGTGGGGTCCTCTATAAGGAATACATCCCGTATGTCGCAGTTCTTCCAAGCATTTCGTCATCGGTCATCAAGGCTGAGGGGATATCGCTGAAGGGCTTCGGCGACGGTCCAGAATGGCCTTCTAGATTTGAGACGGGTTGGTGGTAGGTTGTTCAAGTCGGCCTGGATCGTATCTTTGCTGGTGTAGCGATTGTATTCTCTGGAGACTGCATATTCGCGGCGTAGGTGTGGTGGTGCGATGTTTGCAAGCACGGGCAGCCAAAGTGTTGGTGTCGATAAAGTGGCTCAGTGATTTGGTGCAGTGAGCAGCTGAGCTGTGCTGATCAGGAAAGGTCCCACGGTTGATTCCTGAGCTCTGCTTAGTTCATCTCTGCAGCACATCAGTTGCTGGGACACTACAACTGTGCTCAGCACCCTGGGATCGTGAGGGGAATTAACTGATTACCATCTGGTGAGTTATTCTTGAAAGCGCAAAGGTGTGAACGTCGGCTGAGAACAGGACTGGGACTCAGGGGCGAGGCCTCCTGTGGTCGAATAGTCGGCAGACACTCAGGTTGGGATTTTCCACTTTTTGCGTATGGCCAAATTTATGGTACGTGCTCCTGGCAGACAAGTCACCTTGCTGAAAACGCAAAGTCGGAGTGCGACCCCTGTTAAGTTTGGTGAGGCGATATGCAGAGGGATGGAGGGGAAAGCGATCATAGCTTCAAAGGGCAAGTCTGACTTTGTGATAAAAAGAAAAAATCATGAATATGCTGCAAATTTGAATAAAGCCAGAAATGCACAACATGGGAATGAGAAAGGTACATTAACCTGGATGGGATCTGGGCTCATGGTGTGCTATCAGATGCTGAGTGACATGCTGTGCATTTCCAGCAATGTCTGGCTTTGGTTAAGTCTGATTTTGATACAGATCTGTCTATTGTGCTGGTTACTTTCAGTGGGATCTGAAGAAAATGCATTGACTGTGTAACCCTGTTCTTGGCAAGTCCCTGCGCCCTACACCTGGAACAGCGGAGTCACAGATGAAACCTCTATGAAATGGCAGCCTCCTTCTGCCTCCCCATGAAAATTAAGGGGTGATATAATTGAGGTCTTTAAGATGATTAAAGGATTTGATAGGTTAGATAGAGAGAAACTATTTCCTGTGGTGGGGTAAAAGGAAAGAAAGAAAGAGAGAGAGAGAGAAAGAAAGAAAGAAAGAGAGAGAGAAAGAAAGAGAGAGAAAGAAAGAGAGAGAGAGAGAGAACGATCGAACTTTTGAAGTGTAGTCACTGTTGTAATGTAGGAAACACGGCAGCAAAATTCTGCACAGCAAGCTCCCACAAACAGCAATGAAATAAATGAGTGTAACATATCAAAGTTTGCAGATGATACAAAGATGGGAGTGAAAGTAGAAAATGAGGAGGACATAAAAAACCTACAAGGGGATATAGACAAGCTGGGTGAGTGGGCGGAGATTTGGCAGATGCAATACAATATTGGAAAATGTGAGGTTATGCACTTTGGCAGGAAAAATCAGAGAGCAAGTTATTATCTTAATGGCGAGAAACTGGAAAGTACTGCAGTACAAAGGGATCTGGGGGTCCTAGTGCAAGAAAATCAAAAAGTTAGTATGCAGGTGCAGCAGGTGATCAAGAAGGCCAACGGAATGTTGGCTTTTATTGCTAGGGGGATAGATTATAAAAACAGGGAGGTATTGCTGCAGTTATATAAGGTATTGGTGAGACCGCATCTGGAATACTGCATACAGTTTTGCTGTCCATACTTAAGAAAAGACATACTTGCTCTCGAGGCAGTACAAAGAAGGTTCACTCGGTTAATCCCCGGGATGAGGGGGTGGACATATGAGGAGAGGTTGAGTAGATTGGGACTCTACTCATTGGAGTTCAGAAGAGTGAGAGGCGATCTTATTGAAACATATAAGATTGTGAAGGGGCTTGATCGGGTGGATGCGGTAAGGATGTTCCCAAGGATGGGTGAAACTAGAACTAGGGGGCATAATCTTAGAATAAGGGGCTGCTCTTTCAAAACTGAGATGAGGAGAAACTTCTTCACTCAGAGGGTAGTAGGTCTGTGGAATTTGCTGCCCCAGGAAGCTGTGGAAGCTACATCATTAAATAAATTTAAAACAGAAATAGACAGTTTCCTAGAAGTAAAGGGAATTAGGGGTTACGGGGAGCGGGCAGGAAATTGGACATGAGGCTGAGTTCGGATCGGTCGAGGCCCTGTGGGTGGCGGAGCGGGCCCAGGGGCTGAGTGGCTGGGTCCTGCTCCTACTTCTTGTGTTCTTTAGAGTTGAGGTGAGGATCAGATCAGCCATGATCTTATTGAATGGCGGAGCAGGCTCGAAGGGCCGATTGGCCTACTCCTGCTCCTATTTCTTATGTTCTTATCATTTGTTTTAGGTGTTGGATGAGGAATAAATATTGGCGAGGACGCTGGGGAAAACTCCCCTGCTCTTCTTCAAAATAGTGCCGTGGGATCGTTAACATCCACCTGAGAGGGCAGACGGGACCTCGGTTTAACATCTCACCTTCAGCACAGTGCAGCCCAGTTCAAAAGAGCATAATTAATTCTCCTCCTTCGCTTCAAATCAAAAAATCATATTTCCAGTCTGTTTAGTGGTTCCCACCCCTCCCCATCAAAAATAATTTTGTAGATGGTGTTTAGCAAGAGATTGTGTATTTTCAAAACTGGTTCAGGAAATACATGTGAGTAGATGTAGACAGAAAAAGGCCTAATGGATTGGAATTCCACACCGCAGTGTGCAGAGAGGTACAATTAAGATTAAAAAAAAGAATGAGATGACGGAAGATCGCATATGTATCCATCAGCCAGACCCAGTTTTCAGACTCTCAGTAACAAACACGAGCTCCGATTTCAAGTAAAACCTTACAGAACCAAAGTCTGATAACAAGCTGTTTTAAGTATTTCACCGCACATGAGTTCACAATAAACTCACGAGTGTAAAATTGCCTTACATTCACTATTGATCTTTTTTTCCAATTTCATTTCAGTTTCACTTTGTGTCCATTAAAGTTGAAATTCATCTGTTTCATTATTGTTTCTGTCAGTCATTCCAGAAACGAATATCTTTTTTAGAGCTTCCACTAAATCTTGTTTTTTCTCTGTTTCCCCTGCCAGTGTTTTCCCTCTCTCCTCCCGAAGGTGCTGACTCTGGTTCTATGAGCGGGCTATTCGACTATGGGGAAGCATCATAAGGCAGCCTGATCCTGGTGTCACCCAACAGCCCACACGCATAGGAACAGGAGGAGGCCATTCAGCCCCTCGAGCTTGTTACATTAGGTACAGGAGGAGGCCATTCAGCCCCTCGAACTTGTTACATTAGGTACAGGAGGAGGCCATTCAGCCCCTCGAGCTTGTTACATTAGGAACAGGAGGAGGCCATTCAGCCCCTCGAGCTTGTTACATTAGGTACAGGAGGAGGCCATTCAGCCCCTCGAACCTGTTACATTAGGAACAGGAGGAGGCCATTCAGCCCCTCGAGCTTGTTACATTAGGAACAGGAGGAGGCCATTCAGCCCCTCGAGCTTGTTACATTAGGTACAGGAGGAGGCCATTCAGCCCCTCAAGCTTGTTACATTAGGTACAGGAGGAGGTCAGTCAGCCCCTCGAGCTTGTTACATTAGGTACACGAGGAGGCCATTCAGCCCCTCGAGCCTGTTCTGCCATTCAATTAGATCATGGATAATTTGTATCTCAGCTCCATTTACCCGCCATATCTCTTGCCTAACAAAAATCTATCAATCACAGTTTTGAAATTTTCAATTGACCCCCAGCCTCAACAGTTTTTTGGGGGGCGAGAGTTCCTGATTTCCACTACCCTTTGTGTGAAGAAGTGCTTCCTGACATCACCCCTAGCTCTAATTTTAAGGTTATAGCCCTTTGTTCTGGATTCCCCCACCAGAGGAAATATTCTCTCTCTTATCTACCCTATCAAATACTTTAATCAGCTTAAACACCTCAATTCGATCACCCTTAATCTTCTATACTCGAGGGAGTCTGTGCAACATGCATGCTCTCCAATGTGAGGTCATTGGATAGTGATCAAGAGAGGGAAACATGGCTGATTTTCACCCTCCTTACCCCAGTGGGAAACATGGCTGATTTTCACCCTCCTTTCCCCAGAGGGAAACAAGGCTGATTTTCACCCTCCTTTCACCAGAGGGAAACATGGCTTATTTTCACCCTCCTTACCCCAGAGGGAAACAAGGCTGATTTTCACCCTCCTTGCCCCAGAGGGAAACATGGCTGATTTTCACCCTCCTTTCCCCAGAGGGGAACATGGCTGATTTTCACCCTCCTTTCCCCAGAGGGGAACATGGCTGATTTTCACCCTCCTTTCTCCAGAGGGAAACATGGCTGATTTTCACCCTCCTTACCCCAGAGGGAAACATGGCTGATTTTCACCCTCCTTTCCCCAGAGGGAAACATGGCTGATTTTCACCCTCCTTGCCCCATCGGTGCCAAGGCCAGTTGTAACTCCCGAATGCTGGTCGGTCTGAGATCAGTTACCTTAACACATTCCAAATCTCTATGGGTCAGTTTGACACAAAACAACCCACTAACCAACTAGGCCATCACGAGAACTACTAAAAACACATTGAGGAACAGCACCTCATCTTTCGATTAGGCACTTTACAGCCTTCCGGACTCAACATTGAGTTCAACAATTTCAGATCATAACCTCTGCCCCCATTTTTTCAGACGGCAGCTGTTGATGATTCTACCATTCCCATTTACACCACTTCTCGACCCATCCTTTGTTTCTTTACTTGTCCCATTACCATCTCCTTTTGCCTTGCACCATAATCCCGTTTATCATTTAATCTCTCCTGCCTTCCACCCTATCACAGACCTTCCCCTTTTGTTCTTTCCTCCCCTCCCCCCTTTCCCTGCCTCTGCACTTGCTTAAAACCTGTTACATCTCTAACTTTTTCCAGTTCTGACGAAAGGTCATCGACCTGAAACGTTAACTCTGTTTCTCGCGTTTCATGTTTTTACACTAAAAACATTTTCTTTATGTAACAACTGCAGAAAATTATTTCCTCGCTTAAAAAAACTAACATCTATCTGAATGCTATGAATTAGAACGAGGAAACTGTACTGAATCATAGAATATTTTGTCGCACGCAGCAAACTTAGGTTTTTTTTCAGGTTTCTCCGGGAGGGTAAGTATTGAAGAACCTGCGCTTTTAAAAAGGAGGCGCAGGACCTGTTTTCAACAAGGTAAGTGGTTAATTAATTATAATTTAAAAATGTTTTCAACAGGTTTATCTTTTTTAGATACTTTAAAGAAAGGTAAGTTTATTTTTTAGCACTGTTAAAAAGTATTTTAATTTTTTCAAAAATTTAAATTTTTGTTTAAAGTAGTTAATTTATTTAACTTATAGTTATTTTAAAAATGTGATGGTTTTTAAAAAAATGTATTTGAAGTTTAGTTGTTCTTTTGGGGCCGATTTCAATTCATAGATTTGACAGGTCTTCCTGTCAAATCTATGAATGAAAGATGGTCTGCTGCCATTGGCTCTCCATGGCCCACGTGATCCCAGGGGACGCATCGCACTAACTGCGCCCCTGGGACACGCACGCACTGCGCACCGGCAGTTGCAGCAGGCCCAGGAGCTGAAGTCCCCGTGGGCCAGAAGCAGAACGGCAGACGCGGTAGGTAAGTGCGCGCGCGATCCTTACTCCCGCGGCAAGCCGGAGAGGCGAATTTCTGGGCCATTAGCTCTTTACTAACGGTCATAATGAAAGTCACCATTGGCGGCCGTGCCTTCAGCTGCCAAGGCCCTAAGCTCTGGAATTCCCTCCCTAAACCTCTCCGCCTCTCTACCTCCCTCCTCCCTTAAGACGCTCCTTAAAACCAACCTCTTTGACCAAGCTTTTGGTCATTTGTCCTAATATCCCCTTATGTGCCTTGGTGTCAAATTTTGTTTGATTACGCTTCTGTGAAGCGTCTTGGGACGCTTTTACCATGTTAACGGTGCTATATAAATACAAGTTGCTGTTGTTGTTATAGGATATTTAGCTGAAGTGGATGTTGCAGTGGATTAGACATTAGCCTCTGGGGCTTGCGTACAAATACACCCAGACCGATGGGATGAATACGACTGCTACGTGAAGTAAATTGGGCAGCTTTAACCAACCTCCTAGTGGGCGTGAGCCGGCAATACTAATCTGTCCCTGAATTTTTTTGGCACTAAATTGTTAGATTCACTCAATGAGACCACAGGATGGGATTTAAAAGTGCAAAAGGAATTTGGATTTTGGAGCTGAGAGGCACATTTTTTGGGACAGAGTAGAGGGAGCTTAACTCTGCATCTAACTGTACTGTCTACGACCTTTGAGTGTTTCATGCTGACGTGGGGAAGTGTTCCTTTCTCACCTTGATAAGTACAAAAAGATAGGTTTCAGCATGTTCTACACTAGATCTGGGCTCTTTGAGCTGTCTGAAGTACTTGGCTGTAATTTATGTTTTTATCGACCCTCTGTCCCCTGATCCTGGACAATAGACATCGGAACATCCATTGTAATCATATTAGAAAATACACAGCTGCGTAAAACATAAGAGTTTGCAATAATTAATTCCCTTTAGGTTTATAAAAAAACACTGTGACTTCTTAATGGTAAATTTTATGAGGAAGCAACATTGGCCCAGAGCCTCGCTGGTGGAAAGTGCGGATTGGAAAGTCAGAGCCCCGACCTCACGCACTTGAACTGCTGTGTGCCGTATTTGACAGCATGTGATTTTTGGGCTGGAAGGTGCGGGGGTTCATGAACCTCATTTCCATAGACATTTTATGCTTTAAAAAATAAAATTCAATCTCTGGATGTGGGCGTCGCTGACAAGGCCGGCATTTATTGCCCATCCCTAGTTGCCCCTTGAGAAGGTGGTGGTGAGCCGTCTTCTTGAACCGCTGCAGTCCGTGTGGTGAAGGTGCTCCCACAGTGCTGTTAGGAGGGAGTTCCAGGATTTTGACCCAGCGGCGATAAAGGAACGGTCGATATATGTCCAAGTTGAGATGGTGTGTGACTTGGAGGGGAACTTGGAGGTGGTGGTGTTCCTGTGCGCCTGCCGCCCTTGTCCTTCCAAGTGGTAGAGGTCACGGGTTTGGGAGGTGCTGTTGAAGGAGCCTGGATAGTATGCACTGCAGCCACGGTGCGCTGATGGTGGAGGGAGAGGCCAACGACATGGGAAATCAGGCCCAATGTACTTCAGCTGAGGCTCTGCCCCCCTCTCCCCCAATTGACACACACCTTGCACGTGACTGCTAAACTGGCTTGGACTGCTTTAGAATAATCCTTAAAGCAAGGTTGCGGGTGTTTCGGTGAATAATCACATTTAGTTTTACTTTTTGGCAGTGAGCATTTATTCACATGTGCACTGAACATCTTGCCGACTTTGCTTTCCCTGTTTGCTTGTGCCTTTTTTTCTAAAGCCTCCGTGTTGCTAGGCAATGCTTTCTTGAAGTCCGGGCAAGTTGCAGCTAAGAAAGTTGGGCCATTTCCATATTGCTGCATGAAGTGGATGAGGAGGACCAGTTTCAACAGGGGACAATATCCAGCTCCAATGACACCTCAGGTAGTATGTTTGCTCTTCCCAATCCCCAAGGTGGCATCACTCAATCCTGGGTATGTCAGAGGAGACCTGTCTCCATTGCCTTTGCTTCACTGCGGAGGCAGCAAACAAGCGATGCCATCTGCTCTGGGCTGACTAACTGATGTCAAGGACTAAGAAAGCTTTTCCTGCTGCTGTAAACTTCAGCTCATCCAAAACTCTGCTGTCCTGGTGTCCTCACTCACACCAAGTCCCGTTCACCCATCTCCCCTGTGCGCGCTGACCTGCATTGGCTTCCGGTCCGGCAACACCTCAAATTTTAAAATTCTCATCCTTGTGTTCAAATCCCTCCATGGCCCTCGCCCCTCCCTATCTCTGTAACCTCCTCCAGCCCCACAACCCTCCGAGATCGCTGCCAACTCTGGCCTTTTGCGCATCCCTGATTTTAATCGCTCCACCACTGGTGGCTGTGCCTTCAGCTGTCAAGGCCCTAAGATCTGGAATTCCCTCCCTAAACCTCTCCGCCTCTCTCTCCTCCTTTAAGACACTCCTTAATACCTACCTCTTTGACCGAGCTTTTGGTCTCCTGTCCTAATATCTCCTTATGTGGGCTCAGTGTCAAATTCTGTCTGATAACACTCCTGTGAAGCACCTTGGGATGTTTTACCATGCTGAAGGTGCTATATAAATGCAAGTTGTTGTTGCTGTTGCTGTTGTAAATGTCACAACGGCATAAAGCTTCTATGCAACAGTATCCTTCAAGGCAATTGCAGAAGATGTCTGCCAGATAAGCCTGTCTGTGCTTCAGTGTACTTTAGTGTCAGCTGTGGCTCAGCGGGCCGCACTCTTGCCTCTGAGTCAGAAGGTTGGGGGCTGACAGTCCCACTCCAGAGACTCGAGCACATAAAGCTAGGCTGACACTCCAGTGCAGTGCTGAGGGAGCGCTGCACTGTCAGAGGTGCCGCCTTTCGGATGAGATGTTAAACCGAGGCCCTGTCTGCTCTCTCAGGTGGACGTAAAAGATCCCATGGCACTAATTCGAAGAAGAGCAGGGGAGTTATCCCCGGTGTCCTGGGGCCAACATCACTAAAACAGATTATCTGGTCAGTATCACATTGCTGTTTGTGGGAGCTTGCTGTGCGCAAATTGGCTGCCGCGTTTCCCACAATACAACAGTGACTCCACTTCAAAAACACTTCATTGGCTGTAAAGTGCTTTGAGCCGTCTGGTGGTCGTGAAAGGCACTGTAGAAATGCAAGTCTTTCATACTTAAGGACTGATGCCACATTTTGCAGGTAAAATTATCTTATGACTTTCCCCATAGAATCACACTCAAAGAATCAACACCTTCAGCAGAGGAGAAGGGGAGAAAGTTGACAGAACAAAAAGAGTCATTTCCTTTTCATCTTTGTATAATTTATACAGTTTAAAAGTAGACATCAGAAAATATGATACCTCAGTTTCCAAGGCAACAACCAGCACAAGATACTGAGTGAAGTGGAAAGGTGAGGTTACAGGAAAGACAGCACCTTATCATTGTCCTCAGGACATCCAAAAGCACTTCACATCCTGTGAATTATTTTTTGAAGTGTTGTCGCTTTTTTTTAAGCTAAATGAGGCACCCAATGTGTGCACAGCAAGATCCCGCAGATAGAAAATGTGCTGGATGGCCAGTCAGTCGGGACAAATGAATGGGCAGATGGAACCTCAGTTCAGCATCTCATCTGAAGGATGACAACAAAGCAGCACTCCCTCAGCATGGCTCCAAAAAATGTCAGCATAGATTATCTGCTCAGGTCCGAGAGTGGGGGTTGTACCCACAACCTTTTGATGCAAAGGTGAGAGGGTTTTGAGTTAAGTTCTGACTACATAAAAAAATATGCCTTGGATTATCATTCTGCCTAAACCTGAATCTGCTGTGAGTCATTCCATTTGGAGAGCCTTATTATAGCTCATTATGATGCATTAACAGCTGCATTAGTAACTTTAATCAATGGTTAATCCTTTTAAATTTAGTTTATATTGCATGAAACATTTGACTTAAATGAGCAAATTATAATAAGAACATTAAGAAAATGGAAGACTTAAAAGGCCATTTAGCCCGTAATACAATCTGATATTTCCTTCTGCGCCACATCTTTAAACAAATGATCTGGCACAGAAAAACCTAATTTGTACAAGCATATATAAAAGAAAGCAGGGCTCAAAGGATTTGCAGCTGCCACATATGCCAGTGCACTCAGACTGTACCAGGCACACTACCATCTTTAAACACCTTGGGGGAGAAATTGGGTGCCTTTGCGCCTCCCGTTAGTGCAGGGCGCTAACAGGCCGCAAATGGCTTTGCGACCGGGCGCGGCGCTGACATCGACTCCTGCCATATTCGACGAGAGTTTTGCGGCGGCGCTATGGCGTTGCGCCCCAATCTCCTTCACCCGGAGATCGTGACGTCATCACCGTGAGCATCGCCCCGGTACCGCCCCGGACCCGAAATTGACTTCCGCCCCCCTGCAGTAGCGCCGGTCGAAAACACCGACAGCTGCAGGAGGCGTGCATCGGGCGGCCGGCCGCTTCGGGGGCGGTGATTAATGGCGAGGTGGCCGAGGTAAGTAAAAAGAACCTTACCTTTATTGTTCCAGTTTCTTTTGCGGGTTCCTGCCCGTGATCGGTCAGCCCGGCACTCTGCTTGAGTGCCGGGCTGATCGCACGGGATCGCAGCTGCCTTGGTGGTCCAGGTAGGTACCTTTTCTATTGCAGAGCCTGCAGCGATGGCCCTTCCCTTTAAGGGAGGGAAGGAGCCTTTGAACATGGCGCTCCTGCACGGCCCAGTGTGCAGCGCTGTTGAAGTCGTTGCCCCGCCTGCTGCTGATTGCGCTCCGAGAAGGAAGTGGAGCGCTTGATTTAGCGCTCCACTTCCTTCCTGGGACGCAAAACCGAATTTTTTAAAAGTTCAGTAACATTAGCACCTGGCGCTAATTTTCTCAACTTTTAAAAGTTAGCGTCCCATACAGGGCTACAATGTATTTCTCCCCCCTTGTGTAAATGTCAAATAATATCAATTTACCTTGAAGTGCAGAAAACAGTCTGTGTAGAAGACGATGTTTTAACAAGTCTTAACGAAAGAGATGTATGTGCTGTATCAAATATGATATGCTATATCTCTACATTAAATATGGTATGCCAATAACCTTCAGGGTTTTTCGGATGAGACGTTAAACTGAGGCCCCGTCTGCTCTCTCAGGTGGACGTAAAAGAACCTATGGCACTATTTTGAAGAAGAGCAGGGGAGTTATTCCCGGTGTCCTGGGCCAATATTTATCTCTCAATCAACATCACTATGATTATCTGGTCATTATCACATTGCTGTTTGTGGGAGCTTGCTGTGCGCAAATTGGCTGCCGCGTTTCCTACATTACAACAGTGACTTCACTTCAAAAATACTTCATTGGCTGGAAAGTTGGGACGTCCGGTGGTCGTGAAAGGCGCCATATAAATGCAGGTCTTTCTTTCTCTGTATTTACAGGTAATAACCATCTGCAGGTGCAGTATTCACTGGTATTAATCTCCAGCTTCGGGAATAACCATTGTTAACCAGAAGATCCAGCATTTACCAGTGTTAACCTGCAGGTCCTGGTATGCACCAGAATTACAGGCAAGTTGTTGTTGTTTGGTGGTAATTTGTTAGTTGTTGGAGAAGAAGCAAGCAGCCTCCTGGTTTACATTTAGAGAAAGAATCCCAAACACTCAAACTGCTCACTGCCTCGAGTTCAGAGATCAGCTGAAGTTCAGTGGTACAGGGCCCTGGTTGTTGGAGGTTTCCCCCACCGGTCCTCTCTGCTGGGCATCCTCCTGCCGTTGCCCCTAGCGACGCATTCTTGCCGTGGGGCCTGCTGATCGCAGGCCTCGGATGGAATTCCACCAGCCCGGCTGAATTGTTTACTGAAAACCCCTTTGGGGATTTGGCCGGGCGGTCGGCTGAAAGTCTACGCTGGGGAAACTGAGAGCTGATTTGTTTAATTTGCTTGAAATTATTATGGGAAAAGGTCGCAGGTCAGAGCTTGGAATGGGCCTGTTGATTTCACTGGTGCAGACAGCAATAATTCAATTAACTCTTTTATTTTCCTCCTCTTTCTGGGTAGGATTCTATTTCATAGGTTATACAAATGAGCTGGAACACAGCCCAATAAATTATATCATTAACGTTGCGAGTTTCAATCAGAATAGAAAAGGCCCCGCTGAGAATGAGCTCAAAAAGGACTTTATTTTTTTTTTAACAAATAAAAGTGCTGAGATTCTCAGAAATAGGCTCACAATAAGGCTAAAGGTGCAGGCATTTGAATCTGAATGTAGTGTCAGTCAGGATTAGACTTGGCTGTAAATGGCTTGAAAATGAAAATAAACCATTGGGCCCGACAGTGTGAATGGCTGTCTGTCTCCAACTCTGGATAAATGCTTGGCGAATTGGGGACGCTGTCAGTCAGAGCACAGGAGCACACCAGGGGCACTACAGCTGTCTGCCAGTCCAAGGCTAGAGATCGCAGCACAAGGGGAGATTTTAACCCTGCCCGCTTGGCGACGTCCCGCCCAGATCCTGCAGGTTCCGATTTCCCGGGGACACCCTACAGATGAGGCCCGCGGGTTGCCAAGGTTGGGACTATTTGCCCGTCCAACTCCCACCCCGAGTTAAAAGAAAGACTTGCATTTCTATAGCGCCTTTCACGACCACCGGACGTCCCAAAGCGCTTTACAGCCAATGAAGTACTTTTTGAAGTGTACTCACTGCTGTAATGTAGGAAACGCAGCAGCCAATTTGCGCACAGCAAGCTCCCACAAAGAGCAATGTGATAACGATCAGATAATCTGTTTTAGCGATGTTGATTGAGGGATAAATATTGGCTTGGACACTGGGGATAACTCACCTGCTCTTCTTCGAAATAGTGGCCATAGGATCTTTTACATCCACCTGAGAGCAGACCTCAGTTTAACGTCTCATCTGAAAGACGGCACCTCCGACAGTGCAGCACTCCCTCAGCACTGCCCTGGAGTGTCAACCTAGATTTTGTGCTCAAGTCTCTGGAGTGGGACTTGAACCCACAACCTTCTGACTCCGAGGCAAGAGTGCTATCTACGGAGCCACGGCTAACGAGTGACATACAGATGTATTTTGATCTCAGCCGTTAAATGCAACACCGGGTGTAGCACTAAACTGTACAGGTTCAGTTTCTAGTTCATGCTGAGTTGGTTTCCCTCAATCCAAACAGCAGTTGGGGCCACTACAAATAGATTCCGCACCCCTGAACTAGCGAGAGGGAAAATCAGCCAGTATTCCCAAACTTCACACTAATGTACCCTCTAAGCTGCCCACGTGTGCGGGGGCGCAGCAATCCTGAAGGTACCGAGCAGGCTGCTCATAAGCTCTCAAAAACTGCGCGGCCACGCAAAAAATTTTAATTTAAATTTACCGCGCTTTGAAAAAACTGGCCGCACGCAACAACAACATTTTAGAGGGAACATTGGTTCCCACCCACCCCTAATTGCTTGGTTGTTGGTCGTGGATCTGCCTTGGCTGTGATGCTCAGCTCATCTGACCAGCCTGCTGGCACTCACTATCCAGGCTGATACCCTGTGAAAATGGCTGCGAGGACCTTATCCCAGCAGGAACCAGGCCTTCAAGGGAAAAATGGGAAAGATTAATGGGAAAATTAACAGAAAACTCATCTGTCGCTTTTGCACTGATGCGATTGCCCACAAGTGCATTTTGATGTAAATTACACAATTACTACATATGTTCACAATATGCAGATTTACCAAACATATGTTCTTGATGAAGCTAGCCTTTGAAGATCAGATTCTGCCATTTTTGATCCTAAATTATTTTAATTTTTCTTTTCACACAAAACCCAAAAACACTTGCATTTATACAGCGCCTTTCATGACCTCAGGACATCCCAAAGTGTTTACATAAGAACATAAGAAATAGGAGCAGCAGTAGGCCATTCGGCCCTTCGAGCCTGCTCCGCCATTCAATGAGATCATGGCTGATCTTCTGCCTTAACTCCATTCACCGGCCCTATCGCCATATCCCTTGATGCCCTTACTAGTCAGAAATCTATCGACTTCTGTTTTGAATATACCCAATGACTGAGCCTCCACAGCCCTCTGGGGTAGAGAATTCTAAAGATTCACCACCCTCTGTGTGAAGAAATTTCTTCTCATCTCAGTCCTGAATGGCCTACCCTTTATCCTGAGGCTGTGGCCCCTGGTTCTAGACTCCCCAGCCAAGGGAAACATTCTCCCAGCATCCATCCTATCAAGCCCTGTAATAATTTTGTATGCTTCAATGAGATCCCCTCTCATTCTTCTGAATTCAAGAGAATACAGGCCTAGTTTACTCAATCTCTTCTCATACGACAGTCCCGCCATCCCAGGAAACAATCTGGTGAACCTTCGTTGCACTCCCTCCATGGCAAGTATATCCTTCCTTAGGTAAGGAGACCAAAATTGTACACAGTACTCCAGGTGTGGTCTCACCAAGGCCCTATATAATTGGAGTAAGACTTCTTTACTCCTGTACTCAAATCCTCTTGTAATGAAGGCCAGCATACCATTTGCCTTCTTAATGGCTTGCTGCACCTGCACATTCACTTTCAGTGACTCATGTACAAGGACACCCAGGTCCCTTTGAGCATCTGCATTCCCCAATCTTTCACCATTTAGGAAATACTCTACCTTTCTGTTTTTTCTACCAAAGTGGATAACTTCACATTTATCCACATTATATTCCATCTGCCATGTTCTCGCCCACTCACTGAGCCTGTCGAGATCCCCTTGAAGCCTCTTCACATCCTCTTCACAACTGACACTGCCACCTAGCAAATTTGGAAATGTTACATTTAGTCCCCTCATCCAAATCATTGATATAGATTGTGAATAGCTGGGGCCCAAGCCCACTAGTCATAGGCTGCCATCCTGAAAAAGACCCGTTTATCCCTACTCTTTGTTTTCTGTCTGTTAACCAATTCTCAGTCCATGCTAGTATATTACTCCCAATTCCATGTGCCCTAATTTTGTTCACCAACCTCTTGTGTGGGACCTTATCGAAGGCCTTCTGAAAATCCAGATACACCACATCTACCGGTTCCCCTTTGTCTACTCCACTAGTTACATCCTCAAAGAACTCCAATAGGTTTGTCAAACAGGATTTCCCTTTCATAAATCCATGTTGACTCTGCCCAATCTTACTATTAGTTTCTAAGTGCCCAGTTATTGCATCCTTTATAATAGATTCCAACATTTTCCCAACTACTGATATGAGGCTAACAGGTCTCTAGTTCCCCGTTTTCTCTCTCCCTCCTTTCTTAAATAGCGGGGTTACATTTGCTATCCTCCAATCTGCAGAAACCGTTCCAGAATCTATAGAATTTTGGAAGATGACAACCAATGCGTCCACTATTCCAATGGCCACCTCTTTCAAATCCTAGGATGTAGGTCATCCGGTCCTTGGGATTTATCGACTTTTAGTCCCATTAATTTTGCTAGTACTGTTTTTTTACTAATAATAATTTCTTTAAGTTTCTCATTCTCGTCACACCCTTGGTTTTCTCGAATTTCTGGGAGGTTTTTTGTGTCTTCCTCTGTGAAGACAGAAACAAAGTATTTATTTAATTTCTCTGCCATTTCCTCATTCCCCATTATAAATTCTCCTGTCTCTGACTGTAAAGGACCTACATTAACCTTCGCCAGTCTTTTCCTTTTCACATACCAGAAGCTTTTACAATCCATTTTTATATTTTTCGCTAGTTTGTGCTCATATTCCATTTTCCCTTTCTTTATCAATTTATTGGTCCCCCTTTGCTGATTTCTAAAAAGATCCCAATCCTCAGGCTGACCGCTTTTTCTGGCAACTTTATAAGCTTGCTCCTTTGACTTAATACTAGCTTTAATTTCTTTTGTTGGCCATGGTTGGATCACTTCTTTTTGGGTTTTTATGCCCTAGAGGAATATATGTTTGTTGCAAATTATGCATTATTTCCTTGAATGTTAGCCATTGTATGTCCACCTTCATACCTTTTAGTGTAGTCTCCCAATCTACCATGGCCAACTTGTCCCTCATACCCTTGTAGTTTCCTCTGTTTAGATTGAAGACCTTAGTTTCAGATTGGACTACATCACTCTCAAACTTAATGTAAAATTCAATCATATTATGGTCACTTGTCCCTAAAGGCCCCTTTACCACAAGATTATTGATTAGCCCTTTCTCATTACACAGTACCAGATCCAGAATAGCCTGTTCCCTGGTTGATTCCTCCACATACTGATCCAGGAAACCATCTTGCATGCATTCCAAGAATTCGTCCTCCACACCATTAGTGGTAATTTGATTTGCCCAGTCAATATGTAGATTAAAGGCCCCCATGATTACCGTATTGCCCTTGTTACATGCACTTCTAATCTTTTGATTGATACTGTGCCCTACATTATCATTACTGTTTGGTGGCCTATATACATCCTTCCCAACAGCACTAGCAAACCCCCCTGCAAGGATGTTGGTCTCGCTTCTGCTTGTACAGGTCCCACCTTCCCCAGAATCAGTCCCAATGCCTCAGGAGTTTAAATCCCTCCCTCCTACACCATCTCTCCAGCCACGCATTCATCTGGTCTATTCGCCTATTTCTGCTCTCGCTAGCACGTGGCACTGGGAGTAATCCTGAGATTACTACCTTTGAGGTCCTGCTTTTTAATTTATTTCCTAGCTTCCTATATTCTGTTTGCAGGACCTCATCCTTCTTTCTACCTATGTCGTTGGTACCGATATGGACCACGACCTCTGGCTGTTCACCCTCCCCCTTCAGAATGTCCTGCAGCCGCTCAGTGACATCCTTGACCCTGGCACCAGGGAGGCAACATACCATCCTGGAGTCACGTCTGCGGCCACAGAAACATCTATCTGTTCCCCTTACGATAGAATCCCTTATCACTATTGCTCTCCCACCGTTTTTCCTCCCCTCCTGTGCAGCTGAGCCACTTGTAGTGCCACGGACTTGGCTCTTGCTGCATTCCCCTGAGAAACCATCTCCCCTAGCAGTATCCAAAACGGAAAATCTGTTGGAGAGGGAGATGGACCCAGGGGACTCCTGCACTACCTTCCTAGTTCTTTTACTCTGTCTAGCGGTCACTCATTCCCTGTCTGCCTGTGCACTCTTTACCTGCGGTGCGACCACCTCGTTAAACGTGCTATCCACGAAGATCTCAGCCTCGCGGATGCTCCACAGTGACTCCAGCCGCAGCTCCAGCTCCGAAACGCGGATTTCGAGTAGCTGCAGCTGGAGACACTTCCTGCACACGTATTCGCCCTGGACACCGAAAGTGTCCCTGACTTCCCACATAGCACAGGAGGAGCACTCCACGCTGCTGAGCTGCCCTGCCATGTCCTACCCTTAATTTACTCCCTTTACTTCCTTTAAATTAAAGAATATTAAATACACTAGGGACCTTACTTCACTTTAAACACTACTTACTCTAAACTAGAGACCTTACTTTTACTTCAATGACTGGACTGTAGAAATACTCACCAGGTCCTACTTACCAATCAGCTCCTTCCCTTGTGCCGACGTCACTTTCGAATGTTGCCTGTTTCGGTCCACTCTCGCTGCTGCTCCCAATAGCTCGGTCTGGGCCTCGAGCCTCGGGCTTTATTTCCTCGCTCCTCCTTCGCCTGTTCCCTCACAGGTCAGTCCGCTCTCGCTGCTGCTCCCAATAGCTCGGTCTGGGCCTCGAGCCTCGGGCTTTATTTCCTCGCTCCTCCTTCGCCTGTTCCCTCACAGGTCGGTCCGCTTTCGCTGCTGCTCCCAATGAAGTACTTTTTGAAGTGTCGTCGCTGTTGTAATGTAGGAACCGCGACAACCAATTTGCGCACAGCAAGCTCCTACAAACAGCAATGTGATAATGACCAGATAATCTGTCTTCAGTGATGTTGATTGAGGGATAAATATTGGCCCCAGGACACCAGGGATAACGCCACTGCTCTTCTTCGAAATAGTGCCATGGGATCTTTTACGTCCAATTGAAAGGGAAGACGGGGCCTCGGTTCAGCATCTCATCCAAAAGACGGCACCTCAAACAGTGCAGCGCTCCCTCAGTACTGCACTGGAGTATCGGCCTAGATTATGTACTCTAGTCTCTGGAGTGGAACTTCTGACTCAGAGGCAAGAGTGCTACCACTGAGCCACGTAGATGTACAGGTGAGGGAGGCCATTCGGCCAGTCTAGCTCACCTTTCCACACAAGCTTATGATTTCCCCCATCACAGCATCCAATTGCCTCTTGATTGACTCGGGAGTATTTGCCTCCACTACTCTATCCAAAGACAATTCCAGGTATTGATCACCCGTTGTATGAAGAAGTGCTTCCTGACATGACTCCTGAACGTACCTTTGCCAGTCCCCCTTGTCCTGCAATCATTGTTTAACATGAAACAGCGCTCAGGATTAACCTTTCCTAGTCCATGTACTATCTTATATGTCTCTACAAGGTTTCCTATCATTTACCTTCTTTCAAGGCTGAAGTGTCCAAAGTGTTTGAGCCTTTCCCTGTAACTCAGCTCTCTGACCTTGGGGATCAGCGCCATGGCCCTTCTCTGCTCTGCTTCCAGGACCTGGATGTTTTTCTTCTGCCTCAGTGACCAGCGCCGTATTTAAGGTGTGTTCTGAGAAGGGCACAAGACAGGTTCAGCGTGACACCCTCAGACTTAAACTCTACTGATTTGGAGATATACAGTAAAATGGGGAGCTTTGCTTGGTAGCAGTGGGTCATAGAGAGGGCTGCAACACAGCAGTGCCAATTCTCTGCACTTCATTGTCGCTGGGTCCAAATCCTGGAACTCCCTGGCTTAACAACACTGTGGGAGTCCACACGGACAGCAGCAGTTCAAGAAGAAGACGTGCCCCATACTTGTTGCTTGACTAGTCTGTGGGACAGATCTCACAATGTTGGCACAACTCCCCAGATGTTAGTGAGGAGGACTTTGCAGGGTCAACTGGGCTGTGTGTGCCATTGTCGTGTCCGGTGCCTAGGTCAATCGTATACTTCTTTGTAGCGGTTTGGTACAACTGAGTGGCTTGCAAGGCCATTTAAGAGTCAACCATATTGCTGTGGTTGTCACGTATAGGCCAGACCAGGTAAGGACAGCAGATTTCCTTTCACTAAAGGACATTAGATGGGTTTTATACAACAATCCAGTATGGTCACCATGACTGATACTAGCTTTTTTATTCCAGATTTATTTAATTAACTGAATTTAAATTCCCCAGCTGCTGTGGTGGGATTTGAACTCATGTCTCTACAGATCATTATTCCAGGCCTACTGTATTACTAGTCCAGTAACATAACCACGATGCTACCATACCTTTGGATTTAAAAACGCTGTGCCTATTCCAGGTATTCGAGTTTCCTGTCTCCTATTTGTTAAAATTGATCTGTCAAATTAATAAAAGAACATTATGTCCAGTGTTAAAGTAATGTCAATCTGGAAACAGATGCAATGTTTAAAAATCTCACTGACAAATTGTCCTTCATAAACCATTCATCTTTAAAATTGAAGAGGTTTATTTCAGCACCACTAGTCAGGATTTCAAAATTCATCTCCTAAATGTCGATATTTCATCTGTTTTTATTCTGAGCCTTCTCAAAGGATTGATTAATATTTTCACAACGAACGGTCACATCGACCACCGTCACTCTTTATAAAATACCATGTTGAGTTTGCACAACGAACCATCTGTTGCCTGCGTCCTTGGTTCAATGAGTGCCTTCCATCCGTAAGCAGCCTTCCAATGATTTTGGTATGATGCTTTACTACGGCATTCTTTACCAGCGGGCAGCTGCTCAAGCTGTGTGATGCAGGGGGGGAATCTTTTTTATTTATTCATTCATGGGATGTGGGTGTCGCCGGCAAGGCCAGCATTTGTTTCCCATCCCTAATTGCCCTTGAGAAGGTGGTGGTGAGCCGCCTTATTGGCAACTGAGTGGTTTGCTCGGCCATTTCAGAGGGGCAGTTAAGAGTCAACAACATTGCTGTGGGTCTGGAGTCACATATAGGCCAGACCAGGTAAGGACGGCAGATTTCCTTCCCGAAAGGACATTAGTGAACCAGATGGGTTTTTATGGCAATCCGGTCGTTTCATGGTCATCATTACTAGCTTTTTAAAAATTAAATTAAATTAATTTAATTAAAATTCCCCAGCGGCCATGCGTGGGATTTGAACTCGTGTACTGCTAGCTCATATAATCCAGGCCTCTGGATTACTAGTCCAGTGACATAACCACTATACTACCATTTATCACTAGATGCTCTTACTGGGGTTATTGTTTCATCAACGGCATCTTAGCCAAGCCCACTCCTGTCCTTACCAGATGTTGGCACATGTTCAACTTTCCAACACGGTAACGATCCTCAGGAAACATAGAAACATAGAAGATAGGAGCAGGAGTAGGCCATTCGGCCCCTCGAGCCTGCTCCGCCATTCGATGAGATCATGGCTGATCATCCAAACTCAGTACCTTGTACCTGCCTTCTCCCCATATCCCTTGATACCTTTAGCTTGAAGAAATATATCTAACTCATTCTTGAATATATTTAATGACTTGGCCTCAACTACCTTCTGTGGTAGAGAATTCCACAGGTTCACCAGTCTCTGGGTGAAGAAATTCTTCCTCATTTCTGTCCTAAATGGCTTACCCCTTATCCTTAGATTATGACCCCTGGTTCTGGACTCTCCGACCATCGGGAACATTCTTCCTGCATCTAGTTTGTCCAGACCTGTCAGAATTTTATATGTTTCGATGAGATCCCCTCTCATTCTTCTATACTCCAGCGAGTATAAGCCCAATCGACCCAATCTCTCCTCATATGTCATTCCACTGGCTGATTTACCTATCCCTAGTTCGGGGTGCTGATGCCAGTTGTAGGCTTGTTGAATCTGTTCTGTGTGGCTCAGTTCCTCAGTCCACCCCCACTGTGTTGAAGTGAACACAGTGGATCATCTCTACTGATAACTGAATCTTTCCTAGGGCTTCAAAACTGGAACTCACCGCCTCCCTTGGTCTTCCTCCTAAAGCTTGGCGTCACATCACCACAATTTCCTGACTTAACTCGTCTTTTCTCCAAATCTTTTGATGATGTCCTGCAACCTTTGGATTGGTTTTCCCAACTGGCAGTACAGTTGCTGAAGAATCATGCTGGATCCTGTGCCCTATCAACAACAATTTGCATTTATATAGAAAGAAAGACTTGCATTTATATAGTGCCTTTCACGACCATCAGACGTCCCAAAGCGCTTTACAGCCAATGAAATACTTTTTGAAGTGCAGTCACTGTTGTGATGTAGGAAACACGGCAGCCAATTTGCGCACAGCAAGCTCCCACAAACAGCAATGTGATAATGACCAGATAATCTGTTTTTTAGTGATGTTGATTGAGGGATATATATTGTCCAGGACACCGAGGATAACTCCCCTGCTCTTCTTCAAAATAGTGCTGCAGGATCTTTTACGTCCAACTGAGAGGGCAGACTCAGTTTAATGTCTCATCCGAAAGACGGCACCTCTGACAGTGCAGGGCTCCCTCAGTACTGCACTGGAGTGTCAGCCTAGATTTTTGTGCTCAAGTGTCTGCAGTGGAACCCATGACCTTCTGACTCAGAGACGAGAGTGCTACCCACTGAGCCACGGCTGACATTTATATAGCGTCTTAAATGTAGAAAACAGCCCAAAGCACTTCACAGAAGGTTGGGGGGGTGGGGGGGGCGGCGCGGAGGCGGAGGGAGAAAAAGGATACATTATTCTGGATCCCTAATCATTACATTTATTTTTATTGCTTTATTACATTATGGCTTGACTTTGCTGTTCTCACTTCCCTCTTCCATTATGTACAGTTTTCATTATGATTGTGAGTCTTCTGTCACTGTAAGGTCTTGTGAGGACCCCTTGTGGGGACTTATGGAAGTGCTGCAGCACCTTGACTTGAGCGCATAGATTCTTTTGGAACCTCTACCTTGGGTTGCCAAAACCCCAGGAATTAAAGATTAATTTCCCGAACACTGCTGCGAGCAACCGGGGAGAAAAATCATAGAGGCATTTAAAAAAAAGGTGCATTTTTTTTTCATTCTCTTTAAACACTTTTGTTTATTAGTTCTAAAAGTATTGGAATTGTGGGGGCGGGGGGGGGGGGGGAGAGGCTGTTTGATTGACAGTCAAGATTCATCCAAAGTCAGTTCGCTTTCCAATCGCCGCGGTAAGACAGTGCGTCGCGAGGATGGTAGTTGGAGGTCGTGCGATGAATAACGCCAGGAGAATGCCAACTCCCGCAGGTGTCATAAAAACAGGAAATGCTGGAAATACTCAGCGGGTCAGGCAGCATCTGTGGAGAGAGAAAAACAGAGTTAACGTTTCGGGTCGATGACCTTGCGTCAGAACTGGAAAAAGTTAGAGCTGTAACACAGGTTTTAAGCAGGTACAGTAACGGGGAAAGGGGGGGAGGAAAGAACAAAAGGGAAGGTCTGTGATAGGGTGGAAGGCAGGAGAGATTAAATGACAAAAGGGATGATGGTGCAAGGCAAAAGGAGATGGTAATGGGACAAGTAAAGAAACAAAAGATGGGTCTAGAGGAGGTGTCACCTTTGTCATCAAACTGTAATTTCATTTTTTTCTCTCTTCCTTTCCTCACCCGAAGTTGTCGTCTCCGCCTGGTTCAGGTACGGAGGTATAGACCTCTGGTAAGATGCCCGAATGGCCATGCCAATATTCACGTGCAAGCCTCAACCCTGTGTGTTGACAGGATATTTGCCCATGATGTGCGTCACTGCCGAGCCTGATCCTGTCTGCACACGTGTTTGTGATCAGGAGTGTGAACTCTGGATGATTATTTCTTCCCTCACCTAAGGGCAGTGTGGCCAAATGGTAATGTCGCACCAAAGTCTCAGCTGAGATCAGATCATTCAGCACAGGTTAGGGATTAAACCTGTTTTAGTTCTGGTTGAAATCAGTCAGCTATGGGTTAATGTTTGTTTAAAAAAAACTGACGTAGGAATGCAGTACAAGTGCACTAAATGGTTATCCCCGGTGTCCTGGCCAATATTTATCACTAAAAAACAGATTATCTGGTCATTATCACAGTGCTGTTTGTGGGAGCTTGCTGTTCGCAAATTGGCTGCCACGTTTCCTACATTACAACAGTGACTACACTTCAAAAAGTACTTAATTGGCTGTAAAGCACTTTGGGACGTCCTGAGGTCGTGAAAGGCGCTGTAGAAATGCAAGTCTTTCTTTTTTATTGGATAAATACTTGAAGGGAAAATATTTACAGGGCTATGGGGAACGAGCAGGGGAGTGGGAGGAGTTGGATAGCTCTACCAAACTGCCGGCACAGGCACGATGGGCTGAATGGCCTCCTTCTGTGCTGCATTATTCTAAGATTCTATGTGAACTTCACCAATCAGAAGTTTTACCCTCTAGTGCTGGATCATGGGCAGCTTCAGTCCCTTGAAGGCTTGGTGAGTAAATGCACAGGCCAATGTTATACCGCACTATGCACATCAGGAGGGGTCCCACAACCAATCCCTGGCATGCAATGAGTTCAATGCTCGAAGCTGGGTGGTGATAAGGTTGCTATAAATGGCCTCAACACCCTGTGGTCATGGCTGCTTCTGCTCATGATCCTCTGCCGCTGCTGAAAGCATGCGTGTTAAAGTCAGCTGAAGACAGCTGACCCTGTGATGCTTCCTTTGGTTAAAATAGCCTACCATCTCTATTAATGTTTGCATACTAAGAATGGATCTTGTAAAAATGGAGGGTGACCAGTAGTCATGGAACCAATGAGGCATTGTGGAAGTAGACAGACACGTATATTTATTTCAATAGTGTTACCAGATCCACTACTTTCCTTCTACTTCAATTTTCCTCCAATTTTTTTTATTTGTTCCTGTGATGTGGGTGTCACTGGCAAGGCCGGCATGTATTGCCCATTCCTAATTGCCCTTGAGAAGGTGGTGGTGAGCTGCCTTCTTGAACCGCTGCAGCCCGTGTGGTGAAGGCGCTCCCCCAGTGCTGTTAGAGAGGGAGTTCCAGGATTTTGACCCAGTGACGATGAAGGAACGGCGATATATTTCCAAGTCAGGATGGTGTGTGACTTGGAGGGGAACTTGGAGGTGATGGTGCTCCCATTCTCCTGCTGCCCTTGTCCTTCTAGGCAGTGGAGGTCATGGGTTTGGGAGGTTCTGTCAAAGAAGCCTTGGCGAGTTGCTGCAGTCCAATTTTCCAGTTAGCTTTTTTTGCCTCGAGAGTATTTCCCCCTCCACCCCTCTCCCAAAGGTACTGACTTCATGTTGGGGTGCCATTCCACAGGTGCCCTCCAGACTGTGGTTCAAATAGGCGTGTGTCAGCGTTGACAGTGAGTGGTGGAGCGCTATTCGACTGCAGAAAGCATCACTGCCGAGACCAATTCACTTGGCCTAACGTCCACACATGCGCACTACCAGCAGGGCTAACTGGAAAGTGATCAGAAGTAGGATCTTTGTCCGATTTTCCCTCTGTATCTTGATGGGCACAAAGGTCAATTCGAGCTCTCCTATCACCCAAGTGAGATCTGCTAACCCAGCACAGCCTCAGGATTGAACGTGGTCTATATGGCTGAGCTAATTCATTATATAAACTCACCAAACAAAGTAGGCTTTAAAAAAAAAATCTTATTAATGAACACCCCTGTACCACTCCTTTGTTAAGATAGTTGACAAACAAATGCTCTGAAGGGACTAAAACAAAGGGACATTGGTATAAGATTAGACGTAAAAGATTTAGGACAGAGAACAAGCGAAACGTTTTTTACATAGAGGCCTGTGAAATAAACTAAAAGAACTTGTATTTCTACAGCACCTTTCACGATCTCAGGTCGACCCAAAGTGATAAACAGCCAATTAAATAGTTTTGTACCGTAGTCTGTTGTAATGTAGGAAACGCAGCAGCCAATTTGCTCACAGAAAGTTCCCACAAACAGCAATAAGATAATGACCAGATATTGTTTTTTTTAGTGATGTTGGTTGAGGGATAAATGTTGGCCAGGACACCAGGGATAACTCCCTGGCTCCTCTTCTAATAGTGCCATGGAATCTTTTACATCCACCTGAAAGAAAAAAAAAGACTTGCATTTATATAGCGCCTTTCACGTACCGGACGTCTCAAGGTGCTTTACAGCCAACGATGTACTTTTGGAGTGTAGTCACTGTTGTAATGTAATGTTGCACTGAGGCCCCGTCTGCACCTGAGACAGCAGATGGGGCCTCAGTTTAACGTCTCATCTGAAAGATGGCACCTCTGACAATACGGCACTCCCTCAGTACTGCACCGGAGTGTCAGCCTGGATACTGTGCTCAAAGTCTCTGACAGGAATTAAGTCATTGAAGCAGAGACCATGTCAATATTTAAGAATAGGCCAGATAGGTGGTAGAAGGAAAGGGGAATAAAGACATATAGGAACAGAGCAGGGACGTGGGATTAGGATTGCTGCTGATGTGGAGGATAAAAACCAACATGGACTGGTTATGCCCAACGGCTTGTTTATCTGTTGCCGTTTCTATGTAAGTTGCTCCAGTTTTGGAGCTCGACCTTCGTAGCACTGCTGGACTGCGATGTGTAGTGCAGAGATCCGATTGTTTTGACTGCAAGTACTGGGGACCCCACATTTACTTTGCTGGAACAGGTGCCTTAATTTGACAGATTCACATTTTTGTGGGTCTATAATGCCGTTGGTTCCAGACAGGGTGGGCCGTTAACCCTTTGGGGTGCGGCCGGCGTAGGTGAAATTGTGTGCCTGCTGTGTCTTCCTTCAATGAAAAATCCCCCCTGCTTCATTCCTTCCTGAAAAACAACCGAGATCTGCATTTACTTCTCTGAAACTTTCGGGACTTCGAACTGTCTCTGATGATTTCAACTTTCTTGACCACAAAAGGAACTGAAAGGGCTTGTCTTGGAGGCTCACCTACAACCAGTCACTGGGAGGATGCTTTATTGTGACAGACTGCCATGGATCAAAGCAATTGCCTTGGCTCCTCTTGTTCACGGATTTCTCTTTCCTGTGTTAGTGGCAGCTGCTTCACACATTCCGACTCACGCTGCTGCTACATCTTGGATCACAACTTGAAAGCTAAGAGAACGGTTTCCTGAAGATTTCTTTTTTAAGCTTCGTGCATTTTCCTTTTTTCTTTTGAGACAAAGGTTTGAAACAGCTAGAATTCTCTCCACAGTAGAATGAGGGGAATAAATAATGGACGCGTTTGAAGCGTGCAGAAAAAAAGCTGAATGCTGAATTGGACCACAAAAAAAATGAAGATAATCATTGGATCATGGAAATTTACGGCACAGGAGGAGGCCATTCGGCCCATTGTGTCTGTGCCGGCCGAAAAAGAGCTATCCAGTCTAATCCCACTTTCCAGCTCTTGGTCCGTAGCCTTGTAGGTTACGGCACTTCACGTGCATATCCAAGTACTTTTTAAATATGATGAGGGTTTCTGCCTCTACCACCCTTTCAGGCAGTGAGTTCCAGACCCCCACCACCCTCTGGGTGAAATTTTGTTTCCTCAACTCCCCTCTAATCCTTCTACCAATTACTTTAAATCTCTGCCCCCTGGTTATTGACCTCTCTGCGAGGGGAAATAGGTCCTTCCTATCCACTCTATCTAGGCCCCTCATAATTTTATACACCCCAATTAAATTTCCCCTCAGCCTCCTCTGTTCCAAAGAAAACGACCCCAACCTATCCAATCTTTCCTCATAGCTAAAATTCTCCAGTCCTGGAGGCAACATCCTGGTAAATCTCCTCTGTACCCTCTCTAGTGCAATCACATCTTTCCTGTAATGCGGTGACCAGAACTGTACGCAGTACTCTAGCTGTAGGGTCTCATTTCTGGGTGCACACTGTTTAACACATTTAAACAGATTAATAACTGCATTAAAACATCGCATGAAGGAACTTTACGGTAAATGTTCCAGCAGAAAATGTCATTTCACAAGGTTAATATTCCACTTCACAAAGTGCAGTACAGAAATATGACCAGCAGAGTGCAGTGACAATGAAGCAAAGCAAAAAAAGACAGCCGAATTCAAAAATACCAGCAGATGTCCTGTGGGATTGCTTACAGTAAATCAGATAACATGCTGTTTTATGATGGCAGAGGCACCAGACCATGTAACGCACAACGCCTTAGAGTGTTACTAAAGTGGAGCTGTGTTTGGCCTGCCACTTTAAGGACTCAAAAAGTCTAATTCCTGGAAAGAAATACAACTTTCAGGACAATTAAAGTTTAATTATTGTTGGTGAAGGAGGTTTTCAGATTGGAACGCACTTGTAAATTTCAGGCTCCAGATCTGGCTTTCTTTAGTTCCTGTTTTCTTAAGATTGTTTTGAATCGGTAACAAACTGTGATACTTTGAACTGTAGAATCTAGAGTATGATGCAACTTCTCAAAACTTGGGGAAAATTGAAGGATATGTCATTGAATCACAGGAGGACGCCATTCGACCCACCGTGCCTATCCCGGCTCTTTGAAAGAGCTATCCAATTAGTCCCACTCCCCCTGCTCTTTCCCCATAGCCCTGCAAAATGTTCAAGTATTTATCCAATTCCCTTTTGAAAGTTACTATTGAATCTGCTTCCACCGCCCTTTCAGGCAGTGCATTCCAGATCACAACTCGCTGCGTTAAAAACATCTCTTCATCTCCCCTCTGGTTCTTTTGTCAATTACCTTAAATCTGTGTCCTTCTGCCAGTGGAAATTATTTACTCTATCAAAACCTCTCATAATTTTGAACCTTTATTAACTTTCTCTGCTTCTAAGAAGAATAATTCCAGCTTCTCCAGTCTCTCCACATAACTGAATTCTATCATCCCTGGTACCATTCTGGTAAATCTCCTCTGCACCCTCTCCAAGGCCTTGACATCCTTCAAGTGTGGTGCCCAGAATTGGACACACTACTCCAGCTGAGGCCTAACCAGTGATTTATGAAGGATTACCATAATTTCCTTGCTTTTGTACCCTATGCCTCGATTTTTAAAGCCAAGGATTCCATATACTTTTTTAACACCTTTATCAATTTGTCCTGCCGACCTTCAATATTTGCGTATGTGAACCCCCAGTTCTCTCTGTTCCTGCACCCCCTTTAAAACCTACACCAATGCGGGAAATTTCCTTGGGCGGGGGGGGGGGGTCTCCCTAAACGTCAGTGCAACTTCGGCATAAAATAGTCGGAAACCCCCAGACTGGTCCTCGGTTTAATGTCTCCTCCAAACGATGGCACCTCTTGCAATGAAGCGCTCCCTCAGCACTGCACTGAAGTGACAGCCTCGATTATGTGCTCAAATGCTGGAATGGGACCTGAAGCTACAACCTTCTGACTCAGATATGAGAGTGCTACCCACTGAGCCAAGCTGACATAAGTTTTATAATTTCCTTGTAAATTCTGTCATTTGTTTTATGTCTTAATTTTATTACTTACCTTATTTTCAGTCGGTAGCCATTGGTTTAGTGGGGAAACCGAGATGACAGCTGAAAGGTTTTTCAACAAAACATTTGGGGGCCCCTTCTCGTGACTCCTCGTTTGTTGACTTGGTCTCACACGTCTCAATAGTTTCTCACTGGCAGTTTGTCCAGCTGCGTTCTTCACTTTTGATTTTTACTTTCCCTCTCTCTTTATTTCTGGTTCGTTGCGGTCAGAAATTTGCAAAATATGCATGCGCTCAAAGTATGACGCCAAAAGTGATACACGGGAAATGTGACCTGACGGACAAACATTTATAGAGTAACAGATTCCTTGTGGCACTTCTTGTGGTGAGTCAGAGGATAGGCTGTTTTATAATTGCAGGGGTGTTATCAATAAAGTGCGATGAATAAGTTTTACAGGAAGTGTGACACTTATAGGGATTGTGTGCTAGCTATACATGAGACTATTGATATGTTTTTTAAAATTCATTCCTGGGATGTGGGCGTCACTGGCAAGGCCAGCATTTATTGCCCATCCCTAATTGCCCTTGAGAAGGTGGTGGTGAGCCGCCTTCTTGAACCGCTGCAGTCCGTGTGGTGAAGGTGCTCCCACAGTGCTGTTGGGGAGGGAGTTCCAGGGTTTTGACCCAGCGACGATGAAGGATCGGCCGATATACTTCTAAGTCAGGATGGTGTGTGACTTGGAGGGGAACTTGGAGGTGGTGGTGTTCCCATGCGCCTGCCGCCCTTGTCCTTCTAGGTGGGTGGAGGTCGCGGGTTTGGGAGGTGCTGCTGAAGAAGCCTTGCCGAGTTGCTGCAGTGCATCTTGTAGATAGATAGATAAACATAGGCATTATTGTTTTGAGTGCTTTTTTATTTAGAATTGTATCGTACATAGAAAAAAAGAACTTGCATTTATATAACGCCTTTCACGACCTCAGGACGTCCCAAAGCGCATAGCCAAGAAAGAAAGACATTAAAACATAATTGTATCAGGGAATACGACATATTTACTGATGTAGTCACTGTCAGTATAATGTCACGTAGACAGGGTGCAAGGGATAAGGTAAATCCCCTTCCTCCTTTTCTCAGAGGTTTTCCTCCCCTCTCCTGCTCCTCTGCTTGGTATGGTAGTGTTCCACAGGCGCCACCTATCCTCTGACACATTGTTCAAGCATCCATTCCTCGTGCGCAAGCTGAGACAGCAAGTGGCTGCAGGCTATTCAACTATGGAGAGCATCACAGCCAGGCCTGATTCCAACATAAACTTTCCAACAGGGGAACCGGACAGTGCAATCCTTGATGATTTTTTTGCCCCTATTTAGACCAGAAGTGTTGAGACCAAATGTAGCTACCCTAGCTGAGATCAGGTAATTCGGTATGGACCAGGGATTGAATCCGAGGACCTTCAGGGCTATATGGCTTGGTGCACATGAGAAGACTGTCTCAACATCAAAGCACATGGTCTTAACTACCATTTTCCTCATAGCCTGTATTGGTACCAATAAGCCTAGTGACAATGCTGCTCAGTAATGGTTCCCGCAAGCTTCTATTTGAAAAATGTGAAACAGCAATGTGATAATGACCATATAATCTGTTTTTTGTTATGTTGATTGAGGGATAAATATTCGCCAGGACACCAGGGAGTGCCATCGGATCTTTTACGTCCACCTGAGGGGGCAGACGTCACCTAACGTCACATCCAAAAGACGGCACCTCTGACAGTGCAGCACTCCCTCAGTACTGCACTGTGAATGTCAGCTGGATTATGTGCTCAAATCTCTGGAGTGGGACCTGAGCCCACAACCTTCTGACTCAGAGGCAAGAGTGATACCAACTGAGCCAAGGGTGACACATTTTATGTGAAAAAAATACAGTGACTGATCAAATAAAAATGGTCAGGGTGGTAATTCTTAAGTCAGCATTTCAGAAGAGGAAGGGAAACTGTTAAAGCAACAAAAATAAATCAAGACAGCAGAACTTATAGAATCATTGAACGGTTACAGCACAGAAGGAGGCCATTCGGCCCATCGAGTCCGTGCCAGCTCTCTGCAAGAGCATTTCAACTAGTCCCACTCCCCTGCCCTTTCCCTGTAGCCCTGCAACTTTTTTTCCTTCAGGTATTTATCCAATTCTCTTTTGAATGCCACGATTGAATCTGCCTCCACCACCCTTTCAGGCAGTGCATTCCAGATCCTCATTACTCGCTGCGTAAAAAAGTTTTTCCTCGTGTCGCCTTCGGTTCTTCTGCCAATCACTTTAAATCTGTGTCCTGTGGTTCTCGACCCTTCCGCCAATGGGAACAGTTTCTCTCTATCTACTCCCTTCATGATTTTGAACACCTCTATCAGATCTCCTCTCAAACTTCTCTGATCTAAGAAGAACAACCCCAGCTTCACCAGTCTATCCATGCAACTGAAGTCCCTCATCCTTGGAACCATTCTTGTAAATCTTTTCTGCACCCTCTCTAAGGCCTTCACATCCTTCCTAAAGTACGGTGCCCAAAATTGGACACAATACTCCAGTTGAGGCTGAACCAGTCTTTCATAAATGTTCAGCAAAACTTCCTTGCATTTGTACTCTATGCCTCTATTTATGAAGTCCAGGATCCCATATGCTTTTTTTAACAGCTTTCTCAACCTGCCCTGCCACCTTCAGTAATTTGTGCACAGGTCTCTCTGTTCCTGCACCCACTTTAGGATTGTACCCTCTAGTTTATATTGCCTCTCCTCCTTCTTGATAACTGAATGCACGTTGCACCAATTTGGACTGCAAGCTAAATGCAAGTTGCATTTGGACACTGAAAGGTATCACGTGCCAGTCAGCTGCTTACTGATGACAAGCAGCCGGGACGCAAGCGTGCAGCCAGCGCTGACGTAATGCTTTGGTGACGCTGCGGTCACGTGGGGCGCACGGGCGGGTTCCCGGCTCCGGCTGCTGTCGTGTGCACTTGTCAGCGGCCGTTGCTCGCTGAAGGCGCGTAGGCCGCAGTCTCCTCAGCAGAAACCTACACACACACGACGGTGGTGGTAGTGGGGGGGGGAGGCGCATATAGAATAAAACTCGCAGTGCAGCGATGGGACAATGCGGGATAACGTCGTCGAAAACGGTCCTGGTGTTTTTGAACCTGATATTCTGGGTAAGTAGGTCAGCGAGAGCTTACCGTTGGCCGAGGAACTGCGCCGTCTCCATGGTCGCCGCCTGCTGCCGCAACCGAACCTGATGACCGGAAATGGGAATATGCGTTGATTGACGCGGCGCCTGGCTGCCTGATTGGCCGGGACTGCCGTCGCTAGGCAATGGGGGCGGGAGTTGGCGGCGTTAGGTTAGGGTGCACTCAATGGATTGTAGTATTGCAGCTGTGGCTGGCTATCAGGAGCTGCCACACGGTGGAGCAAAGGAAGAATAGATCCGAATAAAATCAGGCTTTATTAAGTCTCTTTCATTAAAATTTCTTGCAAATTTATATTTTAGCGACCTTTTTTGTTCAGTTTGTGTGAACCTTGCCATTTTTGCGTAGATAAATATTGGCATGTCCTTTTTTGACTGGAAATGAAACCCCAAATTCATTTTTCTTTTTATAATTTCTGGATTCTAGCATTGCTAGTTTTTTCCCCTTTTATCTTGTATCGTTGCTGGATTTTTTTTAATGAATTTTAAAATAATGTAATTTATATGGGCAGTGAGAAATGTGTAGTTCCTCTATTTTATATTAAGGAAAAGTTTATTTTTCCTGCCATGAATTGAAAAATGCACGATAACCTGCTCTTTCTAGGAAAATTCCTGCAGCAAAGCTCTTTTTTTGGGGGGGAGAAAGCAGGATGCAAAAACAGGATGAAAATAACTGTGGCCAGCTCCATTTTAAATGATTCATATGCCAAGTTAGATACAGTTACTGGGTAATTCTGTACAGTGTCCTACTGTATTCAGTGCCTCTAGAGAGGCTTCAATAATGCAGAGGTTCTTTATTCAGACTTAAGCATAGATTGGAAATGAGATTAAAAAAAATTCTAAAACCTTACCAAGCTGAATATTTAACTTTGTACTATAACTGCTTCTAACTTTTAAGTTTATAATAACTTCTAAACAAAATGGCATGCTACAGTATGATTTAAAAAATAGTTGACCAGGCGAGACCCCCATATGCCTGCAACGTCATCCTAGCTTTAGATGTCTTTTGGACTGTGTCGAATATCTTACAGGCAAGTTTAATTTAGTTTGTTTAAATACAGCTTTTTGAAATTTTAAACTGCCTAGTTACATATAGTAAATTCAGTGCATTTATATGTTGCTACACAATCTAGGGTTGTAATCCCTGGAATTTAGAAGGTTAAGGATTGATTTGATTAAAGTTTTCAAGATATTGAGGGGAACTGATGGGTAGATGAGAAACCATTTCCGCTGGTTGGGGAGTCTAGGACTAGGGGACATAGTTTAAAAATTAGAGCTAGACCTCTCTGGAGTGAAGTTAGGAAACACTTCTTCACACAAAGGGTGGTAGAAGTTTGGAACTCTTCTGCCAATGGCAATTAATGCTAGGTCAATTAATTTTAAATCTGAGATTGATAGATTTTTGTCAACCAAAGGTATTAAGGGATATGGGCCAAAGGCGGATGTATGGAGTTAGGTCGCAGATCAACTATGATCTCATTGAATGGTGGGACAGGCTCGAGGGGCTAAATGGCCTCCTTCTGTTCCTATATTCCTATGTAACTGATGCTGCTAAATGTGCTAATAGCTGCATTTTAGGGATGGGCAATAAATGCTGGCCTTGCCAGTGACGCCCACATCCCAGGAACGAAAAAAAAATTATTCCCTATTTGCCCAAATCTCGCTCGGCTACGCACTAATAATTGTGTAAAGGGAAAGTTATTGGAAGGGTGTGGAGTTGTTGAAAGACTGATTGTTCACAGAGACTGAACAAACAGGATAAACAAAGATTGTGCTTGAAAGAAAATTGAGTTCCAAGCATTTGATACTTGCATTTAGTTTGCAATGGCAACCAATTGGGATATGCTTCACTATATCTAATTTGGGCAGATTCCCTTTCTGGTTTTGTCTTGCTGGCTGAAGCATGTGGCAACCTTGAAGGCGCAGACTTTAGATCAATGGGAAGTTTTGGTTAAATTCTTGTTATTTAGAGTTTTCTTTGGCTGTCCTGTGTTCTTCTAAAAGAATGAAAATTCAAGTCTGTTTTGTAGGCTGGAACTTCAGTCTTGCAATGGCTTTGGTTTGTATCTAATCACTGCAGAACTTCATCAAAAAAGTTGTCCTCCAATTCTGTGGAAGTATTGCATATATACAAATTTTTAGGATTTCAGCTGATTATATTGTGTGACCAGTAGTGAGTACAACTCCAGTTCCCAAATGTACTTGTGGGGATGTGCTAATTTAGTGACCAGGAATTAAACCTGAAACCTTCCTGCTTTAAATGTATTCGAACAACTTCAACCAGTGCAGCATCCAATGACAACAACTTGCATTTAGATAGGAACAGGAGTAGGCCATTCAGCCATTCGATGAGATCATGGCTGATCTGTGATCTAACTCCATACACCTGCCTTTGGCCCATATCCCTTAATACCGCCTTCAATATAGCGCCTTCAACGTAGTATAATATCCCAAGGCGCTTCACAGGAGTGTTATCAAACAAAATTGGACACCGAGCCACATAAGGAGATATTAGGACAGATGTTTGTCAGCCGTGGCTCAGTTGGTAGCACCCTCGCCTCTGAGTCAGAAGGTTGTGGGTTCAAGTCCCACTCCAGAGACTTGAGCACAAAAATCTAGGCTGACACTCCAGTGCAGTACTGAGGGAGTGCTGCACTGTCGGATGCCGTCTTTTGGATGAGACGTTAAACCAAGGCCCCATCTGCTCTCTTGGGTGAACATAAAAGATCCTATGGCACTATTTTGAAGGGGGAGTTTACCCAGTGTCCTGGGCCAATATTTATCCCTCAATCAACATCACTAAAAACAGATTATCTGGTCATTATCACATTGCTGTTTGTGGGAGCTTGCTGTGTGCAAATTGGCTGCTGCGTTTCCCACATTACAACAGTGGCTACACTTCCAAAAAGTACTTCATTGGCTGTAAAGCACTTTGGGACGTCCGGTGGTCGTGAAAGGCGCTATATTAATGCAGGTCTTTTCTTTTCCTTCCCCTTCCCCCTTCCTTCCATTTGTCAACTGTGCCTTTAGGGGGCAATTCATTTCTGCATGAGTGGACTCTAGAGCTTCGAACAGATAAATTTGCCTCCAAGGCTGTGGATTGTTCATGCAATAAACGAGAAATGGAACTGCCCATTAGCAAAAATTCATGATTCTGTAAAGTGTGTGCCATTGATTGCAGTAGTAAAGTGAGAATTTTGTACGGTCTAAAATTAAGGGCTGCAGAAATACAGCAAGTATGGAATTGCCACATGCCAAACATAGTTTCTTAGTTTTGAAATTGCTTTCTAAAGACAAAGTAAAGATGAGGGGAAGGCTTTTGGCCCATCCTTTCATAGAAATCTACACTCTTTCCCACCCCTGCATTGCAGCATCTAACCACAACAACTTGCATTTATATAGCATCTTTAACGTAGTAAAACGTCCCAAGGTGCTTCACAGGAGTGTTATCAAACAAAATTTGACACCGAGCCACATAAGGAGATATTCGGACAGATGACCAAAAAGCTTGGCCAAAGGGATAGGTTTTAAGGAGCGTCTTAAAGGAGGAGAGAAGGGGGGGAGGGAATTCCAGAGCTTTCTATTGAATGACTTGAGGTTTTGCCTCCAGCACCTACCCAGAAGACCATTCCAGGTATTGATCATTCCTTATGTGTTTTTTACATTGTCTTCCAGTCGTGTTTTAAACTTGAAATAACGGTCAGGATAAACCTATCCTCGTTCCTCTGCAAAGTGCCTTGGGATGTGTTTCTGCGTTAAAGGTTCTATATTAATAAAAGTTGTTGCACTTAGTATCTTTATATTTCTGTAAAACTCCTTTCTCCATTTGACATGGTCTCTTGAGCATCCCTGGTTTTAATTGCTCAACCATTGGTGGGCATGCCTTGAGCTGCCTAGGGCCCAAAGCTCTGGATTTCCTTCCCTAAGCCTCTCCGCCTCTCAACCTCTTTCTTCCTTGAAGATGCTCCTTAAAACCTACCTCTTTGACCAAGCTTTTGGTCACCTGCCCTAATTTCTCCTTATGAGGCTGGGTGTCAGACTTTGTCTGATAACACTGCTGTGAAGTGCCTTGGGACATTTTACTACATGAACGGCACTATATAAATCCAAGTTGTTGTTGCTCCTTACTGGTGTATCATTCGATGGGTATGTGTTGTCCTCTGGCATTGCCACCTAGCGCAGGTGGTCATTATTTATTGAGAAGTCGCACAACACCAGGTTATAGTCCAACAGTTTTATTTGAAATCACAAGCTTGTGATTTCAAATAAAACTGTTGGACTATAACCTGGTGTTGTGCGACTTCTCACATTTGTCCACCCCAGTCCAACACCGGCATCTCCACATCATTATTTATTGAGCCTTGAGGATGAGTTTCCACAAGCTATTTGCTGAGGGATGTGGTAACCTTACCTGACGATCATACCTGCACTTTGAGCAGGGACTGATGGACAGTGATCAGCAACAAAGCTTGGCTGATATTTCCACTCTAACCCAGAGGGAACATTGTCATTTCCCTTTTTCCTTCCTGCTGCTGCATCAACTGAGATAAACAGCGCAGACCGGCGATCAGACTAGGGACCTCTCCAGGAGTCTGAATTGCCCCATTATTCATCAGATCAACTTGCTGAGCTACCGAGGAGCTGAATTTAATCCTTCTCGAGGCATTTCCTTTTGTCACTGACTCCAGCCGTAAATTAATCATCATATTTAATTATGCATAATAGCGTGTGCGGTCTTTGTGCATTTATGCTCCTTGTTATTAAGTGACAGCTCAAAACGAATAGATTCTAAGAAGAAATTAAATTTTGGTGTCTACAAATTGTTGCTTGGGGTTCAAAGTTTGGCTTTCGCCTTTTAGTAATGGATGCTATACGAGTCCAATAGTTGTGTGAAATTTGCCCATTTAGTTCCTCTTGGTCTGTTGTTACCTGTTCGTCCCAGATTCACAAAAATATTAATCTGAGCAAAGGTTGCAGTTTTCTATTACTACATATAAATTAAACTTGCTGTGAATAGGTGATTTGACCTCCATCAATAGGCTGCACAGACTAAAAACGCTGATGTTAGCAACGTGAGTGACCGTGCCCCCATAAAACTGCAATCTTGAGAATGTATGTGAAATTCTTGAGCAGATCTCTTTTTTAAAGCCAGAGGTGCTTAAGCCTATGCCTGTGGGCCATTTTCAGCCTTTGGGGGCCCTGGCAGTTCGATCCACAAAGTCCAGGCCCCACAGTCCTGTTTGTACTTGTATTTCCTACTCGCTGGTTTATGCTGTTCTAGATTTTGTGCGCCTGAACGTTTTGGAAAGGGCTGTTCTTGGTATTGTTGCCTCTTTTTAATCAGAACACCTAGGTTCGTGAGAAATGTAAAGGAAAAAAGACTTGCATTTATATCGGGCCTTTCACAACCTCCGGACGTCCCAAAGCGCTTTACAGGCAATGAAGTGCTTTTGAAGTGTAGTCACTGTTGTAATGTAGGAAACTAGTCTATGGAAATTAATAGGGACATTGATGTGACCCTCAAGGCTTCATTATATTTACCCAAGTAATCCACAAAGACAAAAAAACCTTGCACAGTCCTGCATTAAATGTTTTTTGGGGTGTAAGTTATCCATTTTAAAATTTGCACTTGATGAGGATCCACTTTTTACCACGTATCTTCTGCAAAATGCCTTCCTTATCCAAGAAAATGTGTGCAAAGTTCATGGAAAGCTGGATTTCCTGTCATGTCAGCACCAGCCGTCTTTGGTGTCATAAACTCTGCAATGCATTGTATTGCTGTAAACCGGGAAGTGAAGTTTCTTTCACATTCAAACGTGGAATTTTTCTGATGCTAGTCTTCAATCAGTCCTGATGATGTTTAATTGGAACCAGATTTGGTAGTTAAAATGCAAATGAAATCTGTTGAGTGGGATATTTTTTAATGAATTTTCTACTTGCAGTGCAAAATAAATCATGTAGTATCCTCCTCCCCCACGTAATTCCTGTTTTGATAAGATGAATGACTGTGGCATTTTGAGAAGTTCTGGAATTGAAGCATAGCGACTGAATGTACAGATGGTACTGTGATTGGAGATATAGAAACATAGAAACATAGAATCTAGGAGCAGGAGTAGGCCATTCGGCCCGTCGAGCCTGCTCCGCCATTCAATACGATCATGGCTGATCATCCAAATCCAGTACCCTGTCCCTGCTTTAATCCCCACAGTACACATATCCTACCCTATCCCCGTAACCCCACGTATTTAATTCCCCCTAACATATCCCATCCTATCCCCATAACCCCACATATTTAATCCCCCCTAACACTAAGGGTCAATTTATCATAGCCAAATCAACCTAACCCACACATTTTTGGACTGTGGGAGGTTTATATAAATACATAAACTTCAGCATGCATAGTACGTGTGAAATTATTGTTTCTCTTTCTCCTTCCCCCCCCCCCACACCCCGTACCACGGTCAAAGGCATACGTCTGACCTGCTCAGCCTTGTGACTAGCTGTTGGGTGATCAACAACAGACCGACACAGTGTCTTTGTAGACTCTTATTCCTTCTCTTTCCACCCCCCCCCCCCCCCCCAACCCCCAAATAAAATGCACTTTGCTTCTGCTCAACACTTCCTATCTTTACCCAGCCGTTGGGAAGACTTGTGTCGTTCTGAGTGTTAGCCTATGTTCTACCACTCTGCAATGCAACATGATTGTGTAGCAGGAGTCTTGCCAAAAAGTATTTTCAGAGAATAAAAATAACAATTGACTATTTGAAAAGTCTGTTAAAACTATCCACATCTCCAAATAGTTATAAAGTACAGAATTAAAGCATTTACCGATGTGTTTTATTGGCAGCTTGATGTTTTTGGACAGGTGGAGGTATGCCCTCCTCAAGGTATTACTAAAACTACACCTTGCCTGGTAATATTTTTTCTCAGTAGTTTTCCCTGCCCCCTCCTTTTCTCTCCTCCTGAAGATGTTGATTCTTTTGGGGTTGATGTTGTCTCTCTTTTGGGGTACATTTCTACAGTCACTTTCTGATACCTTGTCTGTGTCCCATTTTATTCATATGTGAGCTTTGACTGCAAGTGTTGACTGAGTTCAATCCTCCCCCTACCTGATCAATGAGGCTTGCTGGATAGTGAGCAGGAGACTTGATGTATTTTTCTCCTCCTTAACCTGAGTGGTGCTGACATCGACTGTAGAACCGATTGAGTGATCAGGTGATGAAGACTTGAGTGGGTTGAATGGGATCCAGTGGGAGATTTTCTTGCTCTGGTTAGGAAATAGTACATGTGGTAGTGGGCGAAAGAAAGAATGAAATAAGTTTTGCACTTGTCCCATGTGTGTACCAGAAGTTTAGGATGTCCGTATGTCTAATTACAGTACATTCTGCACTTTAATTGTTGTATGCCAAAACTCGGCACTTAAGCCTGAAGTCTTTGCTCATAGAATGGCAGGGGTTAGTCTTACCTAATCCAGAGTGCCGCACAGCTCTCAACTTCCCTTCTACATTGGGTGTGGGCTAGTATATATGTTGGATATTGATCCTTGGCTAAACCACTCCCTCTAAATACTTATGCAAAGCATTTGGCCTAGATTTCAGAAAGTCCGACTGCTCGTTCAGTTCTCGGAATGTTGTAGGGTAACTTTTCTTCAAGGTAAATGGAAAAACAAAGCCAAGTGAGAACAACCGACTCGCATTGTGATTGTTGGTGATGTGCTGTATATTTACTGGGCAAATATAATTGCACATGAAATTTTGGCACTGATTTAAAAAAAAAAAAAAAGTGCACAATTGAACAGAATCAAAGCCTAGACATCAGAGTTCTATTAACATGTTCATTTAATATTTAGAGGGTCGTATGCTAATATCCTGCAGAGTAATTTCCTGGTCAAAGCTCTGCACTGGGCTGATTCATGGTTTTAGCCACAATTTTTTGCTCTCACTTGCACATTATTCCTTTCCTCTCCAATCAATGTTGCATATGAGGGTTTTGCATTTTACAATGAAGAGCTGCAATGGTTTTGTGGAGTAATTACAGATAATACATCAAGGCAGATAAGTGATCAGATTTGTGTAAATGTTTAGATGGAACAGTTGTTGCAGCAGACTGGAAGTATCTAGGCTGCTGGGGTAAAAATTGATTTGCAACTGTGTTTGCCCAATGCACACAGACAAGTCAGGTCCTGCAATCAAATCCTGGTCTGTTGAGTTAGCTGATATTTGTTGAGATTTCCAATCCGGTTTTTGCCCCTGCCACAGCGCCGAAACAGCTCTCATCAAAGTCACAAATGACATTCTTTGTGACTGTGACAAAGGTAAACTATCCCTCCTCATCCTTCTTGACTTGTCTGCAGCCTTTGACATGGTTGATCACTCCATCTTTCTCCAGCACCTCTCCACCGTCGTTCAGCTGGGTGGGATTGTACTCGCCTGGTTCCATTCTTATCTATCGAATCGTAGCCAGGGAATTGCCTGCAACGGCTTCTCTTCCCGCTCCCACATCGTTGCCTCTGGTGTCCCCCAAGGATCTGTCCTTGGCCCGCTCCTATTTCGCATCTATAGGCTGCCCCTTGGCGACATCATCCGAAAACACAGCATCAGTTTCCACATGTACGCTGGTGACACCCAGCTCTACCTCACTACCACTTCTCTCGACCCCTCCACGGTCTCTAAATTGTCAGACTGCTTGTCCGACATACAGTTCTGGATGAGCAGAAATTTTCTCCAATTAAATATTGGGAAGACCGATGCCATTGTTTTCGGTCCCCGCCACTGACTCCATCCCTCCCATCTGTCTGAGGCTGAACCACACTGTTCGCAACCTTGGTGCCATATTTGACCCTGGAATGAGCTTCCAACCACATCCGCAGCATAACAAAGACCGCCAATTTCCACCTCCGTAACATCGCCCGTCTCCGCCCTTGCCTCAGCTCATCGGCTGCTGAAACCCTCATCCATGCCTTTGTTACCTCTGGACTTGACTGTTCCAACGCACTCCTGGCTGGCCTCCCACATTCTACTCTACGTAAACTTGCGGTCATCCAAAACTCGGCTGCCCATGTCCTAACTCGCACCAAGTCCCGTTCACCCATCACCCCTGTGCTCGCTGACCTACATTGGCTCCCGGTTAAACAGCGCCTTGATTTCAAAATTCTGATCCTTGTTTTCAAATCTCTCCATGGCCTTGCCCCTCCCTATCTCTCATCTCCTTCAGCCCCACAACTCCCCGAGATATCTGCGCTCCTCTAATTCAGCCCTCTTGAGCATCCCTGATTATAATCACTCAACCATTGGTGGTCGTGTCTTCTGTTGCCTGGGCCCTAAGCTTTGGAATTCCCTGCCTAAACCTCTCTCCCTCTCGTTCTTCCTTTAAGACACTCCTTAAAACCTACCTCTTTGACCTGCCCTAGTTTCTCGTGTGGCTCGGTGTCAAATTTTTTGTCTTATAATACTCCTGTGAAGCGCCTTGGGACGTTTTATTATGTTAAAGGCTGAGGATTGGGATCTTTTTAGAAATCAGCAAAGGGGGACCAAGAAATTGATAAAGAAAGGGAAAATGGAATATGAGCACAAACTAGCAAAATATAAAAACGGATTGTAAAAGCTTCTATAGGTATGTGAAAAGGAAAGGACTGGCGAAGGTAAATGTAGGTCCTTTACAGTCAGACGGGAGAATTTATAATGGGGACTGAGGAAATGGCAGAGAAATTAAATAAATACTTTGTTTCTGTCTTCACGGAGGAAGACACAAAAAACCTCCCAGATATACGAGAAAACCAAGGGTGTGACGAGAATGAGGAACTTAAAGAAATTATTATTAGTAAAAAAAAAACAGTACTAGCAAAATTAATGGGACTAAAAGTCGACAAATCCCAAGGACCGGATGACCTACATCCGAGGGTTTTGAAAGAGGTGGCCATTGGAATAGTGGACGCATTGGTTGTCATCTTCCAAAATTCTATAGATTCTGGAAAGGTTCCTGCAGATTGGAGGATAGCAAATGTAACCCCGCTATTTAAGAAAGGAGAGAGAGAGAAAACGGGGAACTACAGACCTGTTAGCCTTACATCAGTAGTTGGGGAAAATGCTGGAATCTATTATAAAGGATGCAATAACTGGGCACTTAGAAACTAATAGTAAGATTGGGCAGAGTCAACATGGATTTATGAAAGGGAAATCCTGTTTGACAAACCTATTGGAGTTCTTTGAGGATGTAACTAGTGGAGTAGACAAAGGGGAACCGGTAGATGTGGTGTATCTGGATTTTCAGAAGGCCTTTGATAAGGTCCCACACAAGAGGTTGGTGAACAAAATTAGGGCACATGGAATTGGGAGTAATATACTATCATGGATTGAGAATTGGTTAACAGACAGAAAACAAAGAGTAGGGATAAACGGGTCTTTTTCAGAATGGCAGGCTGTGACTAGTGGGGTACCGCAAGGATCGGTGCTTGGGCCCCAGCTATTCACAATCTATATCAATGATTTGGATGAGGAGACTAAATGTAACATTTCCAAATTTGCTGATACAAAGCTAGGCGGCAGTGTCAGTTGCGACGAGGATGTGAAGAGGCTTCAAGGGATCTCGACAGGCTCAGTGAGTGGGCGAGACCATGGCAGATAGAATATAATGTGGATAAATGTGAAGTTATCCACTTTGGTAGAAAAAACAGAAAGGCAGCGTATTTCCTAAATGGTGAAAGATTGGGGAATGCAGATGCTCAAAGGGACCTGGGTGTCCTTGTACATGAGTCACTGAAAGTGAATGTGCAGGTGCAGCAAGCCATTAGGAAGGCAAATGGTATGCTGGCCTTCATTACAAGAGGATTTGAGTACAGGAGTAAAGAAGTCTTATTCCAATTATGTGGGGCCTTGGTGAGACCACACCTGGAGTACTGTGTACAATTTTGGTCTCCTTACCTAAGGAAGGATATACTTGCCATAGAGGGAGTGCAACGAAGGTTCACGAGATTGATTCCTGGGATGGCGGGACTGTCGTATGAGAAGAGACTGAGTAAACTAGGCCTGTATTCTCTTGCATTCAGAAGAATGAGAGGGGATCTGATTGAAGCATACAAAATTATTACAGGGCTTGATAGGATGGATGCTGGGAGAATGTTTCCCTTAGCTGGGGAGTCTAGAACCAGGGGCCACAGCCTCAAGATAAAGGGTAGGCCATTCAGGACTGAGAAGAAATTTCTTCAGAGGGTGGTGAATCTTTGGAATTCTCTACCCCAGAGGGCTGTGGAGGCTCAGTCATTGGGTATATTCAAAACAGAAGTCGGTAGATTTCTGACTAGTAAGGGAATCAAGGGATATGGCGATAGGGCTGGTGAATGGAGTTGAGGCAGAAGATCAGCTCGAATGGTCTACTCCTATTTCTTATGTTCTTGTATAAAAACAAGTTGCTGCTGCTGCTGCAGTGGTAGTAGTAGTAAACCTAAGGAAGGAATGCAACAAAAGTTCACTCGACACGTGGGGTGGGGGGGATTGTCCATGAGGAGAGATTGAGTAGACTAGGCCTATATTCCCAGTTTAGTTTAGGAGAATGAGAGGTGATCTCATTGAAATGTGTAAAATTCTTAAAGGGCTCGACAGGGTAGATGCTGGGAGGCTGTTTCCCCTGGCTGGGGAGTCTAGAACTGGGGGTTGCAGTCTCCGAATAAGGAGTTGGCCATTTAGGACTGAGAAATTTCTTCACTCAAAGGGTTGTAAATCTTTGGAATTCTCTACCTCAGAGCTGTGGATGCTCAGTCATTGAGTATATTCAAGACAGAGATTAATAGATTTTTGGATACTAAGGAATCAAGTGATCTGGGGATAGTGCGGCAAGGTGGAGTTGAGGTAGATCAGCCAAGATCCTATTGAATGGCGGAGCAGGCTCGAAGGGCCGAATGGCCTACTCCTGCTCCAAGTTCTTCTGTACTTGTGTTCAAACTGGCCTGAGTCCCTCCGCACTGTCTTGGCTACCATAAAGCCCCGACTGAGATCCGATAATACAGCACAATCTGGGGATCGAGTTTGGGACCTTTCTGTTCTGCATATCTCACTCTGGATAAAATGAAAGCTCCTCGATGGATCAGCCGAGTTCACTGCTTTGAACAAAAATTACAAAGTAGTTTCAAACCCTTCGTATTAAACCCTTTTCTTTTGGGTGGACAACTTTCTATCCACTTATTACTAAGGCTATTGTTTTCCAATTTGTCAGCTGTGGCTCATTTGGTAGCATTCTCGCCTCTTAAGCACAAAGATCTAGACTGACAGTGCAGCACTCCCTCAGTACTGGAGTGTCGGAGGTGCCGTTTTCGGATGAGATGTTAAACCGAGGCCCCGTCTGCCCCCTCAGGTGGATGTAAAAGATCCTGTGACACTATGTCCTGGGCCAATATTTATCCCTCCATCAACATCACTAAAACGGATGATCTGGTCATTATCACATTGCTGGTTGTGGGAGCTTGCTGTGCGCAAGTTGGCTGCCGTGTTTCCTACATTACAACAGGGGCTACACTTCAAAAATACTTCATTGGCTGTGAAGCGCTTTGGGGCGTCCGGAGGTTGTGAAAGGCGCTATAGAAAATGCAAGTCTGTCTGTCTTTTTCATTGTTTCAGTTTTATTTGGGGGGGGAGGTGGAATGGACAGATTAGCAGAATGCCATTTTCCCGAAATGCCAGTAAAAATCCTGGAATCACATGTAATAAACAGAGTCCCAATAGAGTAGTTGACTTTGATTATAGGATAACTATAATGTAACCCCACCTCATTGTCTCAGTTGTATCTTGCTATGTCTTTGATGTGGTGCCTTCCTGGCTGATTGTTTATCTGCCGAGGTGTGACAAAAGGCAGTCGGGAGGATTAAATGTAGTCGTCTGCCATTGTACGTTACACATGCATTGTTCTGTCTATATATGCTTTGTCGATTTGTATTCCTTTACTTCACCTGACGAAGGAGCAGCCGCTCCGAAAGCTTGTGATTTCAAATAAAACTGTTGGACTATAACCTGGTGTTGTGCGACTTCTCACTTTTGATTATAGGAAGTAGCAGCCCCTTTTGCATGTTTTCGGCAAGCCCATTGTTTTTTTTGATTTCATGGGGGGAAAAATACACAGAATTGTAGAATGTGACCCCTCCAAAAGAGCAGGCAAAATTCTGGACTCCCATGTAATAAAAACCGAATTTAACTTATTCAGTTAATGTAAACTAGTGGCTCTGATGATCACTGGTTTGGCTTGGTAAAACTGAGGATGAAATCTACGCTGTCTTTCTAGCCCAAAGGAATGGGAAGGCAATGGTTATGAAGTGTAGTGAAGGGTGTCAACGTAATACAAAAAGGATGGCTTTTTAAATCCGAATTGTGTTGCACAAATACAGTGAATTTCTCAGTACTTTACCACCCAGGAATAAGATTTAAAATTACAAGTAACTTTGTGACATATTTGAGTCGAAGCCTTTGCTCTGCAGTGTTCCTCGAGCTTGCCTGGACATGTCTATAGCTCCGCAGTTCTTGCAGAACTGGAAGGAATGGCTCCACTTGATGGAAACATTTTGGAGCCTTTGGTGCGGTTATGAAACTTGACAGTCTTGTTCACAGTACATCTGTATTGAGCTTAATTGCAATGGAGAAAGAGTTTAACTTATGGATTTTTTTGTGGTTGAGAAATACTAATGTTTATTTTGGACACTCTCCTGTAAACTGAATTAATTCAGTTCTAAATTGGAGCTCTGTTGGTTGTATGCTTGTCCCAATGATGGTCACTCCAACTAAATTATATGTATTACAAATTGAGAATCCTATAAAACTAAGCACAGTACCATTCATTGCTCTGAAAGAGCTACTTGAATGGGTATATTGTTGGTAGTCTTTCTGAGCGGTGGCATCTAATGCTGCAGTATGTTTCCATTGGTGTCACCCACGCAGTTGGTTGCATACAGTCCCGCAAGTGTTTGACAGTGGTTTATTTGACTTTGGAGGACTGTTGCAGCTGCTTCTGTCTTTAGTAATCATTCTCCTGTGCAAGGTGTTGGCAGGGCCTGAATTCCCTACCTAACCCACAAGGACTGCAGCAGTTCAAAAAGGCAGCCCATCCATCACTCCCTCGGGCAGCGAGGGGTGAGTAATAAATGCAGCCTTGCCAGCATTGGCACATCCAGTAAATGGGCTGCTGGATAGTGACCAGGAACCATGTAATTTGTTTCCACTCTGTTGTAACTATTACTCCTTCTGAGATGGTGTAACCGCACAGATGCGAGGTTGAACTTGGGATATTCGTGGTCTTACTAGCTCAATGCCATTCCTCAAAGTGCATTTATACACCGCCATTGGGCTGCCCTCCCGTGTCAGCTGTGGCTCAGTGGGTAGATCTCTCGCCTCTGAGTCAGACGGTTGTTGGTTCAAGTCCCACTCCAGAGACTTGAGCACAAAATCCAGGCTGACACTCCCAGTGCAGTACTGAAGGAATGCTGCACTGTCGGAGGTGCTGTCTTTCGGGTGAGACGTTAAATCAAGGCCCTGTCTGCTCTCTCAGGTAGCACTATTTTGAAGAAGAGCAGGGGAGTTCTCCCTGGTGCCAATATTTATCCCTCAATCAACATTAAAAAAAAAAACCCAGATGATCTGGTTGTTATCACATTGCTGTTGTGGGAGCTTGCTGTGTGCAATTGGCTGCCGTGTTTCCTACATTAGAACAGTGACTACACTTCAAAAAAGTACTTCATTGGCTGTAAAGTGCTTTGGGTCATCAGAGGCGCTGTAGAAATGCAAGTCTTCCCGGTTTGGATTTTAGATCTTTATTTTCCCTTTTGAATACGCTGCTGCTTGCGTATATAGTTTCATGGTTGTTGGCTGCTCTCTGGCACCTTGTCAAATGGCCATTTTCCCCACGTGTGCATAGAGAGCAAGTATTGTCAAACTGTTCGACTGTGGCACTTTGGACCTGGGGGTGCTTGCTGCTGATGTCTAAAGGTGGAAGACTATTCCTGACCCTAGCATTGAGATTCTTGCCTTGAGCACAAACTTTCCTATTCCTTTTTAAATTTGAACACTGTGCATCTTTCCACGACTAAACTTTCAGTTTCCAGACATCCTTAGGCATTGACATATAAAATTATGAGCAGGTTTGTGTTGCAGTTTACGCCTAGCAGGATCTTTATTCACCCACCCAAACTAATTTCATACAGGGTGTTCACGGGCTGGGGGTTTTAGATTGTGAAATTGTCTTTGGGATTTTTCTCGCTTGATCTACACAAATTTCATTTTGGGTTAGTTTAGAAGTATTGTGACAAAGCTCCTCCTATGACCTAGAACCTAGTGGGTAAAGGCGCACCCTGAAATAAGCCGTACAGATGGAAGGTTTCAGATCTGATTTCTAGTCTGCGCTGTGTTGGCTGCTCTCGCGCGTTGGGGTGCAATGTTTTGCTTCGTCTCCCCTTGGCATGGGGAGAGAGAGGGGCGGCATCGGCCAGCATTCCTGCCTCTGATTGCTCTCCAGTGAGTCTTGGTGAAATGTTTGTGTGCGGATGTTGGGTACGGACTGGATTGGGCTATGCTGCGATACTCTCGACTGTCGAATGGCCGACCGACACTCGTTATTTGCACACACAAAGAAACGTCATTTGGGTGAGATACCAGAGGGATGCTGGCAATGTTCACTCTAAATCTTTTTTTCATGCGTGGTCCCTTTAGCTGGCTGCGTGGCCCATTCAAATTGTCGCACATGCGCAGTTTCGTCCATGTAAAAGCTGGATGAGATGCTTCTTTCAGGAGAGGAAAGGAGATAATTGGCAAAAATAAATCCTCCAGACTGATCTAGCAATCCTACTAAAATGCTCTATTTTCAGATTTAAGATTTGTTTTGCTTTACAGGGTTTTCTTAATTGAATTGTGACGTTCACATTTTATGAGCTGTTGGGAATATTAGCACTTTGCCCACAATACACTCCGATTCAGCACATGGCACCCCCCTCTTGACTGATATTTACCCACAAATGCTTTCCAGCAGGGATCACTGGGTTGGGAATCCTTTTTCTCCCCTCCCTCTCCAGCCTGGATGGTATTTTTATGATGGGAGAAGGAAGATGGATAACAATATTTGTCCCATTCGCTCTGACATCTCTAACCATACCCTCATGTTTAGATCAACAAGATGTAGAAAGGGATTATGGTAACTCAATACCAAGTTGCTATAGTTGCATCATGTTTGCACTGCGCTTGACCTTCAAAGCCACACCTCCTGAGAATGCTTTAAAGATTTATGTTTGGCTCGTGGATCAGCAGGTGCCTACATTGTCTGTTCATCATGTAGCAAGTGCCTTTCTCTCTGTTTCAGAACTGCAATAATGAAGGATTCTGGTACTTGGTATGCAAGCTGTACTAGACAAAGTGCCCTGTTCACAATATTACATTCTATTGAGAATTGAGTCTGACCTGTGTTGTGCACATGGAGCTAGTTGCATTGGTGATTTGTGCCACAACTGATGTCACTTGTGCTGGATCCTACTTCAGGCTTATTATGGAACCATTGTGTTTTGATTTTAAGGTTTTTTTTAATGAATACTTAAGTGTTTCCTGATGCAATTTAAGTGCAAATAAGGTAGTATGTGTACTTACTGTATCATTATTTAAAAAGAGAAATGGATGTCTTTAAAAGGATAATGCAGTGGGACTAAGTGGATAGCAGTTTGTCAGGGGGCTGGGAACTTAAGTGTGGGCCCAGAATGGAGAGAAACAAAGCTGGAAGTACAAGTTAGAAAAGTAGTCAGCAAAACTAGTAGGGAGCTGAAACAAAGGCCAACAGTAAAGAGGGTCAAAGTGCAGAAAAATATTAAACAGGCAAAGTTGAAGGCACTTTATCGAAATGCACTTGGCATTCGCAACAAGGTGGATGAATTAATGGCACTAATAGAAGTAAATGGGTATGATGTAATTGCCATTACAGAGACATGGTTGCAGGGTAACCAAAGCTGGGAACTGAAAGTTCCAGGGTACTCAACATTTAGGAAGGACAGACAAAAAGGAAAAGGAGGTGGCATAGCGCTGTTAATAAGGGATGAGATCGGTACGGTAGAGATAAAAGGTCTTGGCTTGGCAGATCGTGATGTAGAACTGGAATCAGTTTGGGTGGAGCTAAGAAACAGCAAAAGGTGGAAAACATTGGTCGGAGCTGTATATAGGCCACCAAACAGTAATGGTAATGTAGGACACAGTATCAATCAAGAGATTAGTAGTGCATATAACAAGGGCATTACGGTAATCATGGGGGCCTTTAATCTACATATTGACTGGGCAAATCAAATTACCACTAATGGTGTGGAGGACGAATTCTTGGAATGCATGAGAGATGGTTTCCTGGATCAGTATGTGGAAGAACCAACCAGGGAACAGGCTATTCTGGATCTGGTACTGTGTAATGAGAAAGGGCTAATCAATAATCTTGTGGTAAAGGGGCCTTTAGGGACAAGTGACCATAATATGACTGAATTTTGCATTAAGTTTGAGAGTGATGTAGTCCAATCTGAAACTAAGGTCTTCAATCTAAACAGAGGAAACTACAAGGGTATGAGGGACAAGTTGGCCATGGTAGATTGGGAGACTACACTCAAAGGTATGAAGGTGGATATACAATGGCTAACATTCAAGGAAATAATGCATCATTTGCAACAAACATATATTCCCCTAGGGCATAAAAACCCAAAAAGAAAAGTGATCCAACCATGGCCAACAAAAGAAATTAAAGCTAGTATTAAGTCAAATGAGGAAGCTTATAAAGTTGCCAGAAAAAGCGGTCCGCCTGAGGATTGGGATTTTTTAGAAATCGGCAAAGGGGGACCAAGAAATTGATAAAGGGAAAATGGAATATGAGAACAAACTAGCGAAAAATATAAAAATGGATTGTAAAAGCTTCTATAGGTATGTGAAAAGGAAAAGACTGACTAAGGTAAATGTAGGTCCTTTACAGTCAGACGGGAGAATTTATAATGGGGAATGAGGAAAAGGCAGAGAAATTAAATAAATACTTTTTGTTTCTGTCTTCACGGAGGAAGACACAAAAAACCTCCCAGAAATACGAGAAAACCAAGGGTGTGACGAGAATGAGGAACTTAAAGAAATTATTATTTTAAAAAAAAAACAGTACTAGCAAAATTAATGGGACTAAAAGTCGATAAATCCCAAGGACCGGATGACCTACATCCGAGGGTTTTGAAAGAGGTGGCCATTGGAATAGTGGACGCATTGGTTGTCATCTTCCAAAATTCTATAGATTCTGGAAAGGTTCCTGCAGATTGGAGGATAGCAAATGTAACCCCGCTATTTAAGAAAGGAGGGAGAGAGAAAACGGGGAACTACAGACCTGTTGGCCTCACATCAGTAGTTGGGAAAATGCTGGGATCTATTATAAAGGATGCAATAACTGGGCACTTAGAAACTAATAGTAAGATTGGGCAGAGTCAACATGGATTTCTGAAAGGGAAATCCTGTTTGACAAACCTATTGGAGTTCTTTGAGGATGTAACTAGTGGAGTAGACAAAGGGGAGCCGGTAGATGTGGTGTATTTGGATTTTCAGAAGGCCTTTGATAAAGTCCCACGCAAGAGGTTGGTGAACAAAATTAGGCCACATGGAATTGGGGGTAATATACTAGCATGGATTGAGAATTGGTTAACAGACAGAAAACCGAGTAGGGATAAACGGGTCTTTTTCAGGATGGCAGGCTGTGAATAGTGGGGTACCGCAAGGATCGGTGCTTGGGCCCCAGCTATTCACAATCTATATATCAATGATTTGGATGAGGGGACTAAATGTAACATTTCCAAATTTGCTGATGATACAAAGCTAGGCGGCAGTGTCAGTTGCGAAGAGGATGTGAAGAGGTTTCAAGGGGATCTCGACAGGCTCAGTGAGTGGGCGAGAACATGGCAGATAGAATATAATGTGGATAAATGTGAAGTTATCCACTTTGGTAGAAAAAACAGAAAGGCAGCGTATTTCCTAAATGGTGAAAGATTGGGGAATGCAGATGCTCAAAGGGACCTGGGTGTCCTTGTACATGAGTCACTGAAAGTGAATGTGCAGGTGCAGCAAGCCATTAGGAAGGCATAAGAACATAAGAACATAAGAAATAGGAGCAGGAGTAGGCCAATCGGCCCCTCGAGCCTGCTCCGCCATTCAATAAGATCATGGCTGATCTGATCCTAACCGCCAATCTACTATCTATCACAGAACCATCTCCTGCATCTAACAGAATTGCACACACGAAATAGGAGCAGAATCAGGCTACACAGTCCCTGGGCCCGCTCCACTACCCACAGGGCCATGACCGATCCGAACCTAGACTCATGTCCAAATTCCTGCCCGCTCCCCGTAACCCTTAATGCCCTTTACTTCTAGGAAACTGTCTATTTCTGTTTTAAATTTAATTAATGTTGTAGCTTCTACAGCTTTTTGTGGCAGCATATTCCATGGACCTACCACCCTCTGAGTGAAGTAGTTCCTCCTCATCTCAGTTTTCAGCAAATGGTGTGCTGGCCTTCATTACAAGAGGATTTGAGTACAGGAGTAAAGAAGTCTTATTCCAATTATATAGGGCCTTGGTGAGACCACACCTGGAGTACTGTGTACAATTTTGGTCTCCTTACCGAAGGAAGGATATACTTGCCATGGAGGGAATGCAACGAAGGTTCACGAGATTGATTCCTGGGATGGCGGGACTATCGTATGAGCAGAGATTGAATAAACTAGGCCTGTATTCTCTTGCATTCAGAAGAATGAGAGGGGATCTCATTGAAGCATACAAAATTATTACAGGGCTTGATAGGATGGATGCTGGGAGAATGTTTCCCTTAGCTGGCGAGTCTAGAACCAGGGGCCACAGCCTCAGGATAAAGGGTAGGCCATTCAGGACTGAAGACATTTCTTCAGAGGGTGGTGAATCTTTGGAATTCTCTACCCCAGAGGGCTGTGGAGGCTCAGTCATTGGGTATATTCAAAACAGAAGTCGCTAGATTTCTGACTGGTAAGGGCATCAAGGGATATGGCGATCGGGCCGGTGAATGGAGTTGAGGCAGAAGATCAGCCATGATCTCATTGAATGGCGGAGCAGGCTCGAAGGGCCAAATGGCCTACTCCTGCTCCTATTTCTTATTTTCAAAGAGATGCTACTGGCATGATGGGCCAAACGGCGGCCACCTGTGCTGCAAGATTCTATAAGCTTTTAGGAAAAGGGAAGCAAGAGGACTAACCCTTTTTCACAGATCAACCACACTTTGCCTTCTCTCCTTTCTCACCATACCAGTGATCATGTTAGTGTTACACACCTCTGGATCTCTGTTCTTGGACACTTTGGATCATTTGTCATTGCTTTCTTCATCTCCAAAACTTTGACACAGCTTGGTACTGTGCATTTCTGAACAAATTGCCATTATGTAGGTTGGGGCGACGCTATATAGAAGTTTGAGTGAGGGATTTTGAATTTGATAGACTGTGGGACAGGGAGCCGTCAGTGGGAATAGGGTTGATAGGTGAACAGGACGGTGCAGAACAGGATGGGGAGGCCACGTTTTTGGAGGTTGAAGTTTGCGTAGACGGGCTCTCGAGAGTGTTGGCGTGGTTGCGTCTGAAGGTAACAACCATGGGTGAGGGATTCAGTAGTTATGACGTTGGGCAGAAATGGGTGACATTACAGAGGTGAGCTTTGACCACGCTCGATCAGCTCCGATGGACGGGTCACATCGTCCGCATGCCCAATACGGGACTCCCAAAACAAGCGCTCTACTTGGAGCTCCGACATGGCAAGAGAGCCCCAGATGGGCAGAGGAAACGCTTCAAGGACACCCTCAAAGACTCCTTGGAAAAAGTGCAACATCCCCACCGACACCTGGGAATCCCTGGCCCAAGACCGCACAAAGTGGAGGAGAAGCATCCGGGAAGGTGCCGAACACCTCGAGTCTCTTCGCCAGGAGCAAACGGAAGCCAAACGCAAGGAGCGCACGTCAACCCAAGCACCCCACCCACCGTCTGCCCCACCTGTGACAGAGACTGTAGGTCCTGCATTGGACTCATCAGTCACCTGCGAACTCATTTTTAATGTTTAAGCAAGTCATCCTCGGTTCCGAGGGACTGCCTAAGAGAAAGGAAGCAATCTTGGGATTTGAAACTTGATTCATAGTTGAACAGGACACAGAGGCTGCATACCTTCTGCTCAGGATCGAGCTACTAGGGAGCAATTTGACTTGGGGCAAAAGGACAGTTCTTTCAAGTTTTATTGAAGCTTCTGCATTCTCCTAGAGTGCTTAAATTGAGCCCAACCAATACTAATTTGGTGCTTTTTGTGCTAAAGGTAGAGCAAAGCTGAAACTCTTCAACAAATTTTACACTGTAGTAGTGACTGTAATATTGCTGTGGCAGCCTAGCTGATCTAGAAGTGCAGTTGGATGGATTACAAAATCAGAGCAGCTTTAAAATAAATAATTGGTGGAAATGAGTGGGTTTTATATTGTGAAAGCAAAACTGGGGAAAACGGCAGAAACTTTACAAGGTTTGCTCCAGGACTTGCTGGGAAATCTGGTCAATTGTGAGTTCCTCTTAGAATTGCCAACACGAGTTGAAAATGGGGGTAATCGGCACTCCTGGAGGGTTAAATGCACAAAAGTCGTGGCTAAAACCTTTTTGAGGTGGATAAGAGCAATCTGAAGACTAATTGTGTACCATCTGAAGGGATTAGAGGACGAACCCCCATGGTCTGGGCTTTTCGGAGACAGCAAAGAAAAATAATTTGTGAAAGCAAGTTAAATTGTGAAATAAAAATAGAAAATTCTGAATGCACAACAAAAGTCAGTGTCTGGGGAACAAAATGGGAAAATATTTTGGCCCTTGGATGTTGACTCTTAAGATGGTGACTGGAATGCACTAGACAGTAGCTCTGCTCGATTACCAAAGCATCTATAAACGCAGCGAACTGCAAGCATGTGGTTCATCCGCCATCTGTCTCCTAAATATAAACTGCCGAACCTAGAGGGGAACCAATGGCACCGGATTCATTGGCTCCTGTTGCTGCAGGATAAAGGCAGGGAGCCAGTCCTGCCTGTCTGCCCACTTTTAATGTGCCTAGCTGTCGGGCTTCGGTAAATCGCACGAGTGTCCTGCAGCAGGTGATGAGGTGCCACCAGCTGCCATCTTTTTTCTGGCCATGATTCTGTCAAATCAAAACAATGGAAAGCATCTTAGTTGCTAGGGTGCTCTTGAAATGTGTTGGTAGTATCATACCTCCAGCATTCTGCATTTCACAGTGCTTAATTTTCCATTTTAATGAGGCACTGTAATTGCCTATTCCATATGACTTGGCATCAGTGCCATTTAAATGATTTTAAGGTGTTATTGATGCTTACTCATAAGGAATAGTTTATGCTAAGAGTGGTTGAAGTTTGGAACTCTAAATCGGAGATTGATGGATGTTAACCAAAGGTGTTAAGGGATATGGGCCAAAGGTGGGCGTATGGAGTTAGGTCACAAGATCAGCCATGATCTGATTGAATGGCGGAACAGGCTCGAGGGACTAAGTGGCCTCCTCCTGTTCCTGTGTTCCTCCCCTCCTCCTTACAATTTAGGCCAAACTGCAGCCTATGGGGCCATATGTGCCCGTGAGCAATCTGTCCCTCGGAGTCCAGCAACTCTGTCATGTTTGTGTTTACATTTCTTAGTCACTGGGTTGTCCTGTTTGAGTTTTGTGTGGCAGGAAGTTTGCAAAGGGCTGTTCCTCATGTTGCCTCATTGGATACATTTTTTAAATTTGTTCATGGGATGTGGGCGTCGCTGGCAGGGCCAGCATTTATTACCCATCCCTAATTGCCCTTGAGAAGGTGATGGTGAACCGCTGCAGTCCGTGTGGTGAAAGTGCTCCCACAGTGCTGTTCGGGAAGGAGTTCCAGGATTTTGACCCAGTGACGATGAAGGAACGGTGATATATTTCCAAGTCAGGATGGTGTGTGACTTGGAGGGGAACTTGCAGGTGGTGGTGTTCCCATGCGCCTGCTGCCCTTGTCCTTCTAGGTGGTAGAAGTCGTGGGTTTGGGAGGTGCTGCCGAAGAAGTCTTGGCGAGTTGGAGTAGTGCATCTTGTAGATGGTACACACTGCAGCCACGGTGTGCCGGTGGTGGGTGGGGTGCCAATCAAATGGGCTGCTTTGTTGGAACACCAAGATCTGTCCGTGTCAGCAACTTGGTATACAAGTGAATGGAAACCTTGATTTCAAATTTTGCGTTTGGTTGCTGAGGCTCCATTGTACATGCCTGCAATGAGAAAAAGCTTGGGAACCACTGATTTCAGTAACACCGCTCAAGTGATTTGAGCTAGTGCTGTTCTGGAACTTCTTCACTTTGTGTTGAAATAATGTGGTGTGTTTTTAGTTGAGCTAATCTTACCAACGTGTCAAAACTGTGGATCAGAGAGTAAGAATAACCACTCGGGACCTCTGTCCAGGCAGAAGAGGTCCACCAAATGGCATCTCTGAGCTATGAGGAGAGATGGAGCAGATTGTTTATTCTGGACAACAGAAGGCTTGAGGGAAGGTTTTAAAGCCTTCAAGATTCTTCAGGGAATAGATAATTCAATCCCAGTAATATGTTTTTGAGATTGCTACAATTTGGGGAATACAAGCTCTCAGTTAGATAAAGGTAGTTGTGCAGGTAGTTTAGATTTAACTGTGCAGGTGATGGTGAATGTGTGAACCAGACTGCCGGTAGAGGCTGATGGTGGAAAATTTAAGGGACAATTGGTCGATAATAGGGGGAGTAGCTGATTGTGGTATTAGCGTTTGGGACCAGTCAGATGGACTGCAGAGTCTCTTCCTGTCCTGTATTTTCCTATTTCCTGTTGTTCTGCTACTAACCGTGTCTTTGGCAATCAGTGCACGAGTACAGCTCATAACTTTGGATTGCTGGTAGCGTTCCTTGGAACTGGTGGCAAAGTGAGCTCCGGGCGGGGGTGTGGTTTGCACATGCTCAGCACGCCACGAGAAATTGCCCATTCCGCATACTCAGTGTGCTATGATAATAGATGACATCATATCATTTAAAACATGCCAGCCGCTCTACATGCTGTTGTGGGGAGGGTGGCGTGTACCTAATGGGATCGTAATGTAAAGTCATGGCATCACAAGTTTCTGAAAATCCTTGCAGGGCATGCTGCCACACCCCCCCCCCCCCCCCCCACCCCCCCCCCCGATAGTGGCCAAAGTTAAACTTGTGACAAGAGTCGAGGACCAGTGGAAAACAGGTTTCCCCTAGCAAACTGGCTTATTTGGCTACCAGCTGCAGAACAGTCGTTTAGCGGTTATGGCACTGGACTAGCAAATTGTGAGATTGAATTCAATAAATCTGGTAATTGTGGGCGAGCACTGGGATAAAATAACCATGAAATCTGCTGGGTCGTTGTAAAAACCCAGCTGCTCAGAACATCAACCTGCAATCGCCATTTGGTCTGGCATACACGTCCCACGCTGTGGCTGTCTCTTCCTGCCTTCTGAAGTGGCCTAGACAGCATCTTGATTGTCGAAGGCTTGGGGGCAACTAGTGACGGACAATAAAGGCAGCCTTGCCAGCACCCACATCCCAAGAAAATAAAACTGGAGCCAGTGGTCAAAGATCATACAGCTAGTTGATTAGAATAGTCTCTCTCTCAAATTTGACTCTTGCAGGCATACGGAATTGCAAATTATTCAATGTATTCATTTTTTTAATGTTGTTTTACAGGCGGCAGCGGGGATCCTGTGTTACGTGGGAGCCTATGTCTTCATTACGTACGATGACTACGATCACTTCTTTGAAGATGTGTACACTCTGATCCCTGCGGTTGTCATCATTGGGGTTGGGGCGCTCCTGTTTATCATCGGTTTGATTGGCTGCTGTGCCACTATCCGTGAAAGCCGCTGCGGCCTGGCAACTGTAAGTTGGGCGAGTAATGCCAGATCTGAACAAATAAGTTCATTTACAAGTAAAATGTGCTGTCTTAAGGCATACAGCAGCTTTAAAATTAGAGTTGAAATGTTGGAGAGGCAATTAAAATAATCTCGTGTTAAAATCTTTTTGCCTTGAAATTAAGATCCTTGTTTGGATCAAATGCTAGTTGGATATCATTCTTGGCTTGCGTTCTAGTTTCTGGGGCCCGATGTTAACGGACATTGGCAATCTGAAGGAACCAAATTGGACGTTGTGTGGAAGAAATGACAAATGAGCCAAGGAAAAACCACTGATTAACCTGAAGAGCATAAGCTGCTGCTCCTTTGTAGGCATGGCGTGCGTTTGTTGAGCATTTTTTTTTTTAAAGGGTGTTAACTCTATTCTCCCCTCCAGTTTATTCCCCTCTGGCTCCTGCTGAGCTGCGGTTACATCAACGCTGGTTGTCCTCCAGTACTTCGTTAAAAATGGCCAATGAGTGAATGTTGGCAGGCACTTTACCCTGGGGTACATTGCATCTGAGCTCATGCCACATGCTGGCTGGAACACTGGCTGGCTTTCTTTGCTGAGGCCAGTTACAGTGCTCATATTGCTACCCCCACCAGCTGACTCGGCTAACTCATCACAGGTTGGGAATCAAACTTGGGACTTTTTTGGTCTGTACGTCTGAGTTGCACAATCTTTAGCAAGTGAGACATGGGAAACTGGTTTTCGGTTGATTTATACGATAGGGTGGTGCATGCTGGTGACTTCATTGGAAGAAACTGGCTTGAAGTTACTGAGCCTAATATTGCAGAGCAGCGAATCAGTTTATGTAACTGAGACGCCCTGTAATAACGGCTCCACATCTCTACTCATTAGCCCTCTTGCCTTATTTATCCTCCTAATCCGCGAAATCCGAACTTGCTTAAAGAAAACCTTAACAAAAGGATAACTTGGAAGCGGCTGATGGTGACCAGCTCATCCAAAACTCTGCTGCACATATCCTAACATGCAGCAAGTCCCATTCACCCATCACCCCTGTGCTCGTTGACCTACCTTGGCTCATGGTCCACCAACACCTTGATTTTAAAATTCTCATCCTCATGTTGAAATCCCTCCGCGGCCTCGCCCTTTCCTATTTGAACGTGGCAGTGTGAGTGCTCCTAACCCGGGAGGATGAGCCCTGTCTGTTCTCTGAAAGCAGTAGTGAGCTCTGGAGATTGTGACAATGACTGGATCAAATTACACATTCCAGGCAAACTGTTGGGTGTGTCTTGTCCTCCAAGGGGATCAATCAGAAACCTTGAAATACGCCAGTACTGCTAACTTAATTGTACTGAAATAATCGCAAAAATAGGATGGGCATAGAAATGACTCTCTGCCCTTTTACATTGTGGTCAGTGCAGTACCGACCCTGGGAGAGCGACCTTGGAAAGAGCTTCCTCCATTGCTCTTCCATTCTTTATAGTTGAAATCTGCCACCCATCTCCTGTAGACCCGTTGAATACATGAAGTACCAACAACAGACTAGGAAACTCTCCAAAAAAAAAAAAATATATTCATTTTCTCCCCCGCCCCCCTACTGTTGAAGCAAGGCAAGATTGGGTGAATCACAGTGCAGACGGTGTGAGACCCATGGGTTGGGAGGTGATGCCACTTGATGCAAAAGCACCTTCCCATGCAGATAAAGGCCCTAACAAGTGTCTTCAGGGTGGGTGACAGCACACACTGTTTAAAGCCTTTAGCCTGGTGGTTCTCATACTAGGTAACGTTAAACAGCACGTCCCATTCGACTTTTCAAGTTTCTTGTTGCTCAGAAATGTTTAATTGTGTATTCACATGTAACAAAAGAGCCTGCACAATAATGAAAGGAAAACTGTGTTGAATTTTTTTTTCAAATAATTATTTGTAACACGGGTTAACAATGTCCTAGTTATTCTTCAGAAACTGAAGTGTTTTTTTTTTTCTCTTTTCCCAAAAGTTCGTGCTGATCCTCCTGTTAGTTTTCATCACAGAGGGGGTTGTCGTGGTACTTGGCTATATCTACAGAGCAAAGGTAATGCACTCTGCCAGATGTGCTTTAATTCCCTATTCCTTTGGGGCGCGGGGGGCCAGTTGCTATTCATTTCGTGTAAAACCAAAAGAAGCCTGCCATCCACTACTGCAAAGCTGTAGGGAAAAGGAATGCCATTGATGTACTGATATTTAAACTTATCATTTATAGATGCCAATTATAGTGTATTGCCTGTAGATAAAGTGCCTCTAGTTTGTATAATTAAATGATGCTGTTTGTGGTTCAGCAGCCTCTAGTCGCACACATCCTGTTCCCAGCCTGGGCATGTAGGTTCAGATCCCAGCCTTTCTCTAAATTTTATTAACATAACAAATATAAAGCTGAGTTATATTGCCAGTGTTACAAGTCTCTGAATACGTCCCGCGTGGTCTGTACAGTGTTGTGGTCAGACTACATCTTGAGTATTGTATCCATTTCTTGTCATCGAGACAAAAGGGAGATATTCGAGCCCTGGGGACTGTACAGAGAGGAGCTGGAAGACAGTTCACTCGGGTCATAGGATTAAATTACGAGATGTGACTGGAGAAACTTGGACTTTTCAGCTTTGAAACTCGATTGAAAGGATAGAGAATGGTATAAAAAAAAAGATACTGAAAATAAAGTAGCAGCAAGTTCAAGCTAGCAACAGACAAGTTTAGGCTTGATATTGGAGTACTATGTACGGTGATTTGCACATGAGATGGACTGTTGGGTAGGGTAGTGGTGGTGAAACTTGGAAATCAATTTACAAAAAAAGAACTGGATGCTGGGATAAGACGGCTACAAGATCATTCTGGATGGATGGGCTGGAATGGGCATTCCTCCTTGGTGTCCATCTTGCGCTTAACCAAAAAAAGGCAATGGGCCAGAAATTCGGCTCCCTGGCTTCCCGCGGGTGCAAGGATCACGCGCGCACTTACCTACCGCGCCTGCTGTTGACCTCTGGGCCCACAGGGACTTCAGCTCCTGGGCCTCCTGCCGCTGCCGGTGCGCAGTGCTTGTGTATCCCGGGGCATAGTTAGTGCGATGCGTCCCCTGGGATCACGTGGGCCATGGAGAGCCAATGGCAGCAGACCATCTTTCATTCATAGATTTGACAGATCTATGCATACAGATCGGCCCCAAAACATCCCTAAAACTACAAATAAATTTAAAAAAAAACATCACATTTTAAAAATAACTATAAATTACATTAACTATTTTAAACAAAAATTTAAATTTTTGAAAAAATTAATTACATTTTTTAACGGGACTAAAACTAAACTTACCTTTCTTTAAAGTAATTAAAAAAGATAAATCTGTGGGGAAAAAAAGTTTAAATTTTAATAAAATCAACACTTGTTAAAAGAAGGCCTTGCGCCTCCTTTTTTTAAAAGTGTATCTTCTCCGTGCTTACCTTCACGGAGGAACCTGTTTTTAAAAAAAAAAAAAAATCCAAAGTGCGAGGCGAACGCACTGGCCCTTCGGCGTGCGCGTTCGACCTCTGACCCCCTTTCCTCAGGGGAACGGAAGTGCCGGTTTCCCGCGCATGCAAGAAACCGGCACTTTCGTTCCGTCCATGGGTGAGTACACAGTGCGTACTCACCCGACAACAGCCGAATTTCTGCCCCAATGTCTTCAGATGTGGGAGGAAGATTGGAAATGTTTACAGACCTTATTCCAAAGTGGCATTCTGTGCCCTGAGGTGATCCATGCTGGTGATGTAGCTAAAGGAAAACTTGGGAGATGAATAGATTTGGGAATTGAAAGAGTAAGCTATGGATTTATTGGGTTGCTGATATCATAAGCTGCCAGCATCACTGGCTTAGTTTGTAAATTTTGGCTGTTTCACTTCAGTTAAACCCCATGCACCTGCATTGTCCTCCTTGGTTCTAAACCGAGCGATCAGAGTCACACGAGTTCTGGTGCTAAAAGCGAAGAGGCTCACGCTGTCTACACTCTTGGTTCTGTTTTCTGCAGTAAGATTGCAAGCTATTTCCACTATACCAGTGTGTACCCTCTACAAGATGCACTGCAGCAACTCGCCAAGGCTTCTTTGGCAGCACCTCCCAAACCGGTGACCGCTACCACCTAGAAGGGCAAGGGCAGCAGGCGCATGGGGACACCACCACCTCCAAGTTCCCCTCCAAGTCACACACCATCCCGACTTGGAAATCTATCGGCCGTTCCTTCATCGTCGCTGGGTCAAAATCCTGGAACTCCCTCCCTAACAGCACTGTGGGAGTACCTTCACCACACTGACTGCAGCGGTTCAAGAAGGCGGCTCACCACCACCTTCTCAAGGGCAACAAGGGATGGGCAATAAATGCTGGCCTTGTCAGCAACGCCCGCATCACATGAATTAATTTTTTTAAAAACAGTGCCGTGCCACACCCTGTAAGCCATTAAAGGAGGGCTTAAAAATAGATGGTTGAAATCTGGTGAATAATCGTTTGCACCAGGAGGTAAGTCATAAAGGCAGTTTATATGCAAGCTTGTCTGCTTTGGTAATCTATTCCACAGTAACAGGCCAGGAGTAATTTTAGGCAATGAATTGGATTCAGCTAAAAGAGAAATTTCATTTCCTTCCATTCCAGAAATTACAGGGTTTATGTTGTAGTTGCAATCTTGCACACAGTAAAGTAAGGCTTCTCTGGATAGAGTCATGTTGCATGACTGTGTAACAGCACTGTCCTTGTATATTGCTGTAGCAGTGCCTTCTAGTGACCTTGGTGTATAAAGTATTTGGGTTCACTTCCAGGACTCCTGCAACATTAGCTGATGAACTCTGGGCTATAACTAGCTATATATTGTAGTTACTTCCTGTTCTGTTTCTGCTGTTTTAAAAGTAATGGTGAGGAAACCTTAAGTGTAATAAATGTTCATGGTTGTTGTGTTTCCTAACTACAGTGAGCAAGGATTAGTTTAAAACTTACCATGCTTCGCCCTTTCTCTGGTGCTGTGAAATTAGTCTGCCATGCAGCACAGAGATGTCTAAGCCTTGTTTTATTCTGTGCAGGTGGAGGACGAGGTTGATAACAGTATTCAGAAAGTGTACAACGAATACAATGGAACATACCCAGATGCTGCCAGCCGTGCTATTGATTACGTACAGAGACAGGTGGGAGTAACTAAACAACGCACACATTCTCCGTTTATGATTCACAGTTGGAATGTAATCAGATTGCGTGTCCTTCAGTTAGATACCTTTCGATAATGCCCTTTTTCAGAGCGTATTGACTGTTATAAAGGCAAAAGCAGCATCCAAGCACCAATTGGATAAATACCCAGTTAATTTTGGTTTTGTGTGGTTATTTATTGAGGGTAATGTTGGTCAGGACACTGGGAGAGCTCCCTTCTCTTCAATTAATACCATGGAGTCTTTAGTATCCGTCCAGTGAAGTAGACTGTTTAACGTCTCAATTGAAGGATAGATAGCAGTCAGGAGCAGGAAGCCTTGCCCAGGGTTCCCATCCGCCTCCAGCCCAGTAGCTTTGAAGCTAGTTGTTTAATTGCAGTGCAGCTACTGACTTGGCACAGAGCGGGCATTGTACCTTCCTGCTCTTCTGCAATTAAGTTTGTTGTAATCGTTCTCTTCTCCCTCTAAGCTACACAAAAGCTTGATATTTGTGATTTATAGCTAGAGATATGAACTCTGCTTCTCAAAGAGTTGAGGAATCAATGAGCTGTATACAAATTGTCTGCAATTGTGCAACGCAGTAGTGTACTCTTAAGGTTTTAGATGACTGTTGACTGCTCTTGTGGCTTACATGATTCAAATCCCTCTAGTGTTACTGTACGGCCTTGCAATATAATCCTTTTGTTTTCTAAATGAAAAAGCTAAACTCACAAGAATAGTCTATTGACCCAGTTTAAATTTTATTACTTGAACTGTTTTATTACAATGTCTTCAAGTGTGTGGGGCGAGTGGAGAATTGTAGAAAGCCTTCCTTTTGATCTGCGGACTCTGCAGAGTTAAGTGACCTCCGCTGTGGCAGAAATTGGGATGCTACAATTTGCATCCTAAGCCCCTGGGCTAAGAGGAAAAATCAATAGGGCTTCTTACTTGCTATACAGTGTCCCCAATGGAAACTGTGTGTGGTGGGGGGAGTGAGGAGACTAATATTGATGCCGTCCCCAGGATCCCTCCTGTCCTAACGTCTGAAAGGCTGTGTTACCTATCCAAAAGGACGCCGTGTTATTGTTGCGGAGAATATATTTTATTAGTGTACGGTAACAGAAATTGTGTCAGCTATTCATCAAATAAAGACAAATTCGGAAATCTGATGGTTTTGGTTGCTTCAAGGATTTAGGGACCCCAGTTTGCAAACTGTGTGGTGTAACGAGTGCCACGTCTGCAAGTTTTAACTAAATGTGTATTTCCGTCTTAACAGCTGCGCTGTTGTGGCATCCACAATTACTCTGATTGGGAAAATACACAGTGGTTCAAACAAACCAAGAACAATAGCGTGCCAATCAGCTGCTGCAAATTGGGCGTCAGCAACTGCACAGGCAGTATGAGCCGTCCTTGGGACCTGTATTCGGAGGTAAGGCTGTGCGAGAACAAGTGACCAGTATCACAGAAGGAAAATTAACTCCGATCAGTTGTAATTTGAAAATTCTCATTTGGCTCAAATTCCAGTGTGTGTGTGGATAAGCTGTCCCAAAAATTCCAAATATCTACTTTTAAAATGAAGTGGGTGGGTTTGTTCCATAGCAGTGGGTTATTAATCAACAGCATTTTTGAAAGTATTCAGTCTTTTTCAGTATATATTACATCGTCCTACATTCTTTTGTTCCCCTCTGCACCCTTGCAGTATTTAATTCAAGACTCATTGCAGGATCTCCTGCTTTAACTCATTCTTTTCCAAAACTGTCGAACTCCTTTCCTTCTGCCGTCTCCTCAAACCCAAGTGCGTCTTCTATCTTTGAGCACTTTTGTGTGTGTGCGTGTGTGCGCTCCTGCCTCCACTGAAGATGGGATGCCTGCCTGTCTCATCCCTCCCCAAACAGTGTTTCAAAAACAGTCTGTCTCTTTCATGTTTTCAAGAGAGCGTATTTTTTTCTTTAAAAATCTGAAATGTATAAAGTCGCAAGTTTAAGTTCGACATTATTTCCAATCTCACTGCTGCCAAAGTAAACTAAGTTGTGCTCCAGAAACTGCTGACTTCATGCATTTTCATATCGCTGCGGGCTAGGGAGCGGGGGCAGGTTGTAGCCCAGAATTAGAATACAGTCTAATATACTGTGACAAGTTGTGCAATTGAATTGAGTAAATCTGGTAACTTGTGGGCTATCACCAGGGGAGGGGAAAAAAAGTCTACACGTAACTCCTCTTACTCTACAGTTGTCTCTTTAATGCCGTGGAAGACCACTAACTCGCTCACGGTGAAGGCCCACACCATCTTCTCAGGGCAACCTGGGATGAGCAATAAATGTCAGTGTCGCTCACATCCCAGGAGCGAAGTTTTTAAAGAAAACTGCTATTGTAGTCATTTATTTTTAAAAAGCGTATAATTCTGCGCTTCACTTTTTTTAAGCCGGTAATGTGTAATTTAGCTGCGATTGCAGTTGAGAAGTTTGCATGAAATACGACATGATTTCAGTCACTATTTATGCTATTACTTGTTTAATTTTGCTTTCTTAAATGTTCCAAACCTCCATCGCTTTTTTTCAAAAGCAAAGTAGGTAACCTTCCTTTTCCATTTCCGTGAGCCATCATCTAGCTCTTGTGACAAAGGCAACTGACTAGTTCTAGGCTTGTTCAATGCACCAGTGAGGTCACTGCTAGATGTGCAATAATGGCCTCCGGATGATTTGTCCCTCCCTTCCCCGGGCTCCTGTTTGTCACTTTCCCATAATGAGATAGTTGGGGTTAGATAGTAAGTAGAGTGGTGATGGAACCACATGCTGTTCCAATGTGCTGTACTGCCCTCCGCTACTGGTTAATCTCCGAAGGTTCCTGCACAACCTGCAATGCTTTCACATTTTACTGATGTGGCACTAATTGCTGAGCAAGAGCAGAGTTTCCCCACTCTCTAACCGGAACTCATGGGAACATAGGAACAGGAGTTGGCCATTTAGCCCCTCGAGCCAGTTCCGCCATTCAGTGAGATCATGGCTGATCTGCAACCTAACTCCATATACCCTCCTTTGCCCCCGGTACCCTAGTAGATAAAGGCACAATTTGGTGTAGTATTAAGCTGTACTTGATTGCTGATCTTAACCAGGGCAGTTGTGGTGCTGCTGCTGCTGACCTTGGTACCCTGGACTGGGGAGGAGGGGGGGGAAAGAATCAACCAGGGCTCGATTCATTATCCAATGGCTCCTGCAGCAAATGTGTGAGGGTAGGGTCAGCTGTGATGCTCATTGATTCACACATGGATGATGACTTGGCTGAAATACAGGAGGATTCATGGGGAGAAAACTGAGGGTGTGGTGGGTAGAAACCAAAAATAGGCATAATTTTCATTTTTTAAAATCCTTTAACCACACACAGGGATGCAAGGTTCTGGTGGTGAAGAAGCTACAGGAAATAATGATGTACGTTATTACGGCTGCTCTGGCATTTGCAGCTATTCAGGTAAGGTTGAAGACTGAGTTGGTGTAGAATTATAGAATCTTGGTGTAGAAGGAGGCCATTTGGCCCTTCAAGCCTGTGCCAGCTCTCTGAAAGAGCTACCAATCAGTCCTGCTCCCCTGCTCTTTTTATATATTGATTTATGCTGGTCTACTGTGGAAATGGACCATATGGAACCAGTAGCAATATGTTGGATTGTTTTGCAAGATTTAAAAACGGCATCACACTTGCTGTGCAGGTGAGAATTGAGGCTTCAGTGATGCCATGTATGCTTGCTTTCGACTGGCATGTAATTGTTGACTTGCCTACACTTGTCATAAACCACACCTGTGTCTTTTATATACCATCTGGTAAACGATTGATCTACGAGTGCTAGGTTGCACTCTTGTGTTACAGGTCATAACTTGCATGGGTGTTACCATTAATGGAACTTGTGGTAAACTGCTTTCATCTTTTAATCCTTTTTTATAGATGCATTATATCTGATAGCTGAACCTGTTCATATCTATTAAGATACCATCACATTCGAAGTTGCTACTACAGGGAATTCAGGTTCCTATACGGGGATAGTGTGTATATATAGGAGAAGGAAGGGTGTGGGAATTACATGTTCTTTTTTCGACAATTGTGAGAAAATGCTTTTCTCATCTATCCAAAAAGAAAAATGCACAATTCTCTCTTTCCCCCCCCCCTGTCCCCTCAAGTCACACCATCTATTGAGATCTAAATGGCTTCTTAGGTTTTCAGCTCCACTATTCTTCCTGGCATTCTATGTTGAGCATTTTTATGATGAAATTATTCCTGACAGTCTTAAATTTGCCAGTCAACAATTTGAATCTCTGTGAAAAGTGAAATGTTCAGGTCCTGGAGACAGTTCAAAGATAAGCTACGAGCCTGATCCCAGCATGGTTTATCTTGAAATACTGCTCCAGGTTTAGCACTTCTATACTGTTTTTTTTAATGTACACTACATCTGTAAGATTCTCTTTTCTTCTCTTCTCTCTCCTCCCTCCGCCCCCCCACCCCACTTCTTTCAAAACTCAAGTTTCTGCATTCTTCCCTCATGCTCAGTCCTCTGATGCTGGGATCGGGCTTGTGCCTTTATCTCTGAACCGCCTCCAGCGCTTGAACTTTTCCCTTGTGTTGGGTGACTTGTGCAGATCATGTAATTGCACCTTTTCAAGCTCTTCATTTTAGAATGATGCGTTTTCTACTTTAATGTCCTAGTTATTTTCTTTCAATCAAAAAGTTGGGATTATTAAATTGTGTTGCTATTGAGGATGGGGATCCCATTCTCCAAACACTAGGTACTAGTGGCACCGCAAGTGATAACGATGCATCTTCTTCGAAACTGATTCCAGACTGTTCCCCCAAAAAAAGTCCTTATGTTCATACTACATTGACCTGCAAGGGGCTCTTTTGTTACTGTTGTATTGGGGTTATTGAAAGCCAGTTTGGCGGTATATATATCCAAAGATTAATTCTCAGACCTGATTTGGCCGCTGCTGTGTTGATGCTAATTTATCACGTAAATCTTGCCAGTGATTGCTGTCCCCAGTGGCTCCTTTAGTCGAGGCAGAGTTGCTGTACGCACAAGATTGGTCTTGGATCTGTGCAGAGTCAACTGATTCCAGCCAGGGTAGCAGTACAAGTGCCAGAGCTGGTCCCTGCTCCTGGGTTAAGGAGAGATTCATCTGCCAGAATTCTTCTAATAGCTATCCATTAACATCAGCTGAAAAAAATGTGTGATGACTGGGGACACCAGCCATATGGGGACCTGCATGTGCAGACCCATGCCTTATTATTCAGTAATGCAGCACAATGGAGCTGTTATGTGGTTGAAAGCTTCATTCTGTTCTTTGTGGTGATCTCATCTAGAGCAGCTAGGCTGCGATATTGGCCTTGGGATCCTAAGCTAGGATGGGAGTGCAGGAGAGGAGAAAGAGAATGTGTTCCTCTCGATCACTATCCAGCGATTCCGGCTGAAAAATGCCAGTGTGTGGAAATTGGCCCAGGGCAAAATCAGACTCTAATGTGATGTCCGCGTGATTGAATGGTGTGCTGACACTCGCCATCTAGGCTCACACACCAAGATCAGGAGGGCAGCTGGCATTCATGGGACCTTGGCCCAGGATGAGTCGGCACCATCAAGAATGGAGGAAGTGGACCACTTGTGAAGCTGGATCTGTGAGGTATATTGGCAGAAAGTGCTGCTGTGCTTGATATGTAGGTAATGCAACAATGCGTTATTGGAGATAACAAACTGATTATAACCATGGAAGTTTACATTCAGTATTACTGTGTAAACACTATAGAAGAAAAAACCTGGTTTTCCTCCTATAAAATGACACAATTTGCTTTGTCACAAGCTATTATATCCTCTTGTGAATGTCCCTGCAGCACCACCTCAAATTGTCAATATTGACCTTGTAGCATTTTGCTCTGTGCAAGTTTATTTTTTATAATCCATAAATTCTTGACTTGTGTACATTGAGTTGCTGTGAAGTAAAAGTCTACACTTCCATTTTGGGATTGACTGGAGTTATAGTCTGCTTTTATTTTTCACTTGGTGGGGTGCTAGAGCCACTGACTCCCTACACTTGGGTATCGCACAATCGGTGACAATCCCAGAGGAAACTTGCTGCAGTCGCTAAGGGCAGGTGCTGGGTGGCCTATGCTCTCAGATGAGGACATGTCGTTCCTCAGCTTAACTTAACATTATCCATTTTTAAAAAAAAAATACTGTCGACATTAAACCATTGTGCATGCCAAGTGACGAGCTCTTCCTTCCAAGCAAGACGTGTCTGCGTTTTGGCTTTTGGGTTGGATGTTTTATAGCACATTGATTTGGCACATTTACTAAGATGGCATTGAGCAAGGAACTGTCTTATCCATACTGGAACTTGGAAAGAAGGAGGTGGTGCTTCAGCTTTATCTTGGGTTTCTTACTGAACATAAAAACATAAGAAATAGGAGCAGGAGTAGGCCATTCGGCCCCTCGAGCCTGCTCCGCCATTCAATACGATCATGGCTGATCTGATCTTGGCCTCAACTCCACTTTCCTGCCCGCTCCCCATAACCCTTGATTCCCCTGTTCTTCAAAAATCTGTCTATCTCCACCTTGAATATATTCAATGACTCGGCCTCCATAGCTCTCTGGGGTAGAGAATTCCAAAGATTCACGACCTTCTGAGAGAAGAAATTCCTCCTCGTTTCCGTTTTTAAATGGGTGAGCCCTTATTCTGGAACTATGCCCCCTAGTTCTAGATTCCCCCATGAGGAGAAACCTCCTCCCTGCAACTACCCTGTCAAGCCCCCTCAGAATCTTGTGTTTCAATAAGGTCACCTCTCATTCTTCTAAACTCTAATGAGTATAGGCTCAACCTACTCAACCTTTCTTCATAAGACAACCCCTTCAACTACGGAATCAACCTAGTGAACCTTCTCTGAACTGCCCTTGTGTGATGTTGCTGACTTGCTGTAAAGAATGTTATGGGTATGCAGGTTTGATCCTGAACTAACCATATTTGTATTTTTCATCGTTATTAAGACCTATGTAATGCCCCAATTGCTGAGAATTTTTTTTCACTTCCTCTTTATTAAAGGATGTGGGGCTTTCAAAGTAATCACAATGCAAATAGTAAAACTTGATAACCATAGCTCTCCTATTAACACCTAGCTAAACACCCACTGCACTGGACAAGATTAGGAGCTACTGTTGGTTTGTTGTTGTTTGCTTGCTTCTACCTTTTTTTATGTCCCCATGCTACAGCCTCTTTGAAGCTTTGAGCCACTTCTCCCAAGTCTTCCTCTGTGACTTGGTGTCCATTCCTTTTATCTCCTCCCTCCGTGAAGCGACGTTGGATGTTTTTCTACATGAGATGCTGTATAAAAACACTAGAAACCAACTACAAGAATTAAAGCCACAGGCAATAGAATAGGCGGTGTAAAGCTCCACATGGAAAGTATTGATTGTCCTGAAATATGGAATTTGGAAAAAAAAAAGGCTTGCTGACTTGAGTGGGGGGAAACTTTACAGTTTTATCAAATAAGCCCTCCTGGGAAGTTTTTGAAAAAGCTTACTTTTGTATATCTCTGCATAGTGCATCTACAGTCCATACGGTAGATGTGATATTTAATTTATAAAGAAAGATTGAGTCTTAAATCGATGCTGGGAGCCACAATTTGTTGATGACCATTAGCCGAGAAATGGTGAGTGTAAAAATAGATTAAGCTGCCAACAGCGATAATTCCATCTCTAGTTTAGGAGAAGCACTTTATTTTCCTCAAAGTGTAGGGATGTTGATGCTGAGGAATGGAACATTTTCCATTCCAGGCACCTGGTATCGGCATCGAGCACTCCCAGGTCAGGTACAGCATATCAAGTTGCAGAGCAAAGCTCTTGCTAATCAGCCCCAACGTGGCTCAGCCTGACCTCCCAGTACTACATCTACTGTGCATCTGTGTAGCACATTTTCCATTTCCCACACCAGCTAGCCTAGGCCTTTATGACATTGCCAATTAGGGATGGTTTTATGGAGTTAACATAAATAGGAGCAGGAGTAGGCCAATCGGCCCTTCGAGCCTGCTCCGCCATTCAATAAGATCATGGCTGATCTGATCCTAACCTCAAATCTAAAGAAAAGAAGTAGGAGCAGGGACCCGGCCACTCAGCCCCCCTGGGCCCGCTCCGCCACCCACAGGGCCTCGACCGATCCGAACTCAGCCTCCTGTCCAATTTCCTGCCCGCTCCCCGTAACCCTTAATTCCCTTTACTTCTAGGAAACTGTCTATTTCTGTTTTAAATTTATTTAATGATGTAGCTTCCACAGCTTCCTGGGGCAGCAAATTCCACAGACCTACTACCCTCTGAGTGAAGAAGTTTCTCCTCATCTCAGTTTTGAAAGAGCAGCCCCTTATTCGAAGATTATGCCCCCTAGTTCTAGTTTCACCCATCCTTGGGAACATCCTTACCGCATCCACCCGATCAAGCCCCTTCACAATCTTATATGTTTCAATAAGATGGCCTCTCACTCTTCTGAACTCCAATGAGTAGAGTCCCAATCTACTCAACCTCTCCTCATATGTCCACCCCCTCATCCCCGGAATTAACCGAGTGAACCTTCTTTGTACTGCCTCGAGAGCAAGTATGTCTTAAGTATGGACAGCAAAACTGTATGCAGTATTCCAGGTGCGGTCTCACCAATACCTTATATAACTGCAGCAATACCTCCCTGTTTTTATAATCTATCCCCCTAGCAATAAAAGCCAACATTCCGTTGGCCTTCTTGATCACCTGGCCCATACCCACTCGGAACTAGTTTGAGACTGCCCAATAACATTTCCCATAGGGTCTTTACAGCCAGCAGGCCTTTATCCCATCAGTCCCAGAGCTGAAGGGTATGAGTCTGACCTCCTGTACCATCCAGTTCCCCAATAAATGTGCTAATAGGTGGAACCAAACTGTTTGCCCACGCCAAAATTCTATGTTGAATCAATTCTGAGAAGAGAGACTCCCTCCCATTCTAGGAAGAAAATGCCTCCAATTGCATAGCAAAATCTAAAGAGATTAAAAGTAAACTGAAAATGCTGGCGATGTATTGCAGACCCATTGACTTCCAAACGAGGAAAGACTTGTTCATGTTTCTGATGGAGACCGTTCATTGTATACACTATAGGTTAATTCACATCCCAGTATTTGCCATGCAGAATCACTATCTGCTGCAGTCTAAAAAAAAAACTGACCCGCTCTTTCATATTGATGAAAGGCAGCTTTATTATGGTAGCTTTAGTCCTGCAAATTTACACTTACTATATGCTGTTGGTTCTGTTAAAACACTAATCCTTTTGTCTGTAAAATCACAGATGATGACGGCAGTTTCTCCAGGTTTATCGATTCAGCGGCTCCGTTTTTTTCCCCCTCCAAAAACCAATTGCTTCTTGCTGTGGGTTTTTTTCACGCTGCATTTTGTAGTAACAAATGGTGCTTGGAAGAGTGTTAAATCCTTGTTAATCTCCCCTTCCCCCATGCCACCCAGTATCCCTAGGCAGCAGCGTAGCTGTAAGTGCTGCTTTATTTCCACACTAGATGTATGTGATTGCAGACTGGGCGATTCACCTTTTTCCTGCCTGTGGGAGAGCACCTGGTATCCCTTCTGACTTACCGCAAATTTAATAGTGGACAGCAACAGTTTCTGTGTGTGCGGGGAGGGATTAACCTCTGGCGCAAACCTGCATCTAAGCTTTGGTTCCGCTGTTCGTGGAAAACACCACCTGACCCCTTTTGTTCTTAATTTTAAAACAATACGATAAAATGCTGAACCTCTCTTTCCTGTTGAAAAGGTTTCAGCTTTTAAGAACAAAAAATTCTGATAAACATTGGATGCTCTGTTTTGACCTTGTGCCCCAGTGGAGCAGCAGCAGTGCCAGACTGGGTAGAGGTTTCTCTTTTTATTGAAGCAAGCCTTTGAGCGTGCACACTGACTCCCATTGTGTCACATCCACACAATAACACAGTATCCTGTGACAACTTTACTCAAACCAGGCAGCTAGAAAGAAATAACTTGGATTGAAATTACTGTTTATCTCTCTTTTTCCCCAAGAGCAATGCAGCATTCAGATCCTATAAAAGTCATAATTCCTCTGAAAATAATTTTACAAAAGTTCAATTGTTTTGTGTTTGTCAATATTGCCCAGACGTGTGCGCAGAATCTGTCTGAAATTGCAAGTATTTCCAGCAGTGATCACAAGCAAATAGTTGCTACTTGACGATGATCTTTTAGATTAGGAGGGAGAAGGATGAGGGAGGATTACCAGTGTACAAACTGCACTAGACCTATAATTAAAAGTGACAGCGAGCTTGTACACTAGCGAGTGTCCACTGCCTTGGAAACCCCTCTGAGTCCCTTTTTCTTCCCTCCATTTGCTTCAAAACAATGGGTTAGAACATAGAAATAGTAGGCCATTCGGCTTGGTGCTGTTTTTATTTCTGGTCTGCTGTGGACTTTGGTTTCACTGCAGGTATCTTGGGTTGGTGAGGAAGCCAAGAGTTGAAATAGCTTCCATGGGTGTTTCCAAAAAGGGTTTTGCTGTGGCTCAGTGGGTAGCACTCTCGCCTCTGAGTCAGAAGGTTGTGGGTTCAGAGTCCCACTCCAGAGACTTGAGCAACATAATCCAGGCTGACACTCCCAGTGCAGTGCTGAGGGAGTGCTGCACAGTCAGAGGTGCCGTCTTTCAGATGAGATGTTAAACCGAGGCCCCATCTGCTCTCTCAGGTGGTCGTAAAAGATCCCATGGCACAATTTCGGAGAAGAGCAGGGGAGTTCTCCCTGGTGTCCTGGGCCAATATTTATCCCTCAATCAACATCACAAAAAAAAACCAGATGATCTGGTCATTATCACATTGCTGTTTGTGGGAGCTTGCTGTGCACAAATTGGCTGCCGCGTTTCCTACATTACAACAGTGACTACACTTCAAAAAAGTACTTCATTGGCTGTAAAGCGCATTGGGACATCCCGTGGTCAAGAAAGGCGCGATAGAAATGCAAGTCTGTCTTTTTTTCTGAAATGCTTTTTGACTTGCAACATTTATGGAAAACTGAGCTAGGCCACTTGTTGGCTTGAAGTAGTTTACTTGGTGCTTAAAATTGAATCCTGTTCAAAGAGCAGCCTCCGCATCACTCGAACCGATCCGTAGGTACGTTAGGCTCCACTTTTAATCGAGTTCCTGCATTCACATAACTGAAACTGGCTCCCTTACCCTGCAGACTGCATTATAAACCCACCTTTTACAATGTTATGGAAAGTCATCAGTTCCTGAAACCTCTGCCTCATCACACTATATGCCACGTTTGCCTACAAAATAAGTGACCACACTTCTGAAATAATCTCCTGGCCGGCCTCCTGTCTTCTACCCTTCGTAAACTTGAGCTCATCCCAAACTCCGCTGCCCGTATCCTAACTCGCACCAAGTCCCGTTCACCCATCACCCCTCTGCTCGCTGACCTACATTGGCTCCCAGTCCGACAATGCTTCAATTTTAAAATTCTCATCCTTGTGTTCAAATCGCTCCATGGCTTCACCCCCTCCCTATCTCTGTAACCTCCTCCAGCCTCCCCCCCCCCCCCCCCCAAGATATCTGCACACTACAATTCTGGCCTCTTGCACATCCCCAATTTTAATTGCTCCACCATTGGCGGCTGTGCCTTCAGTTGCCTAGGCCCTAAGCTCTGAAATTCCCTCCCTAAACCTCTCTCTCTCTCTCTCTCTCTCTCTCTCTCTCTCTCTCTCTTCCTTTGCTCCTTAAAACCTACCTCTTTGACCAAGCTTTTTGTTAACGCTCCTGTAAGCACCTTGGGATATTGTACTATGTTAAAGGCGCTGTATAAATAAATGCATGTTGTTTGTTGTGAAGAGCTTTGGGACATCCTGAGGGCGTGAAAGGCAATATGTAAGTTATTTTTTGTATGGCGTGCACCCTACTGCAGCGTAATGTGATGTAAAGCCGCTTTTGTATGGCGCTGTTTTAATTCAGATTCTCAAACTCCAGCGTCCGTGAGCTGACTTCTGGTGTTTACGCTGCATCCAGCTCCCTTATCCCAAATGCAACGAGATGATTCACAAATACTGCTATCCTGAAAGCCAACCTAAAACCTTACTGGTTTAAAAGTGCCTTGTATTTACTACTGAAGAGGTTGTAGTCTTCCCCACTTAATATCTCTCCTTTTTTGCTTTCTCCTGGAGCTGTATAGATTGACCGCAACTTATTTTGGAAGTTTTCGCGAAATTACAGAACTTTTTTTTGAGGTGTTACTGGGTCAACATCAAAGGACTGTCGCAGTAAACTTGTCAAATTTCCATTGGGCTTCAAAGGCTGGGATCTCTTGTTCCAGTGACTGCTTTGCTGATAGGCAGCTGGCCTGCAGTAGTTTTTGCTTTGGAATTTGATTCAGGGTGTGGGAAAGGTTGTAACTAGAAGGCATAAAGGGTATCCCTTTACCCATTGTAATCTACTCCACATTGTTTACCAATTTGATTTGTGTTGTGGGACTAACCATAGGGGCTAGTGAATAACTCCGCATGTAACAATTGGGCATTCTCTCGGGTGGCTTTGTAGCTTTTCACTGCCCCTTCCTGCCAAACTTAACTTTCTTTTCCTCTCTCTCTCTCTCTCCTTTTGTGGCTTCACTTGTAGATTTATCCAATATTTAAGGGAAAAAGCAACTGCATTTAATAGCACCTTATGTCCTCAGGGCATCTTAATGCACTTTAGATTACTCTGTGAATTGCAGGCACTTATTATGTTGTCAGTTTGCATATAGCAAGATTCTGGAAACAATGATTGAATCACTAGATAATCTCTTTTGTGGTAGTGGCTGAGGCAGGAATGTTGACCAGGACCCTCTGAGTACTGCCTGCTCTTTGAATCGGGCCATGGGATCGGGAATAGGCAGTTTGGACTTGTCCAAAAAGGCAGTTTTTGTTATTTATATGTCTACTAGTTGCTCATGTAATGTCTAGTTTTGTGTACGTTGATCACCAAGTTTGTTTTTCTGTTGGAGCACTGGGAGAGTCCCACTCCGAATGAAGACAGAGACCTGTGATCACTGCACTCCCTGTGTTGTTTATTGCAGTATACTGTTGATCCTGACTTGCATGTTTTGGTGGCCCAATAGTGCATGTTGTGTGCTGCCTTCAGGGCACTGTTGGGTTTGTGGATTTTGATGTCCTTTTTTATATGTATAGTGGTAGCGAGAGTACCAAATATAACCGTTTTATGACGTGTCGGTCAATTTACATCAAGGATCTCTCCCGTTCTCAATTCTGGCCCAGCTCCATGATTTGTGTTGTGCTCGCCTGTCTCCAGGTACAAAAGGAATTGTGGTGCAACATGAAATTTATGAATATATACCTAGTTGCTCCAGGTAACACTGCAGTCAGTTACATGCCCAATCCATTATGGCTGTAACCGTGAGTTGAAATGCTTGTGGAACGTTTGCAGTTAATGTTGGCCTGCATTGTGCGGGGCCTATTGGGGAAAAATGCTGTCTACAAAAGTAGATTGAATTGTGAGGGGGCCATTGGTGTGATGCAGTCTGCAGGCAAAATAAATAGAATGATTTTTTATTTTAACTGTCCAAGTGTAGGAAGAGTTTTGTTCAGGCGATCTGCATGAGTGGCGATCAATTTTATGAGACCTGGAAACATTTTCAATGGCTATGCTCCTTTTAATGTGGAAATGGGGGAAAAGACTTTACTATAAATCCTCAAATGCTTGTATTGCAAATATTCAGGGATTTTAACATTGTCTCTTGCTGGCCTTGATAACATTTCAACAGGAATTGATGTACCAAAGCCTTGGGGTTTTAAGTTTCATCTCATCCAGCACTAAGTAGTATGGTTTCTAAAATGGAACACGAGTTTGTTGAGCCTGCTCTGCCATTTTGTGAGCTGTGCCCCCTCTTCATCTCTCTGCCCTTTCTCCAAATATTTTCATGTTTCAGCTTCCCAAATAAACACCTCAACTGACTCTCTCTCTAACTTTCTCAGAATTTTCTTTCTGAATTTGCTTTTAACTGGCTTAATTTGAATTCTAACATCCTCTCCTCCTTGGTTCCTACCTACACATCAGTTCTTCATTATTTTAAGCACTTCAATCCGGTCACTCGTTTAAACTCCTCACCAGAGAATATAATGCAGATTTACTCGGTCCCTTTTTATGTCAGCTGTCATCCAGGTGAATTGTTGCTGGACTTTCTCCATGGCTAGTGTATCCTTCCCTTGATGAGGTCCTAGCCCTTTTTTATATATAACTGGAGTAGCACTTCCTTGCTTTTACATTCAGTGTCCCACTGGAGCCTACAAAAATGTACTTGCACACCCAGCATTGCCATTGGTAGGGTGGACAGTGTCTACAAATTGTCTTTACGACTTTTGCCTGTTTGGAAGCCAAGTTGATTTCCCCTCCAATTTTCCTGGCAATATCTTCTCCTGCTAAAGGTGGTGTCGTGTGAGGTTACAGCTTTGTGGAAGCCAGTGGGACCTCCTTCAAGTGGCCGAGTAGAAGCTAGGGTTGCCCATAATTTTTAACGGAGTCTTAGAGTTAGGGCAACACGGTGGCATAGTGGTTAGCACTAGTGCCTCACCGCCAGGGACCCGGGTTCGAATCTGGCCTCGGGTGACTGTCTGTGTGGAGTTTGCACATTCTCCCCGTGTCTGCGTGGGTTTCCTCCGGGTGCTCTGGTTTCCTCCCACAGTCCAAAAATGTGCGGCTTAGGTTGATTTGGCTATGATAAATTGACCCTTAGTGTTAGGGGGGGATTAAATATGTGGGGTTACAGGGATAGGATGGGATATGTTAGGGGGAATTAAATACGTGGGGTTACGGGGATAGGGTGGGATATGTGTCGGTGCAGGCTCGATGGGGATTCTGTGAGAAAGCAGGGACAGGGTACTGGATTTGGATGATCAGCCATGATCGTATTGAATGGTGGAGCAGGCGCGACGGGCCGAATGGCCTACTCCTGCTCCTAGTTTCTATGTTTCTATGTAATTCAACAGTTTTTCACTCTCAGAGATCAAGTTCAGGAATTCAGCATTTGGCACTCGCACGGTTGGTCTTTGCCTTCACCCCTACATTCAGCTTCTTCCACCCCAAGAAATCCAGGGGTGCGTAGCAGAAGCCAATGGTGGTTTTTGTGTGCAGAAGCTATATGCAGAAGGAGGGTTTCTCCTCCCCCAAGAGAGTGGGGATGCTGGAGAAAAGCTAGCTGTGAATAACTAGAAGGACATTGTGTTTTTTGATGCATTTGAACAAAAATAGAACTTTGGATATGGTGCAGGATGCATACCGTGCACGCACCGCATTTTACTTGATTTTAAAGTTGGACTTGTGACTTCAAAGTTGCAGTCTCTCTTTAAAACTTATTTGTGAAAAGTAGTGTTAAATGCATGCTCAGCATGAGTGGCTAAACCAGCGCAAGGAAAAGATGTTGTGTGAGTGCTAATATAAAGTGGAGCAAAGGTTACTTTTATATATGTTACTCTGCATGTTTGTCAAACTCGCCTTAGCTTGCAGTTTCATGTTGCGCTCTGGGTTTTTTTTGGTCTTGACGCCCTGTAGCAGGATGTTTTTTTTTGTTTATGGGATGTGGGCGTTGTTTTATTGTCCATCCCTAATTGCCCTTGAGAAGGTGGGTAGCTCTCCCCAGATTAGGGTTTCACTCATTGTAAACTTGATCTCATTCCCCACCCATTCAAAAGTTGACATTTCAATCATTTATTGACGAGCCAAGAATTGATTCTTAATCTTTTTTTTAAAACAAAACGGATGGCTCTGTCTGGTGTGGAGACCTATTGTTACACTGACATTTATTTTACCATATTTTTGTTATGGATGTTAAAGCTGTGTAAAATTTTAATTTTTTTAAATTAAAAACCCAATATGAGTGGATAATTTCCTGTCGTTCTTGCGTTACTGAAGAGATGAGCCATGACCGCCATATCCAGTCTGCTTCGACGTTACTGAAATATCGAATCCTGGGTGGCTAGAGATGATTACAAGGCAGTAATCTAAGGGTCTTGTGTTACTTCGCTAGCCGCCAGCGTGAAGCTGAATCAGGTTGACTGCTATCTGAACCCATCTATTCGATTACAGCCTTCATCCACTCCCAGTAGTTAATACATTTTCAATTTTGTACAGGCTTTGTCTTCTCTCTCTCTCTCTGTGCCGGCAGCTGCTGCCAGTCAGGATGCTAACTGTCAATGTGGCGATGTGCTTGATGTATGATCCTGTAACGAGGTTAACTGGGCATTGCCAGCAAATCCAGATTTCTCCCAACATCTCAAGTTTTCATTTGGCTAACCCTCAGTTTTGCTTATAGAATTAAGACATAAAAGAACCGATTCTTTAAACTCCGTAATAGCTGTAGTGGTGTCAAATCCTGGAATGTTGATGTAAAGCTCAGTGAATCCTGTAATTGAGTGCAGAGGTTGTATGTTTCTAGTCTTCACGCTTCATTTAGAAGATTTCAGGCAATTCAGAATCCCGAGTTCCCATTAATGTGGAAATATCAGGAGCTCCATTTTCCAAGCTGGATTGTTGTGTATCTGTAGGGCTGATGCTGTTTTGAACTGGTACAGACTGGGTATAAGCAGTTCTTTGGTAGCATCCCCTCGAATCTCAATTGAAACATCCCTCCTTGGGAATGTACCCAACCTTAAAAAAAAAAAAAAAGTGCATTGATGAATTGGAGTCATATTTGAGACTTTGCTTTGGAGGCTGAAGAAAATCTGGTGGGGTTTCTGTTTGAAATGCTGAAAAAGCAAGCCAGGCAGAAGTTATTTAACTCCAAACTGCCCTCACAAAACTAGATGACAGAAGTACATATTAGCTTCATGCGACAGAGATCAGGTGCCTGTCAAATGCACTTAATGTGTTGGATGTATTTTTTTTAATTAAAAAAGGAAATGTCCTTGTATGATTTTTCTCTAATATTCAGAAGTTGCTGACTTATCTGGGTGCAGATTCATGGATACCAGGTACCCATCTCCTGACTGACTCCTTATGCAATCCTAGACCGTGACTGTAGGCAGACGGTTGATCATAGAGGGCATCACAGCCAACCCTCATGCTTTCTGTCTCTCCATGCCTGCCTCTCTTTCTCCCACCCTTTTTCCGCCTCTCTGTCCCACTCGCTTGACTGTCTTTCCATTTTTTTTCCTTCTTTTCTCCCCTTCATTTTTCCCCCTCCCCTAATTTGGAAGGCAAAGACAAAATGAGATTAGGATTTGACTCTTGCATTAGTAAAATCTCAATTGTACTATTAATGTAAATAATTCTTGTGCATTCCTCCAATTCTGGCCTCTTGTGCATCCCCGATTTTTCCTTCGCTCCACCATTGGTGGCTGTGCCTTCAGCTGTCTCAGCCCTAAGCTTTGAAATGCCCTCTCTAAATCTCTCTGCCTCTCTGCCTCTCTTTTAAGACGCTCCTTAACCTACCTCTTTGACCAAGCCTATTTGGCCACCTGTCCAAATATCTCTCGTGCTTGGTGTCAACTTTTGTTTGATAATCGCTCCTGTGAAGCGCCTTGGGATGTTTTGCTACGTTAAAGGTGCTATATAAATGGAAGTTGTTGCTGTGCCTCTTTTTTTTGAAGTGAAATTTTTAAAGCCAAACTTTGGGGCTGCATTATATTCTGGGGATACTGGTACTCTGCGGATTGCGTCGTTGAGATCTGGTGCAAATTCTACGCGATCATTTCAAAGCATGAGGTTGATGGGTTGAACAGCTTTTCCTCCATTACATAATTTACCTTTCTACTCCAACCTGGAGAAGGGGGCAAGGAACATACAAGTGCCTCCTTTTATTGGCCAGCCTCCAGTTCAGTACATAATGGACCCAGTTGTATATTATTGCTGCTTCGTTAGTAACCAACACTCTATTACATTCTGGTGGTGAACACTCCCATGTGTACTGTTTTATAATTTATTTAACACTTGGAAACCCTGCCCTATTGCATTAAGCCATTTGATAGTGAGCTCTCCAGGCTGTGCGCAGAAGTATTGTACAAAGAGTTGCAAAACTTAAAGGAATACTCCAGGAATGCAAATAATGCACATTATCTGCAATACTCCATTCCCCTAAGTGCTTTTGCTTTTGTTAAAAGCCCTTGTGTTTGAAACGTAAAATTGATCTTTTCCATTCTCTGCGAGCAATCCCATGCTGGATTGGATAGAGTGCCTGTTGTGTGCTTAATTGACAGATGATTGCATTACCAGGTAATGTCAACCCAGTCTCTCGCGCAGTGCTGTTGGGGCTGAGAACCATTCTGGCCCATACACACACACGTGGGCATTTTCATCGGGAAAACTAAATTGCTTCAATGTTTGTGTCCGGTAAAAGGCAGATTTAAGACCGATTCTATTGGGAGGCTCTTCACACGAGGCAATCATGATCAGCACATGTAATGGACATAATAGTCGAGGCGAAAATGCTGCACTCATTTGAGAACTAATTAGATGCTGCAATGGAAGGACTTTAGGTTGGTTGAACTTAGATGGGCTGAATGGCCTTCAGTCATCTGTAGTTATTTGTGATCTTGTTTGGCCAGATGTGAAATTAATTTGTTTTTGCTCGCCTTGCTCTTGCAAATTTAAACCTTTATGGAAGGGACCTGTTGGTTTTTTGTTTTGGTTTTTGTATGTACATTTAAGCAGCAGGCCTCTGTAATGGTTACTGAGCTTGATTAATTTGAGTGTCCCTTAAGCGTGCAGTGCTTTTTAAGTTCGGTTCACCCCAATAATGTTTACTGTTTTCTTCCTAGTTGCTGGGCATGCTGTGTGCCTTTGTCGTGCTGTGCAGGAGGAGTGGGGACCCTGCCTACGAGCCCCTCCTCACTGGAGGAACCTACGCATAATCTGTTTCCTGGGTGATCTGTTTCTTCCCCCTCAATCGATCTGCCATTTTCATGACTGGAAAGCTCAGAGACCACTGAAGTGGTTCTCCTTTTTGTATATATAAAGTAAATCTAAAGCACATCTTACACCAGTCTGAATTGCTGGGGATAGTCGCACGTGAGTACACACTTGATGGGTGTACTCGAGGCCCTGTATAACTAGTAGAGATTAAACTGTACAAAAATGACTACTAATACTGTAGCAATCAAGAAAAGTGTAATCACTAGTAACTGACGAGTATTTAGAGACCCTGATCTTCCAAGATTTAAGCATTAACTCTATTGTCCATAACCTATGATCTGAATTTTGTTTAGTTTTATTCTGTCTACTATCAAGATATTTTACATTGTATAGTTTTTTTCCCCCCCCCAGTTTGCTGTCTGTGTGTAGTGAGAGTTCTGATGAGTTTTAAGTTGTCTCTTGAAATAATGCAGCCTTGTAGCAAGGATAGGGTATGTGAAGCTGAATTGAATTAATGAAAATAAAGATTGTTGAAACCGATATTGTGGGGTTTTTTTGTTGTCGGTTTGAATGTGATTTAGGTGAACAAAAGTGTCACCTTTCCAAATAAAAATGCACTACACAAAGCCCGACAGATCAGATGGACCCAGGTTTGGTTCCTGGGCTCTGTTGAGTTGGCTGATCTCGCCCAGGGTATATGTTGAAATACAATTGGCTGCAGCGTCCATGGGCTGAGAAGGAGGGAAATTAAATCACTCCTGCTCCCAAGTAGGTGGACCTAAAATATCCCACAGCACTTTTTCAAAGAGGGGATGGAGTGTTCTCCCAGTGTCCTGGCCAATATTTATCCTTCAGCCAACCTCACTAAAACAAATGATCTGGTCATTTATCTCAACGCTGTTTGTGGGCCCTGTCTGGAGAAGTGGGAGGGGGGGAAACTGGATGTGGGGGAGGAGGGAGAAGGTCGAAGCAGATTCACAAGGTGATTTGACTCCAAGGAGTTATGTACACTAGGGAATGGTGTTTTTAATAAGTAATTTATTGCGATTTTGATGTTCACTGGGGAGAGAAGAGGGCATTTGGCCAGGACTACTCATTGCTATTATGTGATGGGTGCATCTCTTTAGGTTCTATAGGGTCAGAGTTAGTCTGTGGAGGATGGACTTAAAATTTTCCTTCCCTTTTTGAGAGCTTTCCAAACCAATCTAACCATTATCCTGTCTCCTATTACCAGATTGGTGAAATGAAAATCAGTGACTTAACTCTTTTTATTGGTGGAAAGAAAACAGAACAACCCAACAATGAGGTGCATTAATGTGTCTATTGTATAATTTACTACAGCCCAGAGAGAAGATGGTTAACTAGGGACCTTGCTGAAGTATCTAAAATATTAAATATATTGGTGTCAGCCTTGGCTCAGTGGGTAGCGCTCTTGCCTCTGAGTCAAAGTCGTGGGTTCAAGTCCCACTCCAGAGACTTGAGCACAAAATCTGGGCTGACACTTCCTTTTGGATGAGATGTTAAACCAAGACCCTGTCTGCCTTCTCAGGTGGATATAAAAGGTCCCATGCCCCTATTTGAAGAGCAGGAGTGTTATCTCAGTCTCTTGGCCAACAACTAACACCACCAAAATAGATATCTGGTCATTTCTCTCTGCTTTTTGCCAGATCCGGTTGGCACAAACTGGCTGCTAAGTTTCCCCACATTACAACAGTGATTATACATCAAAAATACTTCATTGGCTGGGAAGAGGTTTGGGGCGTCCCTAGGTCGTGGAAGGCGCTATATAAATGCAAGTTTGCTAAATAGGAAAAACTAAAATATTACTTTAAAAATAAGACAAGATAGTCAATCTAAACTGGTTAAAAGTAAATTTCAAATTTGTGTAGGAAGGAGCTTCAAGCAAAGGCCGATAAATTGTTTGGGAATCTACCAGAGTAGACTTGTGTTCAAATACATTGGTTTTTCTTAGCTTGTAACCATTTTTATCAAAGGATTGAGACACTAAAGCCACTTTTATATTGCTGAAGTGCCATGAATTCACGAGCAGTCGATGGAAACATCAAAGATAAACTTGCCAGGTTTGCCATGGCCGACCTTACTGAATCGGGCAAGTCTATTTCTGGTGTCTCTACCAACTGCGCAAGAGCCGTGTGTTTGTTTTTTTTAATTCATTCATGGGATGTGGGCATCGCTGGCAAGGCCAGCATTTATTGGCCATCCCTAATTGCCCTTGAGAAGCTGATGGTGAGCCACCTTCTACAACTGAGTGGCTTGCTGGGCCATTTCAGAGGGCAGTTAAAAGTCAACCTCATTGCTGTAGGCCTGGAGTCGCAGATAGGCCAGACCAGGTAAGGACGGCAGATTTCCTTCCTGAAAGGACATTAGTGAACCAGATGGGTTTTTACGACAATCCGGTAGTTTCATGGTCACCATTACTGATACTAGCATTTTATTCCAGATTTATTTAATTAATTTAACTGTATTTAAGTTCCCCAGACTGCTGTGGTGGGATTTGAACTCATGTCTCCATTAATCCAGGCCTCTCTGGATTACTAGTCCAATAACATAACCACTATGCTACTGTACCCCATTTGGGGCCTACTCGCTCTGGCACTCTGGTGGAGTAGTTTAAAGGCGGTTGAGTAATGTGTTTGAGCACTGGCCTTTTAATCTTCAGGATGATCTGAATTTAATTCAATCAGCAATCAGTGGGATGAAAGTCTCCTCTCTAATGGGTGTAATAGTACTGAGTGAATTAGTTTGTTCTGTCTCCATTTAATTCTCTGTGGACGTCCGTTCATATAAAACGAGACTAATCTCGATTGGACGAAAACCGAAAAGACTAGAGTTACTCAGCAGGTCCGGCAGCACCCCCGGAGAAGCAGTCGATGCTTCAGGTCGAAGATCCGCAGTGCTCGATTAATTGAGATTGCCAATGTAGTAAGAGTCTACGAAGGATAGTTTGTCTTTAAAATGGAAATGATAAACTGGAGCAATAGGCACTGTTCTGTTAAGGTTGGAATTACATGGATTTGTTAAAGGCAAATAGTGTTTAACCAACTTGATAGAGTTTTTTGATGAGGTAACAGAGGGCTGATGAGGGCAATGCGGTTGATGTGTACGTGGATTTCCAAAAGGCATTTGACAAAGTGCCACATACAGTAATAGGCTTGCCAGCAAAGTTGAAGCCCATGGAATAAAAGGGACAGTGGCTGCATGGATACGAAATTGGCTAAGTGACAGGAAACAGAGCGTAGTGGTGAACGGTTGTTTTTAGGATTGGAGGAAGGTATACAGTGGTGTTCCCCAGGGGTCTCTTCTAAGACCACTGCTTTTCTTTGATATATATTAATGACTTGGACGTGGGTGTACAGGGCACAATTTCAAAATTTGCAGATGAACCAAAACTTGGAAGTATAGTGAACAGTGAGGAAGAAAGTGATAGACTTCAAGAGGGCATAGACAGGCTGGTGGAATGGGCGGACACATGGCAGATTAAATATAACGCAGAAAAATACAGTGTGATTCATTTTGGTAGAAAGAATGAAGAGAGGAAATATAAACAAAAGGGTACAATCCTAAAGGGGGTGCATGAACAGAGAGACCTATGTGCACAAATTGTTGGAAGGTGGCAGGGCAGGTTGAGAAAGCAGTTAAAAAAGCTTATGGGATCCTGGGCTTCATGAATAGAGGTGTAGAGTACAAAAGCGTGGAAATTATGATGAACCTGTATAAAACACTGGTTTGGCCTCAACTGAAGTATTGTCAAATTCTGGGCACCGCACTTTAGGAAGGATGTGAAGGCCTTAGAGAGGGTGCAGAAAAGATTTCCGAGAATGATTCCAGGGATGAGGGACTTCAGTTACATGGATAGACTGGAGAAGCTGGGATAGTTCTCCTTTAGAGCAGAGAAGTTTGAGAGGAGATTTGATAGAGGTGTTCAAAATCATCAGGGGTCTGGACAGAGTAGATAGAGAGAAACTGTTCCCATTGGCAGAGGGGTTGAGAACCAAAGGACACAAATTTAAGGTGATTGGCAAAAGAATCAAAGGCGACATTAGAAAAAACATTTTTACGCAGCGAGTGGTTAGGATCTGGAATGCACTGCCTGAAAGGGTGGTGGAGGAAGACTCGATCATGGATTTCAAAAGGGAGTTGGATAAGTACCTGAAAGAGAAAATTTTGCAGGGCTACGGGGAAAGGGCGGGGGGAGTGGGACTAGCTGAGGTGCTCATGCAGAGAGCCGGCACGGGCTCGACGGGCCGAATGGCCTTCCGTGCTGTAACCATTCTATGATTCTTTGCGGAATGAGGAACAGCCAATTGAAGCTGAAATCTCCATAAGATCATAAGAAATAGGAGCAGGAGTAGGCCATACGGGCCCTCGAGCCTGCTCCGCCATTCAATAAGATCATGGCTGATCTTCTACCTCAACTCCACCTTCCTGCACTATCCTCATATCTCTTGATACCCTTAGTGTCCAAAAAACTATCAATCTCAGCCTTGAATACACTCAATGACTGAGCATCCACAGTCCTCTGGGAGAGTTCCAAAGAATCACGACCCTCTGAAGAAATTTCTCCTCATCTCAGTCCTAAATGGCTGACCCTTTATCCTGAGACTATGATCCTTAGTTCCAGACTCTCAAGCCAGGGGAAACAGCCTCTCAGCATCAACCTTGTCAAGCCCTCTAAGAATTTTATGCATTTCAATGAGATCACACCTCATTCTTCTAAACTCCAGAGAGTATAAACCCATTCTACTCCAGTATGCTATCTCCCACCACAGCCTCCACTGTAGTTTGAAGAATCCCAGTGTTTTTGCCTCTGCTCCTCTGTTGACAGATTATTCAAAGGGTTTATCACGAAGTAAGAAGAACAAGACAAAAGGCCATTTGACTCATCAAAACTCATGCTCAGTGCATTAACATTTGCCCCTTGTAGCCACTTTGTATTGAATAATCCCAATGTCTTTGCCGCTCTTGCCTTGTTGGGTAGATTATTCCAAGCACTTATCACTGAGTAAAGTTTTATCTGATCTAAATTTACTTTTTGCTAATTTTCATTTATGTTCTCTGTCCCTACTTGCTTGGTTTAAAACTAATCAGATCTCTCATACTCTCATTAACTTTTCATTAATTCTCATTCCTTTGTTTAAATCCCTCAATGGCCTTGCCTCTCCCTATCTCTTCCAGCCCTACAAAGCCCCCAAACACACAGAATTACATCGTATTTTACAGCACAGAAAGAGGCCATTTGGCCCATGCTGCCGTTTATGCTCCACACGAGCCTCCTCCCACTTTACTTCATCTCACCCTCTCAGCATATCTTTCTATGTGACATATCAGTGGGTAGCACTCCTACCTCCTGAGTCAGAAGGTTGTGGGTTCAAGTTCCAGCTAGGCTGACGCTCCCAGTGCAGTGCTGAGGGAGTGCTGCACTGTCGGAGGTGCCGTCTTTCGGATGAGACGTTAAACCGAGGCGCTCTCAGGTGGACGTAAGAGATCCCGTGGCACTATTTCAAAGAAGAGCAGGGGGGAGTTCTCCCCGGTGTCCTGGCCAATATTTATCCCTCAACCAACATCACTAAAAACAGATGATCTGGTCATTATCACATTGCTGTTTGTGGGAGCTTGCTGTGTGCAATTTGGCTGCCGCGTTTCCCACATTACAGCAGTGACTACACTTCAAAAAGTACTTCATTGGCTGTAAAGCGCTTTGGGACGACCGGTGGTCGTGAAAGGCGCTGTAGAAATGCAAGTCTTTCTTTCTTTCTTATTTCTTTCTCCCTCATGTACTTAACTGGCTTTCCCTTAAGTGTGCCTATGACATCCTACGCCTCTGACTTCAGCCTCTTGTGCTTCTGCCCCCACCATTGGGTGCTGTGCTTTCAGTCGCCTTGGCCACATATTCTGGAGTTGCATCCATAAACCCCTCTGCTCCTTTAAGACTCTCCATAAAAGCCACTTCTTTGACCAAGCTCCTACTCTTTCCTTCCTCGGCTTGACATTTGTTTTCCTTATGCTTTGGGACATTTTTCCATGTTCAATGTTGTTGCCAGCTGTTGTGTGCATAGGCCCCATTTTCTTGGCTGGCTTTTTTTTATTCGTTCCTGGGATGTGGGCGTCGCTGGCAAGGCCGGCATTTATTGCCCATCCCTAGTTGCCTCTTGAGAAGGTGGTGGCGAGACGCCTTCTTGAACCGCTGCAGTCCGTGTGGTGAAGGTGCTCCCACAGTGCTGTTAGGGAGGGAGTTCCAGGATTTTGACCCAGCGACGATGAAGGATCGGCGATATACTTTTAAGTCAAGATGGTGTGTGACTTGGAGAACTTGGAGGTGGTGGTGTTCCCATGCGCCTGCTGTCCTTGTCCTTCTTGGTGGTATTCTGGATGTATCTCATCTATACCATTTAATGCTTTGAAGAGGTCCACCGTGACTGCCTTCTTTCAAGCTTCTCCACTTTTCTTTCACACCTCCTTCGCTTTATATTTGGGTTCAATCTTTTTCTTCTTTGTACCCATTCCATCTCTTTGTTTTGTGGTGTGGTGACCAAAATGGAGTCCGTACTCCATTCACGCCACAGAAGTGCCAGGCAATGACTATCTCCAACAAGCGAGAGTCTAACCACCTCCCCATGACATTCAATGGCATTACTATCGCCGAATCCCCCACCATCAACATGCTGGGGGGGGTCAGCATTGACCAGAAACTTAACTGGACCAGCCACATAAATACTGTGGTAACAAGAGCAGGTCAGAGGCTGGGTATTCTGCAGCGAGTGTCTCACCTCCTGACTCCCCAAAGCCTTTCCACCATCTACAAGGCACAAGTCAGGCGTGTGATGGAATACTCTCCACTTGCCTGGATGAGTGCAGCTGCAACAACACTCAAGAAACTCGACACCATCCAGGACAAAGCAGCCCGTTTGATTGGCACCCCATCCACCACTTTAAACATTCACTCCCTCCACCACCGGCGTACCGTTGCTGCAATGTGTACCATCTACAAGATGCACTGCAGCAACTCGCCAAGGCTTCTTCGGCAGCACCTCCCAAACCCCACGACCTCTTCCACCTAGAATGACAAGGGCAGAAGACGCATGGGAGCACCACCACCTCCAGGTTCCCCTCCAAGTCACACACCATCCTGACTTGGAAGTATATCGCCGATCCTTCATCGTCATTGGGTCAAAATCCTGGAACTCCCTCCCAAACAGCACTGTGGGAGCACCTTCACCACACGGACTGCAGCGGTTCAAGAAGGCGTCTCACCACCACCTTCTCAAGGGCAATTAGGGATGGGCAATAAATGCTGGCCTTGCCAGCGACGCCCATAACCCAGGAACGAATTAAAAAAAAAAAATCTGACCAGTGCATACTTTCCAACAATAGTCAGTGAACAGCAAGGGGAAACCTGGCTAATGTTATTCCTTCCTCCCTATTTCAGTGACGTTAAGACTAAGTGTAGTGTCCCTATTGTCATCCTAGCTGAGATAAGCTAACCCAACACAGCCCAGGAATCAAACCTGCGACCTTTTTGTTTGGCTTAGTCGAAGAAGAGCAGGAGAGTTCGCCCCGTTGTCCCGGCCAATATATAACTCTCAACCAACATCAGGAAAATTGATTATCTGCTCATCTATCTCGTTTGTGGGAGCTTGCTGTGCTCAAATTGGCTGCTGCATTTCCTACATTACAACAGTAACTCCACTTCAAAAAGTACTTCATTAGCTTCACCAGTGCTGTATAAATGCAAGCCTTTGTTTTAGTTATATTCAGCTGGTGGTTTTCCCAACCAGTCCATCAGGAACTTATTCCACTTGTCTCTGTTATTCTTGGTATTTGCAGACACGGTGTTGCCAAGGTCCTAAATAAATGATTTCACAAGAACAGTAGTGTGTTGTGATATAAAAGAATCCCAGCATTATTAATGAGTCACAGTCACTAGCTATAATGATTACTGTGTTTAGTATTTCTCTGATGCTGTTTGAGCTCAGGCAAGTTAATGATTTTCACTAGCTGCATAAATCATTCACATTCAAAAGAAATTTTGATACACTTTTACTTTAGGGATCATCTCAAAAGTTCTTGCTCCTTTCCCAAGTGTTTATTTAAGTGTTTCTCTTCCTCCTCTCTTCCCCACCCCCCCCTCTCTTTCACTTGGATCTCATGCATTTTGATTCTACCTCTAACTATTTACCAATTAAGTCACTCCCTAAATAGTTAAGTAAATGCACACTTGATGTGGGGAACTGAGCCACTTGGACCAGGAAGCTGCGAGGTTTGATTGCCATTCTGTGCTGGTTTTTGATCCCACCTCGGCCAGCAGTCGAGGAGCTACAGTAGGGCTCCTGGGGTAGCGGGGGAGGGAAAATCGGCCACAGTTACGGAAAAGTGCATCAGGTGAGGAGATGATTGCGCTCTGCTGTGATGCACCGCTTGGTCGAATAGCCCGCCGCTAGGCTCACACCGGAAGAATGACTTGAGCGAGGTGATGGAGGGTGACTGGTGCCAGTGGGATTGTGACCAGCACCTTCATAGGGCCACGTGAGAAAATAGGACAGAAACTAAAAGCAGGATCACAGCTTGTGTATCAGCCGTGGCTCAGTTGGTAGCACCCTTGCCTTTGAGTCAGAAGGGTGTGGGTTCAAGTCCCACTCCAGAGACCCAAGCACAAAAATCCAGGCCGACACTCCCAGTGCAGTACTGAGGAAGTGCTGCACTGTCGGAGGTGCCGTCATTTGGCGGAGACGTTAAACCGAGGCCCCGTCTGCTCTCTCAGGTGGATGTAAAAGATCCCATGGCACTATTTTGAAGAGCAGGGGAGTTCTCCCTGGTGTCCTGGCTAAAATTTATCCTCAATCAACATCACTAAAACAGATGATCTGGTCATTATCACATTGCTGTTTGTGGGAGCTTGCTGTGTGCAAATTGGCTGCCGCATTTCCTACATTACAACAGTGACTCCACTTCAAGAAGTACCTCATTGGCTGTAAAGCGCTTTGGGACGTCCGGTGGTCGTGAAAGGCTCTGCAGAAATGCACGTCTTTCTTTTGCTGTGATGCACTGCTTGGTCAAATAGCCCGTCGCTAGGCTCACACCGGCAGAATGTGGTAATGGAGGGTGACTGGTGCCTGTGGGACGGTGCCCAGCACCGTCACAGGGTCATGGGGGGATAACACGAAAGGCAGGATCACAGCTTGGACCCAGAGTGTGCAACGCTGTACGCTTGGTGCCAGAGTAAGAGCTTCCAAGCGCGTCCCTGAAGGCACTTTGATGTCACTGGAGCAACCCGATACAAGATACAACTGCATTGTAAAATAACAGATGTCTTGTACGACAGAGCAAGCAATTCGCCCAATTGTTTTATTATAAGCGCACTGTTTATACGAGGTATTTATTCTCTGCCTGTGAACAGTGTACAAACACTGCAGAATATATTAACCACCACCGACAATTTTTTTGATGTCATCAGAGCTATTCACCTGTGTATGTTCTTATTTACCCAAGAAGCAGATTCTCGTGAGGTTGATCGCGAGTGGGCCAGTATGTCAGTGGATGTTGTTCGGCTGGTCGTACTCGGGCCGAATGTGTGACTGCCTCCGTCGAGTCGCTTCCTCCAAGCAGTCATGGCGATACCCCCATAATGATCTGTAACCCTTCCTGTTGTATAAACGCACTCTGACCCCCTTCTTTCCTCCCTCGGATCTCAAATATTGGTCACAGAATCGCAGAACATTTACGGCACAGGAGGCGGCCATTCGGCCCGTCGAACCCGTGCCGGCTCTCTGCAAGAGCACTTCAGCTGGTCCCACTCCCCCGCCCTTTCCCCGTAGCCCTGCATATTTTTTTCCTTCAGGTACTTATCCAGCTCCCTTTTTAAAGCCACGATTGAATCTGCCTCCACCACCCTTTCAGGCAGTGCATTCCAGATCATAACCACTCGCTGCGTAAAAAAGTTTTTCCCCCACGTCGCCTTTGGTTCTTTTGCCAAAACAGTGCCAGAAATACTATTTCTCTTCTGTTTTGCCCCCAGTTTCAGCCCTCTTTTCCTGAATGCGCTGACTCCTTGAGTTACGGTTCCACATATGCTGATACATTTCTCAAATAGACTGCAGCACATCTTGCTCCCCCCTAACCCTACCAATCTCCATAGGCTACCCATTCCACCCCACATCTGAAAGCCTTCTGCTTTGCAAGTCTTTCCCTTCCCATGGCTCAGTTAGTAGCACTCTCGCCTCTGAGTCAGAAGGTTGTGGGTTCAAGTCCCACTCCAGAGACTTGAGCACAAAAATCCAGGCTGACACTCCCAGTGCAGTGCTGAGGGAGTGCTGCACTGTCGGAGGTGCCGTCTTTCGGATGAGACGTTTAACTGAGGCCCCGTCTGCTCATGGATGTAAAAGATCCCATGGCACTATTACAAAGAGCAGGGGAGTTATCCCTGGTGTCCTGGCCAATATTTATCCCTCAATCAACATCACTGAAGACAGATGATCTGGTCATCATCACATTGCTGTTTGTGGGAGCTTGCTGTGCACAAATTGGCTGCTGTGTTTCCTAAATTACGACAGTGACTACACTTCAAAACGCACTTCATTGGCTGTAAAGCGCTTTGGGACATCCTGAGGTTGTGAAAGACGCTGTAGAGATGCAAGTCTTTCTTTCATCTAATATTTGGGAATTCTTTAATAACTGGCATTGTTTGGGAGTGGCGGCATAATTCCAAGACATTCGTCAAAGGGGAACTTCCCAGTGAAGGATAATCCATCACTCTTCTGTGCTTGGAAGATTTAGTTACCAAGGAAATGGATTGATCCGCCTTTCAAAAGAAGAAAGACAGGGGTCACCTTTACGGAGAGTCTGGGAGGCTCATGTAAACTGCTTGTAAAACAGCGCTGCACAGTAAAGGAATAAGGGAGGGGGTTACTGTGGCTTATGCCGTGAGTGAGCGTCGCATGCTTCATGGGAATGTCTGTTGTGCAGGAAATCCATGATAATTATTCTAATCAGCGCTGACCTTGAGGGCAGGATCATTGTCATCCCGTGACCCAGAAAGGTTAATGTTCAGGAGTTTCCCAGGATCAAGCCTGAAACAGAGGACACACAATTCGCTTTCACAGTCACAGAAATTCATGTTTTAAAAAAAAATCAAGCCCGGGAGTTCACACAGGAAACATTAGCAAAGTGTCCGCTGAAAGCAGTGATGTGGACCAGCAGGGTCCATCTTAAAAAATTAGTTATTAAAATTTAGGAATGTTGTTACTGTTCTTTGCAGATTTAAAGCAAATATTTTTGTTCCAAAAAAAGTGAAATTTTTTGCCCGACATTTTTCTCACCGCTGCTTCGGATGGTACAGTAGTAGCATGATTATGGTCACAGCCTGCAACTCAGAGGCTGTGAATTCAAATCTCAGCCGCGTGGAATCGAATTCAATAATTCTGGTAATTTATGGGCCACTGTCAGAACAATGACTGTGATAGCCACTCTACCAGAAACTCGAGCACAAAAATCTCGACTGACACTCCAGTGCAGTACTGAGGGAGTGCTGCACTGTCGGAGGTCATAGAGCCATAACGGCATGGAAGGAGGCCATTCGGCCCATCGAGTCCGTGCCGGCTCTCTGCAGAGCAATCCAGTCCGTCCCATTCCCCCGCTCTATCCCCGTAGCCCTGCAAGTTTATATCAAGTGCCTATCCAGACTCCCCTTGAAAACATCAAGGGCCGAAAATTGATCCCGGGACGCGAGAGTACGCACTGCGTATTTCCACTCCCAATTGTCGGTTTTCTGCATGCCCTGCGCATGCGCTGAAAACCGGCAATTGCTCTTCTGAAAAGGGGGCGGGGCCTGGGTGCATCGCGTGCGCGCTACAGGCTGCGCGCACGCTGTGCACTTCATGCTTTGGACGCGCAGGTAAGTAGGGAAGATTTTGGAAATGTAAAAAGGAGTAAGACCCGCTTTTAAGAAGGTAAGTAGTGAATTAAGTATTTTTTTGAATTTTTTTTTACAGGTATATCTTTTTTTATAGACTTTAAAGACAGGTAAGTTTATTTTTATAACTTTTTAAAAGACTTTAAATTTTTTCAAAAATTTAATTTTTTATTTAAAATGGTTAATTTAATTAACTATACTTATTTTATTAATGTGATGGTTTTTTTTAAAAATTTAATTGAGGTTTAGCTGTTATTTTGGGGGGGTGTAAGATTCATAGATTTCACAGCCATGCTGTGAGACTTATGAATGGAAGATGGTGTGCTGCCATTGGCTCTAACTGAGTCACGTGATCCCACAGCTCGCACGAATTCACTACGCCGCTGGGATACGCATGCCCAGCACAGCTGATGTCTGGAACATCAAGTTCGTGCGAGCTGGATCTGAAAAAGCATAAGCGAGGTGAGACATCGCGGGGAAGGCTTACCCCCGCGGGAACAGAGCGAGATCAATTTCTGGGCCCAAGTGTCTCCGCTTCCACCACTTCCATCGGCAGCAAGTTCCAGGTCCTCACCACTCGCTGCGTAAAAAAGTTTTTCCTCACATCCGCCCTGTATCTCTTGCCCGAAACCTTAAATCTGTGTCCCCTAATCCTTGTACCATCAACTAGTGGGAACAGCCTTTCCCCATCTAGCCTATCCAAACCCGTCATAACCTTGTACACCATCAAATCACCCCGCAACCTCCTTTGCTCTAATGAAAACAAATCCAGCTTCTCCAACCTGTCCTTGGAGCTAAGATCCCCCATCCCCGGAACCATTCTGGTAAATCTCCTCTGCACCCTCTCAAGGGCCTTCACATCCTTCCTAAAGTGTGGTGACCAGAACTGGATGCAATACTCCAGTTGTGGCCAAACTAGCGCTTTATAAAGGTTCGGCATAACATCTCTACTTTTGTACATGTGTCGTCTTTCGGATGAGACGTTAAACCGAGGTCCCGTCTGCTCTCTCTCAAGTGGACGGAAAAGATCCCGCGGCACTATTTCGAAGAAGAGCAGGGAAGTTCTTCCTGGTGTCCTGGGGCCAATATTTATCCCTCAACCAACATCACTAAAAACAGATTATCTGGTCATTATCACATTGCTGTTTGCGGGAGCTTGCTGTGCGCAAATTGGCTGCCGTGTTTCCTACACTACAACAGTGACTACACTCCAAAAAGAGGCCTGGACTAATGATCTGGAGAGTTCAAATCCCACCACGGAAGCTGGGGAATTTAAATTCAGTTAATTAAATAAAATAAATAAATCTGGAATTTAAAAAAAAGCTAGTATCAGTAATGGTGACCTTGAAACTACCGGATTGTCGTAAAAACCCATCTGGTTCACTCATGTCCTTTGGGGAAGGAAATCTGCCGTCCTTACCCGGTCTGGCCGATATGTGACTCCAGACCCACAGCAATGTGGTTGACACTTAACTGCCCCTCTGAAATGGTGGCTCACCACCACCTTCTCAAGGGCAATAAACACTGACCTTGCCAGCGACAACTACATCCTATGAATGAGTTTTAAAAAAAAAACCTTTCATAAACCTCACAGAGGCCTTGCCAGAATTGCCCAGTTGCCCAAAAGTCAGGAACTCTCGTTTTATTGCCCCCTTGCTAGACCAAGGTGCTTAGGTCCATTGTAGTGCCCCTACTGCGGCCCTGGCTCAGATCAACAAACTCAGCTGGATGATGGTGGGATTGCTACAATTGCCCTCGGTGACCCCGTGGTCTCATTTTAGGAAAGGGGAAAAATTCATGCCCGGGTCCTTCCTCACTCCTTATCTTTGTCCTCATCCCTATCCTTATCCTCATCCAATGACTTCTGCTGGAAGAGGATAGGATCAGACTTGCCTGTGATGGTCCTTATGGCCAAGTGTCACTGATATTGATGTCGAGGTTCTGCAAGAAGAATGGTCGTTGAGTGAGGTATGGGAAACATCTATTGAACTGTCGGCAAGCATAAATTATTTCATAGAATGTACAGCACAGAAACAGGCCATTTGGAACAATGGGGTACGGTAGCACAGCGGTTATGTTACTGGACTAGTAATCCAGAAACCTGGGCTAATGATCTGGAGACACGAGTTCAAATCCCACCACAGCAGCTGGGGAATTTATAATTCAATCAAATAAATCTGGAATAAAAAGCTAGCATCAGTAATGGTGACCATGAAACTACCGGATTGTCTTAAAAACCCATCTGGTTCACAAGGGTCCTAAAGGAAATGAAATCTGTCCTTACCCAGCCTTGCTTATATGTGACTCCAGACCCACAGCAATATGGTCAACACTTAACTGCCCTCTGTAAATGCTGGCTCACCACCTTCTCAAGGGCAATTAGGGACAGGCATGAAATGCTGGCCTTGCCAGTGATGCCCACATGAATTAATTAAAAAAAATCCACCAACAGGTCTATGCTGGTGTTTATGCTCCACATGAGCCTCCTCCCACCCCTCTTATCTTTATCTAACTATATCAGCATAACCGGTCTCCCTCATGTGCTTATCTAGCTTCCCCTTAAATGCATCTAAACTATTCACCTCAACCAGTTCCCGTGATAGCGAGTTCCACATTCTCATCACTCTCTGGGTAAAGAAATTTCTCCCGAATTCACTATTGGATTGATTAGTGACCATCTTATATTTATAGTCCCCCCCCCCTAATTCTGGTCTACCCCACAAGCAGAAACACCTTCTCTACATCAACTCTTTCATAATCATAGACCTCTATTCAGTCACCCCCTCAGCCTTCTCATTTCTAGAGGGAAAAAAAAGAGTCCCAGCCTGTTCAATCGTTATTGATAGGGAAAACCTCTCCATCCTGGCATCATACTTCGTAAAAAAAAAAATTACACCTTCTCCAGTGCCTCTATTTCCTCCAGGAGTGGAATATTAAAAAAGGGAGAAAATGCAGAGAAAGGGAGAAAATGCAGAGAAAGGAAAACACAGAACAGCAAGTGGTGTAATTCTGACTGCTTTCTGACGGCACTGCCAAGCACAGTGATATCTAGTAGCTCTGTGGCACCACCTGTGGGTGGACAACGTTACTACAGCTACTTCTAAAGTCTGTGGAAAAATTTTGCGAGGTCTTGTTTCAGAGATGCTTTCCTTTAATCGCTGCAGGAGGCTTCTCCTCTTATCAAATTGCAGTCCATTGCTGTCTGATTTCCTCTTTTCCCCCCATTGCATCAGTCATCCTGCAGGGGGGGAGGGGGTCGGGCATTTTTGTAATTGTGGCTGCTCAAACTTCTTATATCCTTGCATGTCTTAAATATTTGGAAAAATAGTGACTGCACCCCAACCACCCCCCCCCCCCCAAAAAATATGGATTTTGCAACTGTATCGACTGAAATATCACTGAACTGCAACTGAGAAAAATCAAGGCCTTCCCAAGGTCAGCGCTGGAATGTCCCAAGTCATTCCACAGAAAGGTTGTCAGGCTGCCTTGTTGCGTGCATTGGCGAGATTCGCAAATACAAAGTGCACTCGAATCACAGGTTGCTCGAGCTCAATGTCACTATTTGGCAATATTCAAAACTTCCCCTAAACGACGCAGCCTCCTCAATCTGGCCACAAAAGACAACACAATGGACCAAACCAAAAAAAGTTAGTATGATGCAGTACCAGAAGGAGGCCATTTGGTCCATCGTACCTACGCTGGCTCTTTGAAAGAGCTTGACAATTAATCCCACTGCCCCTGCGCGTTCCTCACAGCCCTACAAATTTCTCCTTTTCAAGTATTTATCCGATTCCCTTTTGAAAGTTACTATTGAATCTGCTTCCATCACCCTTTCAGGCAGCGCGTTCCAGGTCACAACAACTCGCTGTGTAAAAAAAGAAATCTCATATTCCCCCCTGGTTGCACCAGTTGGGGCGCTTAGAAAAAAATCTCAGTCCATTCCCCACGCTCAATCGTTCTGTATCACCAACCAGGTAACACAATGTTCTAAAAACATTGAGCCCTGCCCCTGCACTGTTTGTTGTGAAGGCTTAACCAGAAGCTCACTGTGGCTAAATAACCTGTAAGTACAAGGTTTTCACTTGGCTGTTTCAACCCCACCCACTGGCATGCCAGAGACGTGACTGTACTGTACCAGTCATTTATGATATCAGGTAGCACTCCCTAAACCTCTTTCCTCCTTTAAGACGCTCCTTAAACCTACCTCTTTGACCAAGCATTTGGTCACCTGCCCGAATTTCTCCTTACGTGGCTCGGTGTCAAATTTTGTTTCAGAACACTCCTGTGAAGCGCCTTTGAGGTTTTACTATGTTAAAGGTGCTATATAAATACAAGTTGTAGCAGTGTCAGCTGTGGCTCAGTTGGTAGCACACTTGCCTGAATCAGAAGGTTGTGGGTTCACAGTCCTATTCCAGAGACTTGAGCACAAAAATCCAGGCTGACACACCCAGTGCAGTACTGAGGGAGTGCTGCACCGTCAAGAGGTGCCGTCTTTCGGATGAGATGTTAAACCGAGGCACCGTCTGCTCTCAGGTGGATGTAAAAGATCCCATGGCACTATTTCGAAGAGGAACAGGGGAGTTATCCCCGGTGTCCTGGCCAATATTTATCCCTCAAATCAACATCACAAAAAAAACCCCAATTATCTGGTCATCACATCATTGCCGTTTGTGGGAGCTTGCTGTGCGCAAATTGGCTGCCGCATTTCCCACATTACAACAGCGACTACACTTCAAAAGTACTTCATTGGGTGTAAAGCGCTTTGCGACGTCTGGTGGTCGTGAAAGGCGCTAGAGAAATGCATATTTAACCTCTAGGACCTGGACTCTATTCCGTCCCCAAAGTGATGGCATGAAAGTATCATCTGGGGCTCCCCAATGTGCTGTGGGCAGGGATAACACTTAGTGGGACATGGAGTCATACAGCCAAGTACGGCCCCAAATTCAATCCCTAGTTTGTGGTGAACTGGTTGATCTCGGCCAGAGTGAGCTCCTGGCCGGAGTGGGGGAAAAAAAATTGACCAGGTTCCCTGTTGCTATCCAGTGACCTCGTGGCACGAGGACATGGGGGGGGGGGGGGGGGGGGGGGGGGGTGAAGAGGGGGGAATAGACAGACTCCAGTTGACTAATTCCCAACCCCAAAGTTAATTAGCCTGGGTGAGGTGACAGAGGGCACCTGGCCAACTATCATAACATAATAGGAGCAGGAATAGGCCATTCGGCCCCTTGAGCCTGCTCTGCCATTCAATAAGATTATGGCTGATCTACCTCATCTCCACTTTCCGGCACTATCCCCATATCCCTTGATTCCCTTAATATTCAAAGATCTATTGATCTCTGTCTTGAATATACTCAATGACTGAGCCTCCACAGCCCTCTGGGGTAGAGAATTCCAAAGATTCACCACCCTCTGTGTGAAGAAATTTCTCCTCATCTCAGTCCTAAATGGCCGACCCCTTATCCTGAGACTGTGACCCCTGGTTCTAGACTCCCCAGCCAGGGGAAACATCCTCCCTGCATCTACCCTGTCAAGCCCTGCAAGAATCCAATTTCTTCACTCAGAGGGTGGTGAGCTATCCACCAGTAAGATTCAGCACTTGAGAGAGAGATGGGGAGAAACTGGGGAAAGAAACAAAAATTATTCATAAAAAACTAGTTTATAAACCAACTTTATTTAGAATTTTGTACGACATGTCTACACAGATCTGAAAAAGCCACAGTTTACATGAATGAGCCTTGTGGCTATATATTAGTTTGGTTCCTTAACTATTTACATGATTAATATTTTAAAATCACGAGAAATCTATTACTGTGCTGACACTCACTTGGAACACTGAAAATATATATATAAAATTATATGCAACTTTTTTTATACATGATCACAGTTCTGCAATTGTTACCAGACACATACACAGCAAATGTGTGCAGAGTTCAAAGTATTTAACAGTACAATTACACTTTTAAGATGCACTAGTTGTTCATGCTCAGTTGATGAATACAAATCTTTAATATTGAACATGCCGAGAGTTGGGAGATGACTCACTCCATAGCACCACCTAATGGCCAAGAATGTGCAACTACAGGCAGCAGTTTACATACAGGATTTCCTGTCTAAATGTCCCTAAGCAGTTTCAATGTTAAATGTTGACATAAAAGTGTGACCAAAGATCGTGACAAGGGAGAGCAGGGAGGTATTGCGCGTACACAAGATTTTGTAGATCAGAAGTGCGCCCTAACTTTAGATTTTGTTAAACGAACCAACTGTTTCAAGTCACTTAAAACAACTCTTTAAAATTATCTAAAACTAATTAATCATTTACTGTATATAAGAGGTACTCTCAGCCCAGGAATAGAAACAGAAAATACTGGAAATGCACAACTACAGCTGGCCTTGAATCTCCTGGGTTAAGGAAGGAAATAAACTGCCGAGGGTGCCTGCTCCAAGTTGCTGTCCAGGAAAACCTTCTGGCCGTGCCGGTGTGTAGATGTTGGGGTGAGGACCAAAAATGGAGCTCGACTGCGATACCTCCTTGTTTAGCTCGAACTAAATGTTGAGGCCGGGCCAATGAAAAATGACCATTTGAGTGAGCTGCCTCCATAACCTGACCCCAGCAAAAAAGGAATTGATGCCTTCAGGAGAGGCAGGGACAAAATTGGAGGAAAAAAAAAATATATAGGGTGGGGTCAATGAGGCCACACTCAAGTTTCCCTAGCAACAGGTTACAACGGGGCACTGGCAGGGGTCCTGGGCCGAGCTATTCTCCCCCACTCAGCAAGGATAGTGTCGGGAGAGGGAGGAGGGAGACGAACAGATAGGAAGAGGATTAAAAAAATAAAAACACTGTCTGGAATTGGCCTTTTACTTCTGGGACTTGAGGATCACATTCAGCCCAGGTGGAAGTCTCATTCCAGAGGATGTGGACCCACAGCACGCGCTGCCCCACATTGGTAATTCAACCAACTTAGGATGGTCACTGTGGGAGATGGAAAAATGTGTCACACTGGTGCACGAGGGACCATGTGGGCTGAGGCAGACTGTTGGGACAGAGTAAAGGGAGTTTTACACTGCATCTGATTGTACCTGTACCTGAACTGGGAATGCTAAATGGTGTATTCCTTACCACAACACTAAACGCTCACCTTGATAGAACTCTTTAAAAAAAGTTAGATATCTCAAGGTCGGGGGGGGGGGGGGGGGGGGGGATTAATTAGTGCAAAAATCAAATTTCTTGGACTGCATGAACAAATGATTCATGTAGCAATATGCAGGGCTTAAAATAGCATCATTTCACATGAAGTTACCACAGCAACTAGTCGATAAGTGAGGCTATGGATGAAGGCCACAGGTGTGACAATTGAACATCAAATTCATTAAACTGTGTAGGTTCCCACCCAACTACTTCACGAAAATTAAGCAGCTTGCTGGACATTCCCAATTACCATCAGTGTTACTGTCTCTCAATTTACTCCCAAGGAATGCGCAGCTGGATTCACATAGTCGGCCGGGCTTTGGTGCTCTCAGGCTCTCTCCAGGTAGGTGCTGGGGACTAAGCCACTCCTTCCATTCCTACTCCCTGTCCACCACCCATCCTCGCTCTCCTCTGTGATTTGGATGATGTCGTCGGCGGTTATATCCAGTTCGTCGCTGTTCTGACAACGAGACAGAAAAAAAAGAGAAACATTAGATCTCCTCTATCTACTGGTTGAGGCTCTTACACTCGCAGTCCTGTTGCTAGTAGGCAGGGCCCCCAAGAGCACAAAACTGCCCCTAATTCTACACCCATTGGCAATCTCATTCAAGAGCTACCAAAGAATGTTGAAGTGGTAAATGGAAAAATGGTTTACTGCTGAACTCGAGGGTGGGGCTGAGACATACAGTTGGGGAAAGAGTAAAGGCAACTTCACTTTGCATATGACCGTGCTATACCTGACCTGGGAATGCTTGATGCTAAAACTGGGGGCTCAAAATGTGAAAAATATGTTCCCAGCACTAATATCTGTCAACCTGATAGGAATTTACATTAAAAAGTATTTTAATTGCTCCATTCTGTAGCTCAATAGCCGACCCATAGAAACCAGGGTAGACCCAGATTCAATCCCAATGTTATGTTAGCGGAAATGTCCACGATTGTTATGATTACTAATGGAATCTGCCACCTCGACCCTTTAGTCCACACCATGTGGTTAACTCCTTCTACCCTCTGAAGTACGAACATAGGAAAAAACTGACGGGCAAGAAAAGATCAGCTGGTCCGTCAAGCCTGCCCCACATTCATGATGGTCGGAGCATCGTAACAAGACACTTCCGACCCAATGTTCTCCGTAATTTCCCCCCCCACCGTGCGCGGGCCCTTTAACTGGCTGCGCGGCCCATTCAAATCTTCACGCCTGCGCGGTTATTCCCCATTGTAAAGCCGGTGAGCGGCCTGCGCGGGACCTCCAGACCGCTGCAAGGTCACGCAGCTTAATGGGAGCATTGCTCCTACCTACCCCCAAGCAACCGTGCAATCCGGGAGAGTCCAAAAAAAACCCCAATAAAGCGATTCAATTGCACAATTGCTACCAGCTCTTGGAGAAGGCACCCCCACTAACACCTTCACAGGGCAACGAGGATGGGCAATAAACGCGGCCTTGCCGATATCGCCCACATTCCGAGAACAAATGTATGTAAAAAGGTTGCCTTCTGTGGGATGTGGCAAAAGATCACTTCTGCAGAAGAGAACAGCGAGGAGTCTCACTTTGCATTCTCACCTGAGCAGTGTAGTCGTAAAGCACTCGATAGTTGTTTGGATTTTCTTGTTGTGCGACAGCAACACTGGCATACAAAGCCTCTGCTAATAAAGACAGAAAAACCAACTGAATAAGCATTGCAGTGACTCGATAATTCCCACATCTGTGGCGTTAGGATTGTCAACAGGCTACGAGCCATAACTTAAAAGCTTTCCCCCCCCCCCCCATTTATTTTGAGGGTTTATAGCAGGGGAGTTCTCCCCAGTGACCTGGAGGAATATTTATCCCTTAGCCAACATCACTAAACCTGGCTTGCAGGAGATGGGTATCGATGAGAAAGATTGGAGCTGCCAGATTTTGCTCTTGCTGTCTATTGTGGAGTTTCTGGTTATAACAGAGCAACAACGCCATCTAGTGGTACAACCAAGAACCAGCAAACCCTGTCCAGGGCAGAAACAGAGAGCAAGTCAGGTACCTTTCCTCAGAACCTCCGTCACTCAAAACATTAACCTCTCTTTTCTCTTTACAGATGCGGACGGATCGGAGAGTGCAAAGCTGCTGCATTTCTGCCCCCCACCCCACCACAGACCTTCCCTTTTTGTTCTTTCCTCCCAGTGCGCGCCGTGGCTCAGTGGGCAGCACCCTCGCCTCTGAGTCAGAAGGTTGTGGGTTCAAGTCCCGCTCCAAAGACTTGAGCACAAAAATCCAGGCTGACACTCCCAGTGCAGTGCTGAGGGAGTGCTGCACTGTCAGAGGTGCCGTCTTTCAGAAGAGACGTTAAACTGAGGCCCCGTCTGCCCCCTCAGGTGGACGTAAAAGATCCCATGGCACTATTTCGAAGAGTAGGAGCGTTCTCCCCGGTGTCCTGGCCAATATTTATCCCTCAATCAACATCACAGAAACAGATTATCTGGTCATCTGTTTGTGGGAGCTTGCTGTGCGCAAATTGGCTGCCACGTTTCCTACATTACAACAGTGACTGCACTTCAAAAAGTACTTCATTGGCTGTAAAGCGCTTGAGACATCGAGGTCGTGAAAGGCGCTATAGAAATGAAAGTCTTTTTTTCTCCCCCCCCCACTTTTTCTCTGGCCCTGCACTTGCTTATAAACTGTTAAATCTCAAACTCCTTCCAGATCTGATAAAAAGGTCATCAAGCTGAAACGTTAACTCTGTTTCTCTCTCCACAGATTCTACCTGACATGTTGAGTATTTCCAGCATTTTCTCTTAGTTTAAGCGGTCACATTGTTCGATTCGGGTCTGGTGGACAAAGTTCCGACTAAAAGTTTGCATACGGGGCAGATTTGGCCTTTCATGCTAACTGATGCGGACGCAGTGGATCAGGTTAAGAACGTAAGAAATAGGAGCAGGAGTCGGCCATTTGGCCCTTCGAGCCTGCTCCGCCATTCAATAAGATCATGGCTGATCTTCTACCTCATCTCCACTTTCCTGCACTATCCCTCGATTCCCTTAATATCCAAAAATTTATCAATCTCTGTCTTGAATATGTTAAACGATTGAGCCTCCACAGCCGTCTGTGGTAGAGAATTCCAAAGATTCACCACCCTGAGTGAAGAAATTTCTCCTCATCTCAGTCCTAAATGGCCGACCCCTTATTCTGAGACTGTGACCCCTGGTTCTAGACTGGAAAAATTGCTGGAGCGGCAAGCAGGATGGCTACAGCGTGACAACAGCGAGGGGATTCAGTGGCTGGGATTTATATCGGGCTCCACCTGCCTGTTTATAATCAGCACGCCTGTGCAACAGTGTCTCAGCCAATCCCATCTTAGCTCAGGGCTCACAGTGACCAGAAACAGGAGCAGGAGCCATACAGGAATGTACAGTTACCCACTGCAGCTCTGGGGAGAACCAGAGTTTTAATCTATAGACACTCAAAATACTAATATTCGTTCCAGAGTCTTTTTGAAGTGGAGTTGGTTGTAATTCAGTTTCTTACCTGGAGGTGGCACTGTAACACTGATTGAATTACTGCTGTTGGATTTGGAACTATGGCCAGGTAATAGATTGGTAATCCTAAACGGCAAGAAAGAGAGGTCATCAATGGGTTTATTCACAAGTAACACCAGCTGGGAACTCAGAACAGCGAACAATCATTAGAAACACGTATATAAAAGCCTGAAACAGTGAGACTGGCCGAACATTCGCACAAATCTTCAGCCATGACTGTCTGGTTACCTTTATGATACACTGAATAAGTATATTTATTGATTTTTCTTAATAAAAATATTCCATTGCTTCAGGTGAGCAGTCAGATACTTTGTTTTGTTTTATTTTACTGTTTGAAATTTCATGTCCTCCCCTCCTTCCCCTGAAAACACTGACTCGGGCTAGGATATGGATCTACATGTAGGGCTGTCCCTATAATACTTCAGCCGAGTGGTCATTCTTCATGTCTGACTTTTGACAGTCAGTGGGGTAGGCCCATTTGGCCACCGAGGCCATCACAGCTGAGCCCCAATCCGGTCTTCACTCAGTATGCTTGACTGACACCCCATCCACCACCTGAAACATTCACTCCCTCCACCACTGGTGCACAGTGGCTGCAGTGTGTACCATCTACAAGATGCACTGCAGCAACTCGCCAAGGCTTCTTCGACAGCACCTCCCAAACCCGTGACCTCCACCACCTAGAAGGACAAGGGCAGCAGGCGCATGGGAACACCACCACCTCCAAGTTCCCCTCCAAGTCACACACACCATCCTGACTTGGAAATATATCGGCCGTTCCTTCATCGTCACTGGGTCAAAATCCTGGAACTCCCTCCCTAACAGCACTGGGGGAGCACCTTCACCACACGGACTGCAGCAGTTCAAGGCGGCGGCTCACCACCACCTTCTCAAGGGCCATTAGGGATGGGCAATAAATGCTGGCCTTGCCAGCGACGCCCACGTCCCAGGAACGAATTTTAAAAAAAATGCTCACCTGCACTTTCCTGCAAGGGGTCAGAGGGCAGTGAACAGCAGGGGGAACCCGGGGCAGAATTTTCTGTCCCTAGCAAGAGGGCAGCGGAACAACCCGTACTGGTTGAGATCAGCTAGCACAGTACAGACCAGGGGGTCAAACCTTCCGATCAGTGTGGCTCAATTCCTTATTGAACGGTGAGCAGTCACCTTTGCAATGAAACACATTGGGCACTACCTGGAGGTACCAGAACACTAAAGGAAAATCGTAGGGCCTGTGGTTGATGTAGATTTTCCCCCTCCCATAATGTAACATTGGGAACAAAAGCATATTTTTCTACCTCTGTCCAAGTTCACTGCTGTTTGTATTTAAAAGAACACAGACACAGAAGTGAATCCGAATCTAAAAAAAATCAAGCTTTGGGCAGTTTATGATGAATCGGAATAAGCTAAAATTCCAAGCCATAAGGATTAGTGCTTTGGATTATGAGCACTTTAAATGTCATTAAACTAGGAGTTTCAGTGTTGATCCTGTGGCAGTGTTAACAGGGATTTTTAAACTCCTTTGTTTCCTGAGCTGCTGACTTTTTTTTTTAAAAAAAGGAGCTTTAAATTTATCCTGATGGAATTAGCAGAAACGCAACAGGACACCTTCTCTGGAATGTCTAAATGATTTCATGAATGTAGCCTCTGTACTGGGCCGCCGCATATTCCTTCAGTGTGGGTCACGACGCATCACAACAGACGACAGTTCTGTTCTCGCCCAACATCCACACCCGGGGACGAGTGCGCAGGGCAAATTTTATGCTGGCCTGGAATTTGCGGCCAGCGGCGAAGCAACGGCGCTTGCCGCTGGCCCCGAAGAAAGCTGCCCGCAGAGATCTCGCGGGCTCTGTGGCGAGAAGTTTGGTTTTTCCCCCCCCCCCAAACGCACAAGTGATTTCAGTGCAGTATAATGGGGGATCCCTAACGCGACCTGCTGTGACGTCAACAAGCTGTCCAAGCGGCCAATCACATTGCAGAATTCTCAGACAGGGAAGCAGGAAATGAGAACCTGCTTTTATCCTGACTTTTTAAAGAGAGAGAGATTGGGGCTCTCACATGGGGATAAGGCAGAACCTAAAATAATCATGAATTAAAAAAAAATTGTTTTTTAAGTTTAAGTTTCTTAAAAATTGTAATTTTTAATCGTAATGGAGAAACGTGACATTCCACAAAATTAAAATGTGTTTTTCAGGACCATAACGTTTGTCCAGCAGTCAATACACTGTTAAAACCCCAGTTACACCTAATCCAACAGGGCCTAACATTTAATGGGGTATTTAACAGCGATATTACCACGGAAAAGCCCAAGTTTGTGTCAGTTTCACGGATTGCCAGCTATTGGGGGCGGGAGTGGTGGACGGGCCAGAGTGCAGTCAGTGTCGGACGGGCCAGAGTGCAGTCAGTGTCGGACGGGCCAGAGTGCAGTCAGTGTCGGACGGGCCAGAGTGCAGTCAGTGTCGGAGCAGTGAACGACTGACCTGAACCTCAGGATTTTCGCGTTTAGCTACGTGTGGTACATCCTGAAGTTGCGGTCAGTTTCAAAGGGGTAATGACGGTGAACGCTGTTAGTTCGCCGTTATTACCCACCGCAAATTCCGACCCATAGTTTTAAACATGGGACCTGAAGATCATGGATTTTAGGGTCATCAGTTCCCGAGGGGGCGGCAGCACCTGATTAAACAAGCAGGTGGCCAGCGGGGCCCCAGATAGGGCACTGCCCAGCCACCGTCAGTGGGGGAAAGGCTGCTTTGGTGGTGTTGCAAGCTGCACAAGGCTCGTGCGCGTGGACGGTTGGCTGTAGCACGGCAGTAAAGCAGTAGAAAAGCAGCTCGGGCATGGCCAAACCTGACCCCACCCTCTGCGGAGAGAGGAAGGTAGAGTTAACGATTCAGGCCGATGGCCTTTCGTCAGAATCCATTGAAGCGTTAACCCTACCGCCCTCTCTCCACAGGTGCGTGTTCCCAGCATTTTCTGTTCGACTTTCAGATTGCCAGCATCTGCAGTGTTTCAACTTTATGTTCTGATCCTATCCAATCCTGACATTCACATGCACTCACTTTCCAGGAGGGTGCCACGTGATAGCGTCCAGGAGCAGGAGCCTTGGCTGATTTATTTTTTTTGCCTCCCTGAACCAGGGCTCGTGAAAGTTGGCCGCAAGTTTAAGCTTACAAGGTCATTTGGTATTTGCACCACCAGTTCCTGAAGCTCGGGATTGTGTGCAAACGACTGGTTTTGGTAAATCTGTACACTGGGAACACCAGTTTGTGCTGCGTCAGCTGCTCTCTGCCCGTGGGGGGGGGGGGGGGGGGTTGTTCCAGTTCCCTTTTGCTAGGGACAAAAAAACTCTGGTTCCTCCCGAAAACTAGGGTTCAGCAAATCCAACAGGTTCACACTGTGATTGTTGTTGGGACGTGTGGGACCCATGCTTCTAGAACGGATGGTGACACTCTGACTAACGCCAATATAAAAACAGCCTACACTATAAAGTGTCTGGTGATGATATCCATGAAGGTTTGATCGCTTAGTGTTAAAGTGTTAGTCAGCCATTGCAAAGCAGGGGTGTTAATTGCTGGCCAGCAATTGCATGTTGTTAAGAGGCGCAGCCTGTGCTCACTGGCTGCCACAGTGTTAAATACACACAAATGCGTCAGCGAAGAGTCATTTTATTGGTATACCTGTTGGGTAAATGTAAAAAATTAGGAAAGCATCTGAAACAAAAAAAAATTGAAAACACGGAGATTAATGACAAACACGGCTAGAAACTTATCACCAATGGCAACATTAACAAATTCTGTTTTGGCATGTTAAAAGGCCGCCACCATGACTTGCCTCATGGAGGTGATGGGTTCCCTGCACATTCAATGGGAATATTCACTCTACGTGTTTCCACTAAAACCGCTAATGTAACACCCCTATTTAAGAAAGGAGGGAGACAGAAAGCAGGAAACTATAGGCCAGTTAGCCTAACATCTGTCGTTGGGAAAATGCTGGAGTCTTTCATTAAGGAAGCAGTAGCAGGGCATTTAGAAAAACATACTGCAGTCAAACAGAGTCAGCATGGTTTTAGGAAAGGGAAATCATGTTTAACAAATTTGCTGGAGTTCTTTGAGGATGTAACAAGCAGGGTGGACAAGGGTGAGTCAGTGGATGTGGAGTATTTGGATTTCCAGAAGGCATTCGATAAGGTGCCACATAAAAGGTTACTGCATAAGATAAGAGCTCACGGAGTTGGGGGTAATATATTAGCATGGATAGAGAATTGGCTAACTAACAGAAAGCAGAGAGTCGGGATAAATGGGTCATTTTCTGGTTGGCAAACGGTAACTAGTGGGGTGCCACAAGGATCGGTGCTGGGGCCCCAACTATTTCCAATCTACATTAATGACTTGGATGAAGGGATCGAGTGTAATGTAGCCAAGTTTGCGGATGATACAAAGATGGGTGGGAAAGCAAGTTGTGCAGAGGACTCAAAGAACCTGCAAAGGGATATAGACAGGCTAAGTGAGTGGGCAAACATTTGGCAGATGGAGTATAATGTGGGAAAGTGCGAGGTTATCCACTTTGGCAGGAAAAATAAAAAAGCAAATTATTTTTTTAATTATTTTTTTTAAATGGAGAGAGATTACAAAATGCTACAGTTCAGAGGGACCTGGGGGTCCTTGTGCATGAAACACAAAGTTAGCATGCAGGTACAGCAAGTAATCAAAAAGGCAAATGGAATGTTAGCCTATATTTCAAGGGGGTTGGAGTATAAAAGCAGGGAAGTCCTGCTACAACTGTACAAGGTATTGGTGAGACCACACCTTGAGTACTGCAGTTTTGGTCCCCTTATTTAAGGAAGGATATACTTGCATTGGAGGCAGTTCAGAGACGATTCACTAGATTAATTCCAGAGATGAGGGGTTTGACTTATGAGGAAAGGTTGAGCAGGCTGGGCCTATACTCATTGGAATTTAGAAGAATGAGGGGTGATCTTGTCGAAACATAAGATACTGAGGGGGCTCGACAGGGTAGATGCAGAGAGGATGTTTCCCCTTATGGTGAAATCTAGAACTCGGGAGCACAGTCTCAGAATAAAGGGTCGCCCTTTTAGAACTGAGATGAGGAGGAACTTCTTCTCTGAGGGTCATAAATTTGTGGAATTCTCTGCCCCAGAGAGCTGTGGAGGCCGGGTCATTAAATACATTTAAAGTGGAGATAGACAAATTTTTGCAAGATAAGGGAGTGAAGGGTTATGGGGAGCAGGCTGGGAAGTGGCTTTGAGCCCAAGATCAGCCATGATCTTATTGAATGGCGGAGCAGGCTCAAGGGGCCAAGTGGCCTATTCCTGCTCCTATTTCTTATGTTATGTTCAGGGACCTGGGCACTTAGTGAATGCTACACTTGATTAAAAAGTGAAACTTCTGCAGTTTATTCCATAGCCACACTGCACCACAATAGCTTGCATTTAGATTGCACCTTTAACAGTCAATAGCAATAAAAATGGGGAGATATAAAACTTGCCATCACCCATTTTACACTAATCGCACAAAATCAAGATCTACCTCAGTGAGTTTTAAAGTGTCAAGTTGTTCTACTTAGATTCCCTGATCCTGTCCACAGTATGTGCAGAGAGGACCCATCTTCTTCCATTTAAAAAGTTAAATATTCAAAAAAATTGCTAGTGACCCAACTTCCCCGGTCGCCCAGACCCAAAGCCCCGACTCTCCCCTATGTAAGGGACCTGAATCCCCAACTCTTGCTGGTGTCAGAGGCCAGAGGTCTTTACACATCTCTGCATTCCTGAACAACTCTTATCCTGATATTTGGGATGAATACAGCAGGATCGGTACAACTCCATTGAAGTCCTATTGAACCACGAATGCTCCATTTCCACTACAATGACCAGAAGAAACTTGCTTCAGCTCAGACTTTCTAGCTTCACTGACCTCACTCACTCACTCGTCTGGCTCTAGCACAATTAAATTCGGGCTCCTTGGATTCCGGTTAATCCCCACTGGATTCATGGGCACAGCACGTTCCGATCTAAAGAGCAAAATCTAATGGACACGGCTGGAGAAAGTTTAAAAAAAATTTCTGCTCTTTACCTTTTCATCATCCCTCCATTCCTGGAAGAGGCCACAGTGCGACTTTCGCCAGCAGATAACTTGGCGTAATAATTCTCGAACTCTATGGGAGCTGTGAAGAGACACAGGGCTTGCTTACTCACTTTCGAGGCAAATTCAGAATGGGAAACCTTTTAGAAAGCAAATATCATTAAACATAGGGTACGGTAGCATAGTGGTTATATTACTAGACTAGTAATCCAGAGGCCTAGACTAATGATCCTGAGGCAAGGGTTCAAATCCCACCACGGCAGCTGGGGAATTTAAATTCAGTTAATTAAATAAATCTGGAATAAAGCTAGTGTCAGTAATGGTAACCATGAAACTACCGGATTGTCATAAAAACCCATCTGGTTCACTAATGTCGTTTAAGGAAGGAAATCTGCCGTCCTTACCCGGTCTGGTCTATAGTGTCAGCTGTGGCTCAGTGGGTAGCACCCTCACCTCTGAGTCAGAAGGTTGTGGGTTCAAGTTTCACTCCAGGGACTTGCGCACATAAAGCTATGCTGACACTCCCAGTGCAGTGCAGTGCTGAGGGAGTGCTGCACTGTTGGAGGTGCCGTCTTTCAGATGAGATGTTAAACAGAGGCCCTATCTGCTCTCAAGTGGACTTAAAAGATCCCATGGCACTATATCGAAGAGTGGGGGAGTTATCCCCGGTGTGCCTCCCTCAACCAACATAAAAACAGATTATCTGGTCATTTTCACATTTCTGTTTGTGGGAGCTTGCTGTGCGCAAATTGGCTGCCACGTTTCCCCACATTACAACAGTGACTCCACTCCAAAAAGTATTTCATTGGCTGTAAAGCACTTTGAGACATCCGGTGGTCGTGTTGTGAAAGGCGCTGTATAAATGCAAGTCTTTCTTTCTTCTTTCTATAGGTGACGCCAGAGTCACAGCAATGTGGTTGACTCTTAACTGCCCCCTGAAATGGCCACTCCCTTGTACCAAACCACAAGAAACTATAATAAGACCTTCACCACCAGGACTGCAGCAGTTCAAGAGGACGGCTCTTCACCACCTTCTCCAGGGCAATTGGAGATGGGCAATAAATGCCAGCCTTGCCAGCGACGCCCATATCCCAATGAATGAATGGAAAAAAAAAAAAGAGATTCGCACAATTTCACCCTATAGATGCTGCCCCAAAAAAGTCTCCAATTCGAAGGATCAATTCCCTGATGGGGCACTCCCGGTCAGCAATGGTGCATTGGTTGTGAAAGTGCGGACTGGAACCTCTGATTAATCCATTATTTTATTAGTTGGAAAAATCAAAAGGTGGTGGCTCCACAATTTCCCGACCAGCACTTCCCGTCAGCGCCATTCCCGATCGGGAGCATCCGTTCAGGAATCAGTCTTAAAGACTTGCTGAATAAACGCAAAGCTCACAGTATATCAAAACAATTGAGAGCGGAGAATGCTATAAAATCGCTAAAGGCGCTCTCAATGGCTTGGTGACTAAATGCACTGCCCAATGTGGTACTGAGGCATACAGATCATGAAGGTTACATCACGCCTACAGCACATTCGGCCCAACTGTTCCATGCTGGTGTTTATGCTCCACTCCACTTCATCTCACCCTATCAGCATACCCTTCCATTCCTTTCTCCCTCATGTGTTTCTCACTTCCTCTTGAATGCATCTCTGCTATTCGCCTCAACCACTCCCTGTGGTAGCCAGTTCCACATTCTAACCACTCTCTGGGTAAAGAAGTTTCGCCTGAATTCCTTATTGGATTTATTAGTGACTATCTTAGATTTATGGCCTCTAGTTTTGGACCCCCCCCCCCCGCCCCCGCAGAATCTCCGGTTTGATTCCCAATCTTTACCGAGCGAGCCGATTTCATCAAAAAGGAGCTAGAGGTTCTGCTACATGTGGATTCAGTGCCACCGGGTTAAGGAGAAGAAGAAAAGAGCCTGTGCCTTTCTTCTTCCCTGCAAACCCCTCCAGTGTTGCCAATGATCACCCTTCCTCTTTTTCCCTTGGTGTGGAGACCCTGCCTGGGGGACAACTTCAGGGGACCAAGCATCTGCCAATAGCTCAGCCAAGTGGCCATTCTTTATGTATAATCCTTGATGGGGAGCATCAGTAGGCTGTGTGTCCGTGTGGGTCTCGCAGTCAAACTTGACCCGATTCTCACCCACACCCCCTTCCAGCAGGGCTTACTGGCAACGTTCCCCCTAAGGGCCGCGCAGACCAATCGGGAAGACAATTGCTCTTCCATAACTGGGAGGTGGTGAGGAGAATCGTAGTGTCCTCACTGCTGCCACCTAGCGCCTCCCCACCCCCCCCGGGCTAAATGAGCTCACACCGAGGATCAAGTCTGGGATTTTCCTGGCCTGAATTTATCCAGTGAGCAGTTGGATCTCTCAGCAAGCCATGGGGAAAATCCAGCCAGTAAGTGCACAGGTGCAGATATCAGGTAACAACAGTGGGTTTGCTACGATGCAGCCTATAGTCAGACAGCCTGCTGACACACATGGCCGTCGGTAGGTGGAAGAGCAGCTCCGCAGCAAGAGCCAGTGTCTTCAGGAGAGGGGAGGAGGGGAGGAAAGAAAACAGGAAAGAAACATTCTCTGAATAAGTCCTCCTCTGGATTGTAACTCTTATCTAAATCCCCCAGTCTTGCAATCCCTCATGGATATCCATTAACCTCTGAAATGGCATGTCAGATGTGCTTGGGACGGAGTGAGAGAAGGCAGCAGAGTCTTACCGGGTGGATTCAGTCCTGTCATTTTCTTCTGAATGAAGCAATCTATATCGGCATCAATGTCGCACAGCTCCAAAACCTTCCGAGTTTCCTCGTACAGCTGTAGAGACATTAAAGGTTGTACAAGTTCAAGCTGTAACATGTGGGCTTTTGCACTCAGCAACACATACTGGATGGTTCCAAGTAATCAACTGCAGATTATTTCTCAACAAAATCAGGGGTGTTCACTTTGCAGTCACTCATCTTTCAGTGTGCATTTTAGAATGGTCCCAGCGATGAGGGATTACAGTTATGTGGATAGACTGGAGAAGCTGGGGTTGTTCTCCTTAGAGCAGAGAAGGAGGAGAAGAGGAGATTTGATAGAGGGGCTCAAAAATCATGAATTGCTTTGATAGAGTAAATAAAGAGAAACTGTTTCCAATGGCTGAAGGGTCAATAACCAGAGGGCACAGATTTAAGGTGACTGGCAAAAGAACCAGAGGTGACATGAGAGAAAAAAAGAGTTACACAACGAGTGGTTAGGATTTGGAATGCACTGCCTGATAGGGTGGAGGACAGATTCAATAGTAGCCTTCAAAAGGGAATTGGATAAATACTTGAAGGAGAAAGAATTGCAGGGTTATGGGGAAAGAGCGGGGGAGTGGGACTGACTGGATCGCTCTTCAAAAGAGCCAGTGCAGACTCGATGGGCCGAATGGCCTCTTTCTGTGCTGTACTATTCTATGACTCAATGCCATCTCACACAAAGCTTGCTCCAGTGGCATTAGTGAGTAAATAGCTACTGTGTGGTATTGGGTCTCAGAATAGAAAGGTCCCAATCGGTGCAGAGCTCAACCATTACAACAGTGACTTCAAATAAAGTACTTCATTGGCTGTAAAGCGCTTTGAGGTCATGAAAGGCGTTATATAAATGCAAGTATTTCTTTCTACAACTGGCTTCAGTGACACGAGTTAAAGGGGGGGGGAATATCAGCCAGAGGTCCCGATCCCATTCGCTATCCAATGACTCCACTTGGAAAGTGTGGGGGAGGGGGGGGGGGGGTGGACATCAGCTGAAGACCTGCATTTATTAAGGGGAAGCTATACAAGTACATGAGGGAGAAAGGAATGGAAGGATATGTTGATAGGGTGGAGATGAGGTAAGATGGGAGGAGGCTCATGTCGTGCATAAACACTGGTTGGGTGCAGATTCTGTGCTGTAAATTCTATGCAAGACAGGATTGGGTTTTGACTATGACAGCCTCCCACAGTTGAATTTCTGCTTGCGCAGATTGTCCAAATGCAACAATAAAAGGTGGTCACCAAGTAGCAGAGGGCCTCTGGTGTCTTGGAGCCCTGTCCCAGCAATCAGAACCTTCAGAGAAAGCGGAGAACACCAAAAAAACCTACAAAGAAAGATCGATCATTTGGTCAAGGTACAAGAGGGTTTCTGGCATCCATGGAAATATCAGCCTCTACCTCCAGGATAGATGTATGGGGACAGATTTGGAGGACAAAAAAAAACCCAAGCTAGAATAGGCCCAGGGATTAGTTTGAAGAAGCCATATTGGGGTCAGAGCCAGACGGCGTACTTTTCAGTAAGTACAATACCTCATCATCCTTCACGCACTGCAGCGAGAGCTGGTTGCAGTGCATCCACAGTGAGTTCCGCAGGTTGTTGATTCGGTCGCACTCCTGCTGGTGAAAGACCTGAAGCCAAGAGAAAAATAAAAGAGGAAAGCCAACAGTCAGTCAGGAATGAGCTTCATCACTGCAGCAAGTGAACTGCCACAGTACAACAACTTGATTTAGTGTGAATTACCACCTGAGCAACACAATTTAGGATCAAAGATCCCAGAGGCAGTTAGTACTCACTGAATAGAGAGAGTGCAGCATCGGCATGTCAGCGAGCAGGGTCAGGGATGAGCAGGAACAGCAGACAAAAGATATTGTGCAAGACAGCAAGTGTTACGAGGGGAAGGGAGACACCCAACACATCAAGATCTGGCCTGACAGATTCCAGAACTGCTGTAACAATCTTTTTTTATTTTTTAAGCAATATCTTGTATAACAAAACGCTTGCCCTATTCATCACTGTTTCCTAACCACAGCAAGATTTCTCAATCAGTATTTCAAGGTTAACATTAGCATTTCTTCTGAATTTTTAAAATATTAATTATGAATGATGAAGTGGAGCTGATGAGGAGTTTGAACTCGGTTGGGTTAATGATGACATTGATTTGATTCATCAATGGTTAGACTCCCTTTTCAAAAGGCCCACCAACAATGCGACTCTTTTTAAAGGAGGCATGGAGGACATGCCTCCCCGATGGTTACGAGAGTTTATTCAATGAGTAGACGAGCTACACAGAATAGGGAAGTCCTCGTCTATGCTACTTGACGACCTCATTGGCTTAGGGACATCACAATTGGCCTCAATGCAACGGAGTTGGGGCAAATCTTTGTTCCCGCTCACTACCCAGTGACCTTGGGTGGCCCACACATGTGATTTTAGGATCAGCATTGGCTCAGATTGTTGAATAGCCTCCTAGTACACTCAGTCTAGGTTCACACATTATAAATGGCCAATTGGACAAGGTACTAGAGAGTGCCCAGTGTTCATGGAAACATACCCCAGCAACTCAAGGAGGAGAGAGAAGATGGAATTGATGGAAGGTAAAAAATAGGAGGCATGGAGTTGAGATTCTGTCCTTTAAAAAAGGGAGACTGATAGCATGAGTCCCAGTATTAAAAGTGACATTTGAAGGAGGCACTCCCCCATTAAAGGAGCACATCATATTCCAATACTCCAGGGCTAGTATGTATGTCAATGTGTTACCTCACAGGTATTGATATGCTCTTGTTCCCACTCTTGTCGAATCTTGTCCAGCTGTTCAACATGCTGTTGATAAACACGTTCTGAAAAAACAAAAAGGGTTCCTTTTAATCAGAGACAAGTTTCTAGGTAAAAAGCCACGTAACGGTTTCACGTCAGGGTTCTACTTGAAATGTGACTTCCAGAAAACAACTTCAGAGTGAACTGCCCAGGGAGGCAGTCAAGGCTAGTAGCATCAGTAAAATTTTAAGAGGGAGTGGGACAGCGTTTGGTGAGAAAAAAAAAAATCAGTTGAGGGATAGAGGTAGTGAACTCTGAATTCTGGCTGGTCAGATGGATCAATGGTCTTCCCTGGTCCTGTATATTCCCACTTATAATATAGCCCAAAAAGTTGGAATATATTAGTGCTTCAACAGCTCATCAGTACAGCTTTGTCACACCATAGAAAACCATCATGGCGCCCATCATGTCTTTTTATTCCCATTCTCCCCCTCTTTGCTGAAGTTACAGACACCGGTTAGGGTATTGTTCCATGGGCACTGGCCTATGGAGTGAAGGAGTTGCTAAAAATCAAAATTGCACTGTAGAAAGTTGGGAATGCAATATAAATCCAAGCTCAAACAAATACTGTGGCAACAAAAGCAGGCCAGAGGCTGGGTATTCTGCAGCAAGTGTCTCACCTCCTGACTTCCCAAAGCCATCTACAAGGCACAAGTAAGTAATGTGATGGAATACTCTCCACTTGCCTGGATGAGTGCAGCTCTAACAACACTCAAGAAGCTCGACACCATCCAGGACAGAGCAGCCTGCTTGATTGGCACCCCATCCACCACCTTAAACATTCACTCCCTCCACCACCAGCGTACCGTGGCTGCAGTGTGTACCATCTACAAGATGCACTGCAGCAACTTGCCAAGGCTTCTTCGACACACCTCCCAAACCCTCGACCTCCATCGCCTACAAGGACAAGGGCAGCAGGCACATGGGAACACCATCGCCTCCAAGTCATACACCATCGGACTTGGAAATACAGCGGCCGTTCCTCCATCATCGCTGTGTCAAAATCCTGGAACTCCCTCCCTAATAACACTGTGGGAGTACCTTCACCACACGGACTGCAGCGGTTCAAGGCGGCGGCTCATCACCATCTTCGAGGGCAATTAGGGATGGACAATAAATACTGGCCTTGCCAGCGACACCCACATCCCATGAACAAATTAAGAAAGTGTTGCTGCAAATTCAGCCAACAGCTTGCCAAAGCCAACTGATAAACTTAATGGGCCGTATTTTACGACCTCTACGGCTGCGTCTGTAGAGGCCGCGCAAGTTATGGGTTTAGGCATGCGAAGCGCAGGTGCTAAAACCCGGAACTTGCGATCGGTCAAAAATCTTCGACGGATCATCCGCATCCCTGGGAGATGGGCCTCCGCGGGTGGAGAGTTGCGCTATTTGCCCAACTTCCGCCTGCTGAATGCCTGTGAAATTCTTTCGCCTGGTAAAAGCGGGCATAAGGCCTGCTTTTAGCAGCACAGGAGTTTAAAAAAAACTTTTTTTTTTTTTTTTATCACTTATACATTAAAAACCCTGTCCAATAAGGTAAGTTTATTTTTAGCCCCATTAAAACATTTTTTCCAAAAAATTAAATTTTCATTTAAAATGTAATTAAATGGCATTTAATTTAATTTCAAATATGTAATTTTAAAAAAATTTCATGTGTTCGTGTATTTTTTTTTTAAGTCATCCCCATTCATACTCGAGTGCGCTGTACATATGGAACGCCCATAAGTATGAATGGGGATTCCCTCCTTTTATTGGTTGGGCCGGCCCACGTGATCCCAAGGGTGCTTGCGAAACGCCTGCGCCCCTGGGATACGTGGGCCTCTGCCCGCGGGTACCCGGAGAGGCCCAGGATCGCAAGCCTCCGTACCTCCCGGGCCATCAGGTAAATGTGTAGATTTTTTTTTTTTTTTTAATAAACCAGTCGGAGGCATCGCTCGCAAATTTTGGGCCAATATAATCAATGACATTCCAATTCCAACTGCAGAGAGAATTCACTCAGCATCTAACCTTGTATGGTAAAAGAGCAACTCCATTTACACTGCCCAATATGCCCGATCACCAGATAAGCACCCCTACTGTGGTATTTATACATTTCCTGTATCTGCCGACCGTGACCTCGGAGGGAACTGATCAATTTTTTTTGTTGGGTTAGTCGAAGTAGAAATCGGAGCGAGACAATCCAAACTCAATCCCTTCCAGAAAACAGACTCGCCCCACTCTGGACTGGATTTGAATCCAGATTGCAGAAATTAAAAAAGAGTCTGATCTGCAAAGATACTTCTCGCCTGGGTTTCCAGCTGCAATGCCCGGGAGATTCACGGTCCATTCCAGGGAGACTGCAGGACAGTCCTGGAGGGTTAGCAACCTGACACGAGACTCACGTTAGTGCCACCAGTCCCCCAACTCTGGGTCTGGCACAGCCAACAAGCAAGCAAACCCCAGAGGAAACTTGCCAGATTCACTTTGTGCTTTCAGGAAGACATTGTTTTAAAAAAAAGGGCTTACTTGCCCACTGGCCTTAGCGAGTTTCTTGCTGTGCCAGGACTAGTGTGTCAGGATCCAGTGGTGCTGGTGACACCTTACCCAGTATAAAAATAGCTCGAGACTATTTCTACCTCTGCACTGCAGATCTAGCGGTCTTGGTTTGGCACTGACCACCCCCACACACACACACACGACACAAACACCAACAGGAAACGTACAGCAAAGAACTTAATAAGCAAATTCAAAGAGCTTCTAGGGCTGTGCAAAATTTTGTGCATGTACACTTGTGAATGAATATCCAGAATGCAAGGTGTAAGTGTTGCTTCTACCTCGCATATACTAATGACGAACAGATGGTTTACACTTTGTGTCAGTTACCTCATGATGGAGACAGCCTATTAGTGAACTGACAAACAAGTTGCACTGTGTGATATTAGCAGCAAGGGTGTTGGTATGAAGTTCTTTTGCTATTCTAATCCAAAACTGTGGAATTTAATTTAATAAATTTGTTATATCCTCTGTTATTTAATCTGTGGGACCACAGTTTGAGTTGGGGAGTTATTTAAAAAAAAAATTTGGGTTGTGGGTGAGAGATTTATGGTCAATTCCCGGTTGCTGCGAAAGCAGTAGAACGCCTTCATATTTGGTAGCAATTGTTTAACAGAGTGGCTTGTTAGGTCACTTCAGAGGGCCTTTGGTGTAAACGATAGTGTGGGACTGGAGTCATATATAGGGTAGACTGGGCAGGTTCCCTTCCCTGAAGCACATTAGTGATTGGTCCATTTGTTTTTTTTTTTAAATGGCAATCTGGCAGCTTTGATGTTTGTTTTTTGCCCCCTCTCTGTTGAGAGTCCACATATGACCAGATTTATTGAATTCAGTTTCACAATTTGCCACTACTTAAGAGTTGCTAGTCCAGTACCGTAAACACTACCCAAACCACCCCCCACACTCTGGTGGGATTGCCTTGGAGTCTCCGGGATTGCCCTGGAGTCTCCAGGATTAAACATGAACCTCCAGGACATGGCTGTTGGCAACCCAGGAGAAAAAGCATGGGGGGGGTGGGTGGGGAACCACAAAAATTGTGGTTTTGTTTACAAGTTATAAAAATATGGGGGGGGGGGCAGGGCAGGAAGAAAAAGCCATTTGATATTCAAGAATCAGGTAATGAAGTCTATTCGCTCTCTGATTGGCCATGGGAAGGCGGGGCGCCGAGAAGACGGACGTGTAAGGTGACCAATGGCGGGCACGCGAGGGGGCAGGACCATTGGAGGCAGGCAGTCATGTGATGACACCTCCAGGAATATGTCCAACCAGAGTTGGCAACCCTGCTCTCTGGTAGTATCGTGGGATGGTGCACTAACTAAAAATCAACTTGCAGAACCTGCTCATTGCCAGCCAACCGGCTCAGAAAGTGTTTCTCCCCCCCCCCCCCACACCATCCCACATCTTGACCCCGGGTCTCACTAATATTACCCGTCTGAAACAGAGAAATGCATTATCGTCCTGACAAAACGACGAGGCCAATCAACGGGTTTTTTTGGTGGTTGTTGTTGCATTTGGCGGGAACGTCATCCCGGCGACGTTGACAACCGGGCTCGTGCGGGTGGTTGCGCGAGCAGAGCGCTAAAGCACTCGCGCGCAAACAAATCCTGCGAGCTCCAGGTACCTGGCGGTTTAGGAGGAGGAAAAAAGATGCCATAGCAACCACGAACCTGCATAACAACGAGGCCTACAAGACAGGTTGGGCCACTGCGAAATTATGACTCCAAGTTAAATTGTGTAAGTATTAAACTTACCATTTTAAGTGTATACGAGAAAAAAAAGTTTGCTGGAAGGTCCCAAATGTGTGTATAATTTTATCTCGGTATCAAAAGAATATTTCAGTTTATAATTATCACTGAATAATTAACAGAGTTTTACAATCTGGCTGCTATATTTGTAATGCGAAATACTGTATGCACTGTTCAGAAAGTTAAACATAAGAACATAACATAAGAAATAGGAGCAGGAGTAGGCCAATCGGCCCCTCGAGCCTGCTCCGCCATTCAATAAGATCATGGCTGATCTGATCCTAACCGCCAATCTACTATCTACTATCACAGAACCATCTCCTGCATCTAACAGAATTGCACACACGAAATAGGAGCAGAATCAGGCTACACGGTCCCTGGGCCCGCTCCACTACCCACAGGGCCATGACCGATCCGAACCTAGACTCATGTCCAAATTCCTGCCCGCTCCCCGTAACCCTTAATGCCCTTTACTTCTAGGAAACTGTCTATTTCTGTTTTAAATTTATTTAATGATGTAGCTTCTACAGCTTTTTGTGGCAGCATATTCCATGGACCTACCACCCTCTGAGTGAAGTAGTTCCTCCTCATCTCAGTTTTGAAAGAGCAGCCCCTTATTCTAAGACTATGTCCCCTAGTTCTAGTCTCACCCGTCATCGGGAACATCCTCCCCGCATCCACCCGATCCAACCCCTTCACAATCTTATATGTTTCAATAAGATCGCCTCTCATTCTTCTGAACTCCAATGAGTAGAGTCCCAATCTACACAACCTCTCCTCATATGACCACCCCCTCATCCCCGGGATTAACCGAGTGAACCTTTTTTGCACTGCCTCGAGAGCAAGGATGTCTTTCCTTAAGTATGGACACCAAAACTGTATGCAGTATTCCAGGTGCGGTCTCACCAATACCTTGTACAACTGAAGCAATACCTCCCTATTTTTATATTCTATCCCCCTAGCAATGAAAGCCAACATTCCATTTGCCGCCTTAATCACTTGCTGCACCTGCATACTAACCTTTTGAGTTTCGTGCACCAGGACCCCCAGATCCCTTTGCACTTCAGTACTCTCCAGTTTCTTGCCATTAAGATAATAAATTGCTCTAGGATTTTTCCTGCCAAAGTGCATCACCTCACACTTTCCAGTGTTGTATTCCATCTGCCAAATTTCTGCCCACTTACTTAGCCTGTCTATATCCCCTTGCAGGTTTTTTATGTCCTCCTCACTCACTACTTTCCCTCCCATCTTAGTATCATCTGCAAATTTTGATATGTTACACTTGGTCCCTTCCTCCAAATTGTTAATATAGATTGTAAAGAGTTGGGGACCCAGCACTGACCCCTGTGGAACACCACGAGTTACTGATTGCCAGTCTGAGAATGAACCATTTATCCCAACTCTTTGCTTTCTGTTAGATAGCCAATCCTCTATCCATGCCAGAATATTACCCCCAATCCCGTGATTTCTTACCTTAAGCAATAATCTTGTGTGGCACCTTGTCAAATGCCTTTTGGAAGTCTAAATACTCTACGTCCACTGGTTCCCCTTTATCCACTCTATATGTTACTTCCTCAAAGAACTCCAGCAAATTTGTCAAACATGACTTCCCCTTCGTAAAACCATGCTGACTTTGTCCTATTAAATTATGATTATCCAAATGTCCTGTTACTGTTTCCTTAATAATGGACTCCAAAATTTTACCTACCACAGATGTTAGGCTAACCGGTCTAGTTACCAGCCTTCTGTCTACTGCCCTTTTTAAATAAGGGTGTTACATTAGCAGTTTTCCAGTCTGCCGGGACCTTAGCGGAATCCAGGGAGTTTTGAAAAATTACCAATGCATCTACAATCCCTACCGCCACTTCCTTCAAGACTCTAGGATGTAAGCCATCAGGTCCAGGTGATTTATCCGCCTTGAGTCCCATTATTTTACCGAGTACCACTTCCTTAGTGATTTTGATCGTGTTTAGCTCCTCTCCCCCTATAGCCCCCTGTTTGTCCAGTGTTGGGATATTCTTAGTGTCCTCTACTGTAAAGACTGATACAAAATATTCATTGTGTTTTTGCCATCTCCATATTTCCCACCATTAATTTCCCGGTCTCATCCTCTAAGGGACCAACATTTACTTTAGCCACCCTTCTTTTTATATAACTATAAAAACTCTTACTATCTGTTTTTATATTTTTTGCTAATTTACTTTCATAATCTATCTTCCCTTTCTTAATCAATCTTTGTTATTTTTTGCTGCCTTTTAAAGTTTTCCCAATCCTCTGTCCTCCCACTAGATTTCGCTACCTTATATGCCCTTGTTTTTAGTCGAATACTATCCTTAATTTCTTTACTTAGCCACGGATGACTGTCTTTTCTTTTACACCCTTTTCTTTTCAGTGGAATATATTTTTTTTGGAAGTTGTAAAATAACTCCTTGAATGTACACCACTGATCATGTGTCGTCTTACCCTTTAATCTATTTTCCCAATCCACTCTACTCAATTCCGCTCGCATACCTTCATAGTCTCCTTTATTCAAGCTTAGCACGCTTGTTTGAGATCCAACCTTCTCACCCTCTAATTGAATATGGAATTCAACCATGTTATGGTCACTCATTCCAAGGGGATCCTTTACTAGGACATTTTTAATTAATCCTGTCTCGTTACACAGGACCAGATCTAAGGTTGCTTGCCCGCTGGTCGGTTCAGTTACATACTGCTCAAGAAACCCATCCCTAATACACTCAATGAACTCATCCTCAAGGCAGCCCTGCCCCATTTGATTTGTCCAATTAATATGATAGTTAAAATCCCCCATAATTATAGATGTTCCCTTATTACATGCCTCAACTATTTCCTGACTGATACTCCGTCCAACAGAGTTGCAACTGCTCGGAGGCCTATAGACTACGCCCACTAGTGTTTTTTTCCCCTTATTATTCCTTATCTCCACCCAAACTGTTTATCATGATTTTTTGACCCAATATCATTACTCTGTATTACAGTGATTCCTTCCTTTATTAACATAGCCACCCCACCTCCCCTTCCTTCCTGCCTGTCCTTCCTGATCGTTAAATAACCTGGTATGTTTAATTCCCAGGCATTGTCACCCTGCAGCCATGTTTCTGTAATGGCCACAACATCATAACCATATGTAATTATTTGTGCCATTAACTCGTCTATTTTGTTACGAATGCTATGTGCATTCAGATAGAGAACTTTCAAATATGCTTTGTGGCACTTAGTTCCTGCTTTTTCACTTTTTAACCACTTTACCTAGTTAAAACCACATCTGTGAAAACTTGAGTTCAAATCACATACTAGTTATGGAAACTCCATTCTTCTATTTTAACAAAAAGCTACTATGCTTATTTTAACTGCATTAATGCAGCAGAGAAATTTCCCGAAAAATGCAGCACACCTAGTATTAATATTGCAAAGTGTGATTCCAGTCCACAGATGAGATCACCGCTCCTAAACACCAGAGATTCGGAAAGGAGGAACAATGGTCACCAGAGTGTTGCATCAACAGCACATGCATATTTCAATCCTGCTCCCGCCTTGTTGCACACAAGTTGGCGCCTATGGGTTTTAGTCCAGTTGAGACTGGTGGGAAGTATGGCCTCTCCCCCTCAAGCTAGCTCTCAGGATCCTAAATGGAATGGGACTGGGCAATCTCAGGCAGGCCAGCTCCAAGTTGGAGCATGGTGACAACACAAAACTAGCCATAACTTTACACCAAGTTAGCAATGTCACTCACGGGTGCTAGCAGGTCCAGGGAAATTAGAGTCTTCCTGGGCTAATCATTTTCAAAATAAAACATATTACAGTAATGAAGGTAATAAAACTACCATCACTGGAATAAGAGTTTATAAACAATTTTATATAAAAAATATTTTCAATATTTTACTGATGTATATATGGAACAGACTCTCAAACAGTTACTTGTGCCAATTAAAATAATCAAAATAAGAGAGTTGGGTGATGTTCCTTCAATGGCTCAGTGTAAATACACAAGTGAGGCATGAAGATCCCAGCCAGGTTCAACCCCCGGTCTGGGCCGAGTTAGCCAATCTCAGCCAAGCTGGTGGACAGGATGCTAAGTTTGGCTTCATTGTCCTGCGGCTGCATAGGAGGAATTCTCACTTATGACTGCAATCTACTGACCCCAACTGGAACGCGTGCGAGAGATTGAGCCTTTAATCTCTGGTGTTTAGAAGAATGAGAGGTGATCTCATTGAAACATAAGAGATTCGGAGGGGGATTGACAGGGTAGATGCTGAGAGGTTGTTTCCCCTGGCTGGAGAGTCTAGAACTAGGGGGCATAGCCTTAAATGGCCGATCCCTTATCCCAAGACTGAGAAGAGGAGGAATTTCTTCACTCGGAGGGTTGCGAATCTTTGAAATTCTCTATCGCAAAGGGGTGTAGATGCTGAATCGTTGAGTATATTCAAGGCTGAGATCGATAGATTTTTGGACTGATGGGGAATCAAGGGATATGGGGATCGGGCGAGAAAGTAGAGTTGAGATCAAAGACCAGCCATGATCTTTGAGTGGTGGAGCAGGCTCGAGGGGCCATATGGCCTACTCCTGCTCCTAATTCTTATGGCTTGTGCCGATGCCAGTGATGACGAGATTAAGCTTGCCTGTGATATGTCCAATGGTTAAAAGCATGCTGGCACTGTCTAGGCTCGTGCATGAAGAATGGCCACTCAAGTGAGTTACTGGGCAGTTGGTGGCCATGGAATCTGAACCTCAGCAATGTCTTCATGAGAGGAGGTCAATTAGAAGGGAAAAAATACACAAACTATTACAAGATTTAAGTGTTTTACTCATTTCATACTGCACAAAAATGGAGCAGGAATTGACAGTGCGCCACCAATTTGCTTGATACCTATAAAGAAATCATGTGGGCAAAAGAAATAGGTCATGGGCTTCCACTTATGATTTCCAGTCTCAGCAAGGGAAGCACGAGGACAGATGCTGCTACTCAGGAACCATCTCATGAGTTTCCTGTCAGCTGTCTATAGACAGACATGAGCAGAGTCTCCTGCCTGTCCTCTTGGCCAGTGGACTGCACTTTGTGGGAAGGCACATCATGGTGGAAAGGGGAAGATACAAAATTGCACAAATGCATGGATTGTATAGTGCTGGGGTTAGAAACTAGCTCTTTCATCTCTGTGACCTGGACTTCATCGATTCCAGGATGATTGGATGAGTTTCCTGTCTGTGAAATGATGATCACTGCATTCAATTGAGACCATGACCCTATAGCACAAAACTGCCCCCAATTCAGCACCAAGTGGTACTTAATTGGCAGTCAGAGAGGCTGCAGGATGATATCTGTGGGCAACAGAAAAATGTCTCGCTAGTACAGTATGGGGTGATCTGAGGCTGGGGTTGAGGTATATTGCTGGGGCAGAGTGGAGGGATCTTCACTATCTGGCTGTGCTATTCCAGATCTGGCAGTGCCCAGAATGTATAATTCTCAACTACCATCCCTTACCTCTTAAAGCACAAAATTTGTAGAAAAAAAATTAAAATTCACAAATACTGATCAGTTGTGTCAAAGGGAGGCTTACAATACCCACCATATAGGAAGTGAATCTTTTCTTTATTGAGAAAGGTGAAGGATCAATTTCAATCATGGTGGCCACAACCAATGAGCCAGAGAGAAGACAACAGCAAAAGGTTCATTAACTGACACCGTTTTTGGTACCAGCTTAAAAGACCAAATTGTGCATCGCTGACAAATGACAAGGAACCGGGCCAATGAACTGTTTTGCGTTTGGCAGAAGCCTCACACTTAAAGATTCAAACTTGGTTAATCTCTCGGCTGAGAGGGGAAGAAAAGTACAGAAAAAAGGGGAAAAAAAGGGACGAAATGAAAAATAATCGTCGGGAGGATGGAAGAGCATTTTAGTACGACTTGGCAACCCTGTGTGTGATGCAAGTGCCTGCCTTCAGTATGGCTCAGTTATCTCCAAGCCTGAAGGTTTTTGGTTCCAGCCCTACTCCAGGACCTGAGCACATAACCTTGGCAGACAGTGGAGTGCAGTACTGAAGGACATGTGTCAAAGGTGCCGGTCTTCAGATGAGATGTTAAACCATAGTCCCATAGTTTCTGGTGGTGCAGGTGGATCCAAAAGGTCCTATAGCACTATTACAAAAAGAGAGCAGGGAGTTCTACTGGTATTCTGGTCAACATTTCTCCCTGAACCAAAAAAACACACCACTCTGGTAATTTAGCCAGTTGATGTTTGGATCTTGCTGTGTGAAAAATTGGCTAATTGCTTGATTAATTAAATTTCAAAGCAATTCATTCTTTGTGAAGCGCGTTGGGATGTTGCAGAGAGACGCAAGTTGCTAAATAAATGCAAGCCTCTCTTTCAGGTATATAACTTGCGACGGAAAATAATCGCACCTAGGATTTCTCCAATGTTGTCAATTCCACAAGGGGCCGCTGGTTAACGACAAACCCCTCCACCCAGGTTTAGTGCTCAAGCTTCTGTGTCGCTGGTGTTCTTCAGCTGGGGTGGGGTGGGATAGCATAGCTGCAGAATTTATTTTCTCAGGTTCTTCTTGAACCTGCTTCCTTAACGCTGCCAATTACATGTGGTTTAAGAACAAAAAGGCACAAAATACTGTGGAGATTAAACTGCCACTGCTAGAGATCTGAAGGACCCAAGGTCATGTGATAGAGAGATCACACCAACCGAAATAAAGAAGTTAGACCACAGGTCATTGCAACAGTGCATTTTGTACCATTGTTGGGGACGGGGAGAAGATTAGCTTTTCTGCAAGACCTTACTAGCACTTTTGGCCACTGTGTGGTTCAAGAACAAAGGTACAAAATGGTGTAAAGATTAAACTCCACAGCAGTCAAGGTTCAGATGGGCTTCAAAAGCAATCCATTTAATTCAAGACTGAAGAGAACTGGCATGAGAAAGGGAATTACTTAAAGATCACATAAATCAATTAAAAGACCATTTCTGCTTTCAATATAACCTCAAGTTCTTTCTAAAAAGTCAGAATCATGTTCTGCAAAAGAAATGCTAGAAGTTGGAATTGATGAATGGACATTTTAATAATGAATTAAAAACTAGAAGGCCCCACATTCAGTGGTTTTGACAACATGTCAGCCGTGGCTCATTGGGCAGCACCCTCACCTCGGAGTCAGAAGGTTGTGGGTTCAAGTCCCCGCTCCAGAGACTTGAGCACAAAAATCTAGGCTGACACTCCCTCAGCACCGCACTGAGGGAGTGCCGCACTGTCGGAGGTGCCGTCTTTCGGATGAGACGTTAAACAGAGGCCCTGGCTACTCGCTCAGGTGGACGTAAAAAGATCCCACGGGACTGTTTCAAAGAAGAGCAGGGGAGTTATCTCCAGTGTCCTGGGAAATATTTATCCCTCAACCAACATCACAAAACAGATTATCTGGTCATTATCACATTGCTGTTTGTGGGAGCTTGCTGTGCACAAGTTGGCTGCTGCATTACAACAGTGACTACATTTCAAAGAGTACTTCATTGGCTGTAAAGCACTTTGGGAGGTCGAGAAAGGTGCTATATAAATGCAAGTCTTTCTTTTCTAGCTGGGGATAGCGGAATGATAAAGCCGAGTTTTGGGCAAGCACCCAATGCCCAAGAAATTCCACCCACGGCATATACACTGTAAAAAAAAAACACTTGGTCAAACTTCGCGGTGTAGGGATTGGATGGTACATACCTGCATCATTCACTGTGTCTCGAGACTGCTTGGCCTTACTCTGACTCTGTGGAGCAGACACAAACATCACTTAATTGCAGTCAATGCTTTGATTAAAACACAATATTTCCACCAGCCGCTTTCCCAATTTTCCCCTCGCTTGTTGGCAAGCTTTAGCTGCAGGGGGCAGCACAGCCAAGTTCACTCATGCCCTCAGCACCAAATGCCATACTAGCACATTTTGTTGCTGGAGTCACTGGATGGCAATCAGGAGGGGGGGGGGGGGGGGGGGGGGGGGGAGGGGGGGTGGGAAAGAGAGAGTTTCTGTCCAGCTATTCTCCTCCCTTGATTGGGGTCAATTGACAGCCCAGCTAAAAAAAATCAAATCAGCCAACAAAGAAAGACTGGGAGATTGAGTTTGGGGCTTTTAGTCTGTGGCTCATGTTCAAACTGAGCAGTGCACATACCGACTGAGCCATCGAGGGAGATCACAACAACGCTTCTACAACAAAGCAGCTGCATGCTTTGCAACACAGACTCCAGCTTTGACATCTTTATATCTTTGTGTGGGCTGAAACCAGCACTACACAAGGATTACAGGTTAAAAATATCAACATTTCCAGATGGCACCAAAAGGCTCATGGGGCACAAAGAACAGGCAAGGCAGACCGGCTGTGATGCAAGTCTGTGCACAAACAGTGTTTAATATAAATAGAGACACCCAGAGCCCCAGGGTATGGTGCTTGGATGTGGTTATGTCTGGGGTTTATGCATTAACAGTTTGAGACTCAGGCCTCTGGTGCCCCACACAATCTGTAGATTTGAGCCTGTATTAAAACTGCATGGCTGCACAGATTAATCCCTGCCTTCTTTTAATATTCAGCTAAACAAGTCCTTTTTATCCAGTTTTCTGCATTCTCTCCCCTACCCAATAATTTTGTTTCATACAAAATACATGTTAATTTTGTTGGATAGTGAGGCTAACTTATGCGTGCTTGTGCGCACTGGACTAATCATAGAATGGTTACAGCACAGGAGGCGGCCATTTGGCCCGTCCCGGCTCTGCAAGAGCACTTCAGCTAGTTCCACTCCCCCGCCTAGCAAATTTCTTTCCTTCAGGTACTTATCCAACTCCCTTTTGACAGCCACGATTGAAACTGCCTTCACCACCCGCTCAGGCAGTGCATTCCAGATCCTAACCACTCGCTGCGTAAAAAAGTTTTTCCTCATGTCGCCTTTAGTTCTTCTGCCAATCACGTTAAATCTGTGTCCTCTGGTTCTCGACCCTTCCGTCAATGGGAACAGTTTCTCTATCTACTCTGTCTAGGTCCCTCATGATTTTGAGGGGTCTATAATGACTACTATACCAGGTTGGGACAATCCAAATTGATATTATTTACCACTCTTGCATCTAGAAATTTCCCCAAAAGTCATTTACCCTTTTATTTTAAAATAGTCCACAGTGAAATTTCAACCTCTTAAAGGTGAGTGAGTGAGTGAGTGAGTGTGAGTGAGGATTTTCATTAAATCAGATTGCTCTGAATTCAAGACCTTATACTAGAGGTGAAACGACACCGTACTAATACACTGCACTGTCCACTCCCCCAGAATGTTTGTTTATTTTATAAATGCATCAATTAATGAAGAACTAATCCAGCTACGCTTTGGCCAAGTGTGCTACTGCATTATGCAGGCCAACAATTCACATGTTCGATCCCTGGAACCCTGAGCTCTACTCATTCAGCAATCAGCAAAGGATCCCTGGAACATGTGTATGTGTGGACATTGGATGAGGACAGGATCAGGATCAGGCTCAGCTGTGATCCTCTTTTTAGTAGAAAATCCTGCCAAAAATCACTGTTTAGGCTCAAACAAAGAATGACCACCTAGGTGAGCTAGCACAGTCCCACATGCCAACAAAGAGTCAGCGCCTTCAGGAGAGAAAACCGGGGTAATACATGTGGCAATTGCATCGTCCCTTTAATTAGTGCCTCTGTTAGATTTTTCCACGTGCTTTTCTTCTTCTGAGTAGGAGGAGGATGGCGAGAGAGAAGACCAGAGCAGGTGAACAGAGTGAAAGAAGACCACAGAATAAAAGCAGATAGGCAAAGAGGAAACAGCACAGTTGCCTGAAGAGAAGAAAAGAACAGAGTAAAGATACCCAGCAGGATGGGATTAAAATCCCAAAACAGGAGAGCGAAACAAGAATATAGAACAAAGAACTACCAGGTAAAGACACTGGGATAAAGTTACACAATGAAAAGGAAGAGATTTTAGGAGAAGTAAATTCAAGTACTGAAAGTGGAAGGAACAAAGATTAATATGTAAAAGGAAAAACAAAACAAGGAAAATTAAGGCCTTATTTCTCTCCAGTGACTCATACCTTTTCGATTTGCTTTTGATTTCCTGTGGCGTTTGCACGGTCTGAGCTCTGCTCGGCCTCATCTGCTTCTTTACACTTCTGTTCGTAGCACTTTTTTGACTAGAAAATTACACAGCACAAATCAAGAGACACTACATCAGAACCCTTTGGCGTAAGCAAGGAGGCTGAAAATACCGTTTCGTAATTCAGTTTAATATTAATACTGGAGCGGGCAGGCTCCCCCCCTCCCCCCAGCAAGTTTAACCAGCGAGTCACGAGCAGAATAGCCCCAGGTCTGTGCTATTAGTTGATAGTTTGGTTGGGATTCAAGTGTTGCAGTTGGCTCGAGCGCCCTTGGCTTAGGGAAAGAGGAGGAAATAGACCCGGGCTCTGATTCCTGATTGCTATCCACCAATCCCCACTGAAAGTGCCTGTATGCGACTGTTGGGGGAGGACAGGATCAAACACAGAAAGCTAGCATGCAGGTACAGCAAGCAATAAGGAAGGCAAATGGCATGTTGGCCTTTATTGCAAGGGGATTGGAGTATAAAAGTAAGGAAGTCTTGCTACAATTGTACAGGGCCTTGGTGAGACCACATCTGGAGTACTGTGCACAGTTCTGGTCTCCTTATCCAAGGAAGGATATACTTGCCTTGGAGGCGGTGCAATGAAGGTTCACTAGATTAATTCCTGGGATGAGAGGGCTGTCCTATGATGAGAGATTGTGTAGATTGGGCCTCTGCTCTCTGGAGTTTAGAAGAATGAGAAGTGATCTCATTGAAACATACAAGATTCTGAAGGGGATTGACAGGGTAGATGCTGAGATGTTGTTTCCCCTGGCTGGAGTGTCTAGAACTAGGGGGCAGAGTCTCAGGATAAGGGGTAGGCTATTTAAGACCGAGATGAGGAGGAATTTCTTCACTCAGAGGGTTGTGAATCTTTGGAATTCTCTGCCCCAGAGGGCTGTGCATGCCAAGTCAGTGAGTATATTCAAGGCTGAGATCAATAGATTTTTGGGCTCTAGGGGAATCAAGGGATATGGAGATCGGGCAGGAAAGTGGAGTTGAGGTCGATGATCAGCCATGATCTTATTGAATGGCGGAGCAGGCTCGAGGGGCCATATGGCCTACTCCTGCTCCTATTTCTTATGTTCTTATGTAAACCCAACCGAGATGTTTCCTGTGACCAAATAGCTTGCTGGCACTCACTGTCCAGTTCAAAGTTAAAGAATGGTTGCTTGGGCAACGTAAAAGGTGGCTAGTATGCTAAGATAGGGCTACCAGCTTCTCAATTTAAAAAAAGTCTGGGAACAGGAGTTACTCACTTTCTTACAGCACAGGAGGTGGTCATTTGGCCCATCATGCCAGCTCTTTGAAAGAGCTATCCAATTAGTCCCACTCCTCTACTCTTTCCCCATAGCCCTGTAATTTTCTCCTTCAAGTACTTATCCAATTCACTTTTGAAAGTTACGATTGAGTCATTATTTCCAGAGTAATTTTCTTGAAATGCAGTCATTTTTTTTTTTAAATGCAAGACTCTCACACTAATGAACTGCACATTGAGTTTGCGTTTTTGTTCATAGGTGGTGCCTTGGACAGTGTGCTTGTCAATAATCTCTCAATTCTTTGCTTACGTCAAGAGTCTTCTTGTATAATGCCACCTTGCTCTTCTGAATGCGGTCCATGGCGCACTCATACTGTTGAGAAAAATGTGCTGATGTTAGTACAGCTTGTAAAAAAAAGCCACCTTGCCAGTACACTGGCCTTAAATAGAATCAATTACCCTCCACCCAGACAAACATGTCACGCTACAGGACGTGACTAGAGTAGAGACTAAAGGTCAGACAAGATTCGTCGTCGTCTTGTTCACAGATGTGATTTCCAGTTTAAAAAAAAAGCTTAACTGCAGACTGCAGCATTTGACACGTTGGACCCCCTGTGACCCCCACCTCACTGTCTTAGCTGTATTCTGCTGTGTCTTTGATGTAATGCCTCCCTGACGGATTGTATCTCTGCAGACACATTGTTCTCTGTCTATATATTTGTAACCGATTCGTATTCCCTCATTGTACCCGACAAAGGAGCAGCGCTCCGAAAGCTCATAATTTCAAATAAAACTGTTGGACTATAACCTGGTGTTGTGAGACTTCTCATTTTTGGCCAGACAAATTAGAGGACTCTGGTCAATATGAACACGTCTCTCATCAAACCAACACATTCTTTCACTGCGTAACAATGGTTAATTCATTATCAAACCAACACTATTCATGTAGCGAGAGACAGTGAGAGCACCAATCTTCTTGTAAGACGAAGATCCAAAAGGAATCTCAATCAAAACTTTTGGTAGCAGAGGTGGATCTTTACTACTATAAACAGAGAACCAAACTCGGCAGGATGCCATGATTCTTGAACAATCCAATCATGTGCCTTCAGCTTCACACCGCCAGCGTCCATGTTTTTCCACTGTGCCCCATTCAAGGTCTTCCGAGAATGAGGAAACCAGTAAGTGATCTTCTGTTGCACCAACTGAGTCTTAACAGAAACCAAACCGGTAATTTATTTATTTATTTAAAAACCACAATGTAGTCCTTTTCCTTTTAAATGTCGGCTAAAATTCCTGTTGGAATGCAAATTCCCCCCCCCACCCCTGGAGATTCTCAACCCCCCCAGGTTCTACTTCAGAAATTCATGTCAGTGAGTGCACGTACAAGCTGCCTACCAAACCTGGTTATTTTTAGGATGAAGGAGTAGGTGCATGCAGAGTTTCTCCCCCAGCAGTTCCCATTTAAATCTTAATCAGTGCATGCAAGATTCTTTGTGCTCCATAAATATTGAAATCCACCCCAAACGGTTCAGGATGGTCGATGACCCTCCTCCTGCCCCCAAACACTTTTGAAACCAGGTTTAACAAAGCAATGGCGTTATAGTGTGGAGTCAAAACCAAAATGGAGAGAGACTGTCTCCTCCAGATGGTCTCTCCAAAGTTGGATTGGACCCCTGCTCTAGAGTTATACTGCAACTTTACTGTCTCTGAAGTAAAAGCCACTCCACAGCAACTGATGCAGTGTGAATGCACCCTAAAAAAGTGAATGTCAAGAACCTTTCTAAAACACGAGATAATTTTCAAGCTTGCCCAGTAGTGATCTTTAGAGCAGGTGGAAAGCATTTTCTGAGACAACTGCTGCTAACAGACAGGTCTGAACCTTAGCTGGATGCAGCTGATACTTCTGGTGTCCACCAATTGCAGATTAACTGGGTAGTAAAGCATTCAAGAGCCACCAACCAGACCCACCCCAAATTATAGTCCTACCACAACTTTGTCAGCTGTGGCTCAGTTGGTAGCACACTCTCCTCTGACTCAGAAGGTTGTGGGTTCGAGTCCCACTCCAGGGACTTCAGCACCTAAAGCTAGGCTGACACTCCAGTGCAGTGCTGAGGGAGTACTATTTCGAAGAAGAACAGGGGAGTTCTCCCTGGTGTCCTGGCCAATATTTATCCCTCAACCAACATAACAAAAACAGGATTATCTGGTCATTATCACACTGCTGTTTGTGGGGTCTTGCTGTGCGTAAATTGGCTGCCGCATTTCCCACATTACAACAGTGACGCCACTTCAAAAGTACTTAATTGGCTGTAAAGTGCAGAGACATCCGGTGGTCGTGAAAGGCGCTATATAAATGCACGTCTTTCTTTTTATATTTATAGCAATGCAGAAGCAACATTCTTCGTTCTATCCTTTGACAGAATGGACCAGGCAGATCAGATACCAAATATATGGACTCAATACCCGTTGTAGTTCCGATGTGGTTTCCACACGATCTCCTCTTACACACGCCAAATACTGAACATCCTCAGTTGCTTGCAAAATCCGGCAAGGTTTCCTTCTTGCGTGCAAGTTACCAAATTTGTTGCAATAATTTTTCAACTGGGTACGTTTTATTTTTCCTTCCACACAATCTTCTTGCGTCCTTTCTTGGAGGTGCTGAACGGTCACCTCAGACCTCGGCCAATGGGCCATTCTTAGTTGATGAGCCCAGAAATGTGCGTGCGCGCGCGCGACCGTCCGTTTCCGGGAAGCACAGGATCAGGCTCCGCGCTGCTGCCCTCCTGAATGGGCTGCGGACACTCCCCGTCTTGGGGCTGTTTTGGGAAAGCTACCACAAGATCATTAAAGCCTGTGGAACTGAATCCCAGCAGGAGACTGTGCCTTTAGGAGAGGCAGGGTTAAAAGCCAAAAGAAAATGTGAAAATAGACAAAAAAGTAGAATTAAGACACATTCCCAGTACTGCAGAAAAATTGGCTTTAACTCACCACTCCTAAATATGTCAGGCGTTCAATACAAACACTGCTTCAGGCCTCAAAAGGTTAACATTTTGCACAATGTGAAACTTAATGGCTTTACAAATGTTACTTTCCTACAAGAACAGAGACTCATTGTACAGTACAGTTCAGTTTCTTCCCCCATTGCACTGACCAACAGAAATTTAAATAAATATTTGCAAATGTTGCTTTGAGGAAGGACAGCACAGATCTAAAAAAAAAACAATGCAATACTTAAAAGCTATTGGAACAAGTGAGTTTTTTTTTAAAGTTCCAAATATAGCACCACCGGTCAACATTAAACAGGTCGCACACTACACAAGCACAGTGCAATTCACACTGACACTAGAGTAGTAAAAACAGAAAATGCTGCAAATATTCAGCATGTCAGGCAGCATCTGTGGAGAGAGAAACAGAGTTAACGTTTCAGGTCTATGACCTTTCGTCAGAACTAGAAAAAGTAAGAGATGTAACAGATTTTAAGCAAATGCAGGGGCATTTAATCTCTCCTGCCTTCCACCCCATCAGACCTTCCCTTTTGTTCTTTCCTCCCCTCTTCCTTAAAACCTGTTACATCTCTAATTTTTTCCAGTTCTGACGAAGGGTCACAGACCTGAAACATTAACAGTTTCTCTCTCTCTACAGATGCTGCCTGACCTGAGTATTCCCAGCATTTTCTCTTTATTTCAGATTTCCAGCATCCACAGTATTTTGCTTTTGTATTAAAAATATTGGGTAGTCTCTAAATTAATCACCCACTCATCATTCTTACCTTCTTCCTAGTCTCCTTCTGCCTCTCCCGGAAATCTTCCAGGCGTTTTACCTCCTCTTTTAACATGCCCGCCAGCTGAATGTGTAGGTTTCCTATGTTTTCCATTTCTGAAATAGCCAAAAGCACACCGTGTGTAATCTAGTCTGTCCAGGTAAATTTCTACCACATTGATAGGTTACCTACCCCATAATTTACCTCCTCAAAAAGAAAATATAGGAAATAAAAAACTCTTGTGGTTTCTTCCGTGCGAGTGGAAAGGAGATGGTGTGCATGTGCTCTTGTGGGGATGGTGTGTATTTGGTGCTTCAGTGGTAAAGTCCAGTGTCAAACTGAGCCATGCAGAACACAAGGGCCCAAGTTTGATCCCTGGTCTGTTGGCCTTTATTACAAGAGGATTTGAGTATAAGAGTAAAGACATCTTACCGCAATTATATAGGGCCCTGCTGAGACCACACCTGGAGTATTGTGTACAGTTTTGGTCTCCTTACCTAAGGAAGGATATACTTGCCATAGAGGGAGTGCAATGAAGGTTCACCAGGCTGGTTCCTGGGAATGGGGGGGGGGGGGGGGGGGGTGGGGGGAGAAATTGTCCTATGAGAGACTGAGTAGACTAGGTCTATATTCTCTAGAGTTTTGAAGAATGAGAAGTGATCTCATTGAAACATACAAAATTCTTACTGGGTTTGACAGGGCAGATGCAGGGAGGATGTTTCCCCTGGCTGGGGAGTCTAGAACCAGGGGTCACAGTCTCAGAATAAGGGGTCAGTCATTTATTACTGAGATGAGGAGAAATTTCTTCCCTGAGGGTGGTGAATCTTTGGAATTCTCTACCCCAGAGGGCTGTGGAGGATCAGTCGTTGAGTATATTCAAGACAGAGATTGATAGATTTTTGAATATTAAGGGAATCAAGGGATATGGGGGATGAGGTAGAAGATCAGCCATGATTGAATGGCGGAGCAGGATCGAGGGGCCGAATGGCCTACTCCTGCTCCTATTTCTTATGTGCTTATGTTATGTTATGATGTTTTGAGTTTAGCCAGGGCAGCAGTTGTTGTGCTGCAGTTGGCCTCCGTGCCCCCTCACTTAGGCAGCCAGGGTTCCTGCCTCACTGCTGTCCAGTGACACCTGGGCGAGAACAGCACGTGTGAATCTGACCAGCAGGTTTGGGACACTCTGCCACAGTTGAATAGCTGCTTATCCAGCTAGGACCACTACGTACTTGAGCAAATCCTTCAAAAAAAAGTGTTATTTGGAGCAGATTGGAAAAAATCCCAACTTCTAGAGAGGTCTACTACTCCAGGTTTCATTAGCGAATCAGACAATGTCCTGGAGTAGTTTCAGCTAGTGGATCAGAGTCTACCAGAGGGTTGACTTGGTTCCAAATTTCCATTAGGAGGAGCCTCCTTGACCCCACCGACAAAGTTAGGGGAAAATTGAAAATGGAGGGGGAAAAAAAAAGTGACCGATGATATTAAAAGAGTGGGAAAACGCTGTAATTTCAGCCAGGGGGCTCAAGGTTAAAAATTAGGGGTAACAGCAAAGTTGGGTAGGATCTGACTTTCACAAAAAAAGGACAATAAAATTGTTGATGGTTATTGGCGAAGGCCATTAAAGCAGACAGTATAACTGGGTTTAGAATTAGATGTATTTTTTGGAGAGAAAAGGGATCGAGGAACGTGGGTTTGAGATCTACTGAAAAACAGAGATGGACCTGGAGTGAACAGCCTTTTCCAGTTCCTAAAATCTCTTTAGTCTCAGGTTCAGATGATATCTGAGCTGTGCGCTGTGATTTATGTCTTCTGAACGCCAAGGATTTGGAGATCAATATTAGCATAAGAACATAAGAAATAGGAGCAGGAGTAGGCCATTTGGCCCCTTTGAGTCTGCTCCACCATTCAAGATCATGGCTGATCTTTTACCTCATCTCCACTTTCCTGCACTATCCCCATATCCCTTGATTCCCTTAATATTCAAAAATCTATCGATCTGTCTTGAATATACAGAACGACTGAGCCTCCACAGCCTTCTGGGGTAGAGAATTCCAAAGATTCACCACCCTCAGGGAAGAAATTTCTCCTCATCTCAGTCCTAAATGGCCGACCCCTTATTCTGAGACTGTGACCCCTGGTTCTAGACTCCCCAGCCAGGGGAAACAGCCTCCCTGCATCTACCCTGTCAAGCCCTGAAAGAATTTTGTATGTTTCAATGAGATCACCTCTCATTCTTCTAAACTAAACTGGGAATATAGGCCTAGTCTACTCAATCTCTCCTCATAGGACAATCCCCCCATCCCAGGAACCAGTCAGAGGGATGTAGTTGAGATGTAGCATCTCAACTACATCCCTTGGCTGAGGCAAGCTAATTAAATATACAGACTACAAACCAAATTTGTGAACTTCTGGTTAGTAAGGACTAATATCACACACTGTATGGTGCAGCTTGGCTTACTTGATCGCTCGCGTTTCTGGGTCAGAAGGTTGTGGGTTCAAGCCCCCACACCAGGACTGGAGTCGCCAAGACTCCAATGCAATAGAGGTGGTGCTGCATTCATTGTTAGAAGTGCCATTCTTCAGATAAGATGTTAACTGATGTCCCACCTGTCTGTTCAGATGGGTGTTAAAAATTGCATGGCACTAGTTGAGGTACAGCATTGTGGCCAGCACTCCTTACTCAACTAAGAAAAGTTTAACTGGATGCTTTGTTTGCTATCACAACAATCCCTGCAGTCCCAAAGTAATTTGTTTTGAGATGCTGTGTTATATAAATCCAAGTACTTTATTTATGATCTACATGTACCATCAGGAGAATCCCTTAATATGGATTAGTTGTATATGACAAACAGGGTCAAATATCTGCTACTTACGTTGCTTTAGGCTGTCAAAGGCTATTCGCAGAGTACTGAAAAAGAAACCAGAGTAGACATCAATTAATGGACGTATTTAGCAAGTTTTGCCAGGACTTTTCACCATAAAATTCTCTACTTTTTCCCCCCTAATAAAAAGGTAACCTTTTTCCTTACAGGAAATTTCTCTTTTTGGGAACTAGGAACATGGAGATTAAACATAGTCCATGCGGCGTATTTAATACAACTTTGTAATACGAGATTCCCTCAGTTGGTAATCCTCTCGACTCTGGGTTGCAAGCTTTGAGGGGTTTAAACCCCACACCAGGACTTGAGCACATCAATCGAAGTTCACACTTGGGTGCAGGGCTGAGGTACTGCTGCATTGTTGGAAATGTGGTCCTTCAGAGGAGATGTTAAGGAGAGATCCTAGCTGCCTGTTCCAGTGGACATTAAGCTGTTATAGGAAGATGGTTGGTATTCCAGAAGGGCAAGATCAGATGGGCGGAAGTCCCTTCTTCATCTGAACCCATCTTGTGACCCCTCTGCTACAGGGATGACATTTCTCCCTCTCTTCCTTGCTGATGGCTATAGGGTTCTAAATTAAATTAGTTTTGGGCAGCCCAAACCCATGGCCTAGTGGACAATATTGCACCAGTTGAATCAACATTTTCTTTGAGAAACCAGAAGGATGATTGGATGGGGAAATCAAATTTGGTGATCAGGGTTGCTTTTTAATTGTCGAATTAGGCTCAAGGCATGTTGATTGGAGATTGTAAAAGGGAGTTTTACCCTACAACCATGGCCAGATATGGTGCATTGAGCACCACAATTGTGCTGGTTTTGAATTCTGATTTAAGAAAATCCGAAGCATTAAAAGGAGTAATGATTCTTGGATCGTTTTAGCCTTGGTTATCAACAGGAGAGTTAATTAATCATTCTGTTGGAGCAGAGAGACAGATAGCTGGTTTAACAGATTTTAAAAAAATTAAAGTGGAAGTAGTGTCATTCAGAAACATTGGTATGCAGCCAGATCTTGCAGAGCTTCCTTATTTGACTTTTGATCTCTTGGACACATTTGCTTTCCTGCTGGCTCCAGTCCAGTAGTTTTCAAAAACACCCAGTGGGGGGGGGGGGGGGGGGGGGGGGGGGGGGGGAGGGGTCCCCCTCCAAATACTGAACTTCTCCCAGGGGTCCCTCCAAAATATTGATGCACCACTGGAGACCCCTGTCCTAAATTACAAGAGTGTCAAAAAGCCACAATAAATATAGTGGTATCAGTGCAAAAAACTGTTTTATTAGTATACAGCAACTGAAGCAATATACTAGTATGAGAAGTCGCACAACACCAGGTTATAGTCCAACAGTTTTATTTGAAATCACAAGCTTTCGGAGCGCTGCTCCTTCGTCAGGTGAAGCGAAGAGATGTATATAGGCACAGCATATATAGTCAGAGAACACTGCCAGATGATTACAGTTAATCTTTCTAACTGCCCTTTATCACACCTCGGCAGAGAGATAATCACAGCAATCACAGGTGTGGACGGTGTCCAAACAGGTCAGTCAGGAAAACATTACATCAAAGACAATGAGGTGGGGTCACAAGGGGTCAAATGTGGCAGATGCTGGGGTCTGGATGGAAAACAAAAAACTTTTTTTGCTGGAAATCACAGCAGGTCCGGCCGCATCTGTGTGGAGAGAACAAGCCAACGACGACTCGAGCCTGGATGACTCTACGTCAGGTGGGGTTACATGTAGCGTGACATGAACCCAAGATCCCGGTTGAGGCCGTCCTCATGGGTGCGGAACTTGGCTATCAGTTTCTGCTCGACGATTTTGCGTTGTCGTGTGTCTCGAAGGCCGCCTTGGAGAACGCTTACCCGAAGATCGGAGGCTGAATGTCCTTGACTGTTGAAGTGTTCCCCGACTGGGAGGGAACACTCCTGCCTGGCGATTGTTGCGCGGTGTCCGTTCATACGTTGTCGCAGTGTCTGCATGGTCTCGCCGATGTACCATGCTCCGGGGCATCCTTTCCTGCAACGTATGAGGTAGACAACGTTGGCCGAGTCACATGAGTATGTACCATGTACTTGGTGGGTAGTGTCCTCGCGTGTGATGATGGTATCTGTGTTGATGATCTGGCATGTCTTGCAGAGGTTGCCGTGGCAGGGTTGTGTGGTGTCGTGGTCGCTGTTCTCCTGAAAGCTGGGTAATTTGCTGCGAACAGCGACCACGACACCACACAACCCTGCCACGGCAACCTCTGCAAGACATGCCAGATCATCAACACAGATACCATCATCACACGCGAGGACACTACCCACCAAGTACATGGTACATACTCATGTGACTCGGCCAACGTTGTCTACCTCATACGTTGCAGGAAAGGATGCCCCGGAGCATGGTACATCGGCGAGACCATGCAGACACTGCGACAACGTATGAACGGACACCGCGCAACAATCGCCAGGCAGGAGTGTTCCCTCCCAGTCGGGGAACACTTCAGCAGTCAAGGACATTCAGCCTCCGATCTTCGGGTAAGCGTTCTCCAAGGCGGCCTTCGAGACACACGACAACGCAAAATCGTCGAGCAGAAACTGATAGCCAAGTTCCGCACCCATGAGGACGGCCTCAACCGGGATCTTGGGTTCATGTCACGCTACATGTAACCCCACCTGACGTAGAGTCATCCAGGCTCGAGTCGTCGTTGGCTTGTTCTCTCCACACAGATGCGGCCGGACCTGCTGTGATTTCCAGCAAAAAAAGTTTTTTGTTTTCCATCCAGACCCCAGCATCTGCCACATTTGACCCCTTGTGACCCCACCTCATTGTCTTTGATGTAATGTTTTCCTGACTGACCTGTTTGGACACCATCCACACCTTTGATTGCCGTGATTGTCTCTCTGCCGAGGTGTGATAAAGGGCAGTTAGAAAGATTAACTGTAATCATCTGGCAGTGTTCTCTGACTATATATGCTGTGCCTATATACATCTCTTCACTTCACCTGATGAAGGAGCAGCGCTCCAAAAGCTTGTGATTTCAAATAAAACTGTTGGACTATAACCTGGTGTTGAGACTTCTCACTTTTGTCCACCCCAGTCCAACACCAGCATCTCCACATCAATATACTAGTAAGTCAACAAATACAGGAATCTGATAAAAAGATGGACGGAAATTAGATATCCTTGGGGACTCACGGAGCTCTGGGCACCCTATTTTGGAAACTTGCGTTTCTAGTCTGTCACAGGAGTCTTTGATCAGTCTGCGCTTGTGCCAGATGCCAAATATGGAATGGATCAATCCACTACAATGCCAATCTATTTCAAGATGGAAAACTAGAACCGGAAAGTAAAAAAGATGGAAAGCCAGAGATAGGAATACCCAGCAACAGTTAGCAGCTTAACCTGTACTGTGGAGGGAGCGGGAGAAGGCTTCGTATGACAAATGGTCTCATTTAGCATTAGCCCAAATCACTTCCCACAGTAGATATTTAACTGCCAATCACCCAAGACAAGGCACTGACAATGACACCACCCAACAGGACCATCAGCTGGGTAGCATCCCCCACTCCATCTCCCTAACTAAAGAAACTAGCTCAATCCCAAAAAGGTGAATTGCTCCCAGTTCAGACACAAACATGCCAAGAAACCTTAATGTGTCAAAGTACCCCTCCCACAGGGACTGTGGGGCCAACATTTACAGTGACTTCACAAAATAAGTATCTATATCAACACCTGAAAAATCAGTTTTTAAACAACTTGGAACAGGAGGCCGAGGGGAGATTTAATTGAGGTGTATAAAATTATGAGGGGCTTAGATAGAATGGATAGGAAGGACCTATTTCCCTTAGCAGAGAAGTCAATAACCAGGGGGGATAGATTTAAAGCAATTGGTAGAAGGATTAGAGGGGAGTTGGAGAACTTTTTTGTTATATGCTGCCACAATCCACAAACAGAGCGGGGGTCTGGAACTCACTGCCTGAAAGGGTGGTAGAGGCAGAAACCCTCATTACATTTAAAAAGTACTTGGATATGCACCTGAAGTGCTGTAACCCACAGGGCTATGGACCAAGAGCTGGAAAATGGGATTAGGCTGGATAGCTCTTTTTCAGCCGGCAGACACAATGGGCCGAATGGCCTCCTTCTGTGCTGTAACGTTCTATGATTCTATGAACTTGTTCCAGCAGTGGGGCACAATAGCGGTACTTCACACTCACCAACCACTGCTTTAAACCCCACCTGTATGGCATAAAAAGAGGGGAAAAATATATATAAATGCCAATGCAGAAATGCTGGATCTGTAGATCTCAGCATCTGGAAAAAAAAAGACTGGTCAACAATAGAACTTTATCCAAAATGCTGATCTACCCATACCTTTTGAAGATGCTGATACACCTGCAGTGTAGTTCCAGTATTACAAGGTACAGTAATGTTAAGTCACCATTCTTTGGGCAGATCAGTAGCTTTGACTGTCAATAGTGATTGTGTTTTTTTTTCTGAGAAGAGATTTGCATCATATTTACATAAACCACAAACTAAGTTGGAAAGAACCAGTCATTTAAATACAGGCTGAACTGCAATGAAGTTTCCATTGACTGTGCTTCAAAGGAGAGATAGAAGGAAGTGATTGGGACAGTGTTAGTTCTCTGCACAAACAAGTTTGTCCATTAACCAGAGTTTGCCCTCAAAAAAGATATTTATTTTATACATTTCCTATTCTATAAATAATTTCAAATAGTAAATTTTAGGTTTCACAAAGATCCAGGATGGCCATCATCTATCCAAGGAGTTTGCTTGATTGCCTTATGGAATTGGGGAAAGATTGCAGAATTTTTCCCAAAATTGACCAAAGCCTTTTGTCTCTTTTTTTCTTCCCCCATGAGCGATCACTGCCAGTTGTGGGGGTGGGCAGTGAACGAGGCACCACAGGTGAATAAGATTGATCAATGACCATCTTATTTTGTCAGTCTTTGCTCAGTGGGTAGCACCCTCTCCTCAGAGTCAGAAGGTCGTGGGTTCAAGTCCCACTCGAGACTTGAGCACAAAAATCTAGGCTGATACTCCAGTGCAGTACTGTCAGAGGTACAGTCTTTTGGATGAGATGTTAAACAGAGGCCCCGTCTGCTCTCAGGTGGACGCAAAAATCCCATAGCACTATTTCAAAGGTGTCCTGGTCAATATTTATCCCTCAATCAACATCGCACACAGATAATCTGGTCATTTATCACATTGCTTTTTGAGAGCTTGCTGTGCACAAATTTGTTGCTGCATTTCCTACATTACAACAGTGACTACACTTCAAATCACTTCATTGGCTGTAAAGCACTTTGGTGGTCGTGAAAGGCGCTCTGTAAATACATGTCTTTCTTTTCATATATATTTGTAGTCAACCTGTCTGAAGCTTGTAAGCTCTGAAGAATCACTTGGTCTCAGCAATATTCTTGCTGAGGGATTGTGGCAGCATATAACAAAAAATTATTAAATCTTCCCTTTTTCCCAGTTCCTATTTTTTTTTTTTTTAAGCTTGGTGTTCATCAAGATGAGGAATGTCATTGAGGGAAGTAGAACTGTTTCAATTTCAGGCACCGACACAACATCAACAGTACAGTATGGATTAGGTGCAGAGTAAAATTCTCTCCACTCTGCTCCAATAATGAAGGGTGCCTCCTGTTGCACCAGTGTGACATATTTCCATTTCCCATGCCAGTTATTTTGTGGCCTCTGTTGTAATTGGCATACTGTGAATGAATGCCAAAGTAGGAGCAGATCCACACCCAGTAAAAAGGGGATTTAAACTGTCCAGATTAATGTTCCCGCTAAGGTGCGCACAGTAATCTGAAAGGTCCCGCACAGGCCGTTCACCAGCTTTTAACATTGTAAATACCACATATGCAAAGAAATTTAAAGGGGCCGCACATTAAAAGAAAAAGGCCGTGTCAAACAAGGAGCAGCTTAGGGAACATTAGTCCAGACTCAGGACCCTTACATAGTCAGCAAAGGGAAGACTTGACCCCGTCCACCAAAGCTTGATTTGGATGCATGCCTCAGTGATGGAAGGCCAGTCTGATCCCCCTGTACCACTCCTCCCCATTCCGATCATGCAAGATACTTAAAATCCATTATGGATAACACTCCATTTAAAAAAAAATGTTCATTCGGTTTAAGTGTTTCCTGTAACGTCCCCCAGATCAACGACTAGGCAGCTAGCCTGTTGCCAAGGCTCAATCAATGGTGCTTTTGAAGCAACCAGTGTATGAGTCAGCCCAAGTTGAGCTGTCCTCCTTACTAGTGAGGAATTACTGACCTCAGCTCAGTGCTTCCCCTCATGGCAAGGCTGAGAACAGTAATGCCAGGCGTGCACAAGCCTACATTCTATCACTCCATGGTATAATCATTCATGACCTCACCACTGACTGTCGCTGGGATACAGCTCCAAGGCCACTGACAGACCTCTGCTGACCCGGATAATTGGCCATTCTTCATGTGTGTTCTTCTGTCTTCACCTGACATCCAAACTTTAAGCAGGAATCTGGGCTGAATTTTTCCTTCCCCTAACCCAGGAGAGGCTGTGGCTAGTTGTAGCACCCCTAGTTCTGTCCCAACTGAGATTAACTAGCCCAGCACACCAAGGATATTCCAGGCTAGACATGTTTGAGCTTTGTGTTTCAGCTTGCACAGACTATAACACAACCAACTACAAAACTGGTAACTGGGCTTTCCTTGTTTTTCACATTAGACAGTACCAGAGGGGCAGACTTGGACCTAGAGGGGGAAGGAGTTGCTTTGTCAAATCCACCCACCACCCCCCCCCCCCCAAAAGAGGAATTTTCCTACTATTAGCCTACCGGAGACCTTCTAGTAACTCCACCCAGTGCTACACTGTAGGCCTGCTCATGTCTTATTTCCAGTATCTAGTCTCCTGCCACTGGGCTTTGTGTTTTATTGGATGTTGGAACACAAGAATCTGCAGTGTTGGATTCTTCTACTGATTTAACTCATCTCCTGGCACAAAACCTACATTTACACTGAATGAAAGGCAGCGGGACCTCATTAACCTACATTTGTTTGAGCATCAGTTCTGATGAAGGGTCCACTTGGCATATTAATCTATCTTTTTCTCTCAGATGCTGATCAATCTGTTGTGCATTTCCAGCAGATTCAATTTTTTTTTTTAGTAATTTCCCCTCACCCCTTTTCCTGAAGGTGCAGACTCTTGTTAAAGGCACAGTTCAGTGGGCACCAACAATCCGGCCGTTTTGAGTGGCCCGGTGGTAGCACCTTGCCCTCCGAGTCACAAAAGGTTGTGGTTTCAAAGCCCACTCCAGGGCCTGGGCACATAATCTAGGCTGACACATTGTTGCTGTACTGAGGGAGGAGTGCCCCAGGTGGGCAGAGGCAACGCTTCAAGGACACTCTCAAAGCCTCCTTGAAAAAGTGCAACATCCCCTCTGACACCTGGGAATCCCTGGCCCAAGACCGCTCAAAGTGGAGGAGAAGCATCCGGGAAGGCGCCGAACACAGAGTCTCTTCGCCAGGAGCAAGCAGGAGCCAAACGCAAACAGCGCAAGTCAACCCAAGCACCCCACCCACCGTCTGCCCCACCTGTGACAGAGACTGTAGGTCCCGCATTGGACTCATCAGTCACCTGAGAACTCATTTCTAGTGTGGAAGCAAGTCATCCTCGGTTCCAAGGGACTGCCTAAGAGAGCGTACTAAGGGAGGAGTGCTGCACTGTCCAAGTTGGTGGTATGTTACACCAAGGCTATTGCTACCTGTTCCACTAGTTTAGATGAATGTTGAGGAGCTGAAGATCCTATGTACTATTCAAAAAGCAAAAACAAAAATATTTCACTCATACGAGTTACATTTATTCTCAAAGTACAAGGCGAGGTCCCCTGATGGCCTGCTTGATACATGAACAGATACTAAGCCACATGGAACAAGGTTCTATATTTAATTGTTGGTCTGAGTGGAGATAGCTGATCTCATGGTGCTGATTGGGGATATTACCACTGTGCCTCAGTCAGAAGGTTGTGGGTTTGAGTCCCACTCCAGAGACTTGAGCACAAAAATCTAGGCTGACACTCCAGTGCAGTACTGCACTGTCAGAGGACGCCCCAAAGTGCTTTACAGCAAATTAAGTACTTTTGAAGTGTAGTCACTGTTGTAATGTGGGAAACGCAGCAGCCAATTTGCACACAGCAAGCTCCCACAAAACAGCAATGTGATAATGACCAGATAACTGTAGTTTTAGTGATGTTGATTGAGGGATAAATATTGGCCAGGACACTGGGGATAACTCCCCTGCCACGAGATCTTTTACATCCACCTGAGAAAGCAGACGGGGCCTCGGTTTAACGTCTCGGCACCTCAGACAGTGTGGCACTACCTCAGCACTGCACTGAGTGTCAGCCTAGATGTTTGTGCTCAGGTCTCGAGTGGGACTTGAACCCACAACCTTCTGACTCAAGCAAGAGTGATACCCACTGAGCCACTGGCTGACAGAAGGAATGAGACGTCCCACTTTTAAAAGTAAATTTTCAGTGCCAGGGAGGTTGTTTGGTAGTAATTAAGAATGATCACACTGTTAAAAATTCACTTACACTTGAATGGACGAGCCCTAACTTTTTCCTGGTGTTTAGTGGGCAAGTGCAGCAACTTCTCTTTATGTGTTTCAATGCCGAGTCTATCGGCGAGGTATCGGTGTAGCGAAGCTTGTGGAGGAGCAGAGTAAATCTGACAGCAACTTCATGATTTCTGTGTTTACCTGCGCCTGTGTGGACGCCAGAAGTTTCTGTCCGATTTACTCCATAACAATAACCACTGATATGATGCCTCAACGTTATTCCTATCGCAAAATCCAGGCCCATGTTCTCTGCTGAGGAGAGAGTGGTTTACGCTACTCTGAAAGACTGGTGGTGACCAATGTGCTGCAGGCAGAGAATAGACTGAACTGTTGTGAATGGACAAGCAATGTTGTCTTCAGTGGCGAGACATGCGAGACATGCAAGACAATGGGCCGTTTTTTCCGATTGGAGGCTTCCCGCATGTGGAAGCCGCCGATCTGGAAAAAAAAAAATCTATGCACTTACCTGAGGGCTCCCAAGGTCCGTATAGTTCCGATGCTGGTCTCTCGAACTGCAAGTGTGCAGGGCCCACGTATCCCAGGGGCGCATGTGGTTCGCAAGTGTCCCTGGGATCATGTGGGCCATGGGGAGCCAATCAAAGAAGGGAATCTCCCTTCATACACTTGACAGATAGACCTGTCAAATATATGAATGGAGATCACCCCAAAAACACAAATATTAAATAAAATTTTTTTAAAATCACATTCTTAAAATTAGTTGAAATTACAATGTGAAATATTTTAAACAATTTTTAAATGATAAATGACTAAAAAAAATTCATACTTTTTTTCCCCAAACTCATTACTGATTTTACCAAGCGTAAGAATTCTAAAGGTTTTCTGCGGGCAGAGGGGCTCCAGAAAGCGGAACTATCCGCCCACAGAGGCCCTTCTCTAGGGCAGGCGTCCGATCTGTCAAGAGCATTCTTGACAGATCGGAAATGCTGGTTTTCAGCGTATGCCTAAAACCGGCATTTCCGATGTCCCTACGGGTGGGTACACAGCGCGTACACACCCGTAGGGAATCGGAATATCCGGGCCAATAACTTCACAAGGATTGATGACGATGCTATTTATTCGCCATTACTCTACAGAAATGGTCGTGGGCAACTTGTATCTTGCGAACTGCACGTGGTTCTATGGCTTTTTGAATGTTCGCTTTGCTGCTCTGCCCATACACCAGTTGCAATGTCAGGGGTAGAGAACAAAGAACACAAATCAGCTATAACAAAATAGATAACCTTCCTTTCATTATGACTTGGCCGCCCCATGTATTTTGAATTAATAATAACTGCCGCTGGATATGCAGCAAGCACTCGTGTCCTTCTCATCTATGTTGCAACACCAAAGGTAGTATCTTAAATTTGGGCTTTCCCTTTATTAAAAAAGGGAAGCTTTTCTCTTCTTGATTGAAGCTAGATGTTTTACAAGATACATAGAAACATAGAATCTAGGAGCAGGAGTAGGCCATTCGGCCCGTCGAGCCTGCTCCACCATTCAATACGATCATGGCTGATCATCCAAATCCAGTACCCTGTCCGTGCTTTAATCCCCACAGTACACATATCCCACCCTACCCCCGTAACCCCACGTATTTAATTCCCCCTAACATATCCCATCCTATCCCCATAACCCCACATATTTAATCCCCCCCTAACACTAAGGGTCAATTTATCATAGCCAAATCAACCTAACCCGCACATTTTTGGACTGTGGGAGGAAACCGGAGCACCCGGAGGAAACCCACGCAGACACGGGGAGAATGTGCAAACTCCACACAGACAGTCACCCGAGGTCAGATTCGTTTCTTAACCAAAGGTTCCCCCCCCCCCCCATGTTAATTAAGTCGTTTTTCTAAAAAAGGAGACAGAAAATGAAAGCAAGGTATGAGACAGAGCAGATGAGAAACAACAACGAGATGAGAGATAGGGAATGGAAGATTAAGCAGAAGAGAGGATGAGAGACAGGGGAAGAGCAATGGCAGAAACAAGGAGATGGAGATTGAGAGAGGGAAGAGTATGAAAAAGTAAGTGAGAAAGAGTGACGAGAGTTGAAGAAAGACAGAGCGAGAGGTGGACTAGGTTTCAACATTTCTTGCATGTTTGCTTGTAGTTAATGGAGATGATCAGCGGGTTCACTATACTTAAAAATAGCGGCCATCACTGCACGATTTATTTTTATATCGCGTTTTAAACGTCTACTGTTACTACGATTGCAAACTCGTCAGATTTGCAAACATTTCAGAATCTTGCCCTGGTAATCACATCTGATCTGCACTGGGGTGGGCGGGCTGATCGTAGGCCAGCAGCAGCCCTCAGGAACACTGCGGCACCAGGAAGAACACTACTGCTCCCCCTGGCTCCAAATCAGCGAATTTGGTGGCGGACGGTTGCTAGGCCGCATCCAGGCAAAGAAAGCCTGAGCGGAACAGGCCCAGGGCAGCCCAATTTGGCAGAGGGGTCCTAAAATAGTCCTCAGTCCCATCATTAACATACGCAAGAAGCCCAATGTGTGTTTTAAGCCGCTAGGGCCACCAGTGGATGCAAGCCAAGACTTGACCACACAATCTGGGGCTGACATTCCAATGCGGTACCGAGGGAGTGTTGCACTGCTGAAGGTAATATCTTTTGGAATTAAATTTTCAACCAAGGCTCCCTCCGCCTGTTCTGGTAGATATTGAGGATCTCGTGGAACTTCTGCAGTGCAGGAAGTTCTCCCAGTGTTCTGGCCAACATTCCATCCCCAAGCAACACCAGATCAATTGGTCATTGCTGTTCGTGGGATCTTGGTGTGCAAAAATGGCTGGCAATAGTCACTGCAATTCAAAGTAACCCACTGTATGAAGTGCTTCAAGAAGGTGTCTGAAAGAGGTGATAAAATGCTGCATAAAATGTCTTCTGTTTCTTATCAGGAGCAGGCGTTGAGCACAGACTGGTAATTTCCTCTCAGAAATAAGAAATTAAAAAGATTGATGTTGGGTGTTGACCCTCGGCTTGACCTCAAACACTTCCCGGCAGCAAGCTCAAGAGTGGCATTGCTGAACGCCGTAGAAATGGTAGCAGCGCACCTGCCCAGTCTCATGCGCTGAAAGGTAGCAATTCACAAGGGCTTTGGTGCAGCTACACACCATATTTTGAACAAGTGTGCTGTGATCAGAACGGACGCAGTGTTCAAAGTGCAGCCTAACCAGATCGTGCAGTTTCAGCACAACACCCTCAGACTTCAACTCTTTGATTTAATACAGCTCCGAATTCTGTTTCCATTGTTATTTGCTGTTCTGAGTCGACAGGACGTGAGAGAAAAAAAAAGGGCAGAATGGAAGACGCAGTCACGAGCAACAGAGGAAAAAGTGGGGTTGGGGTACAAGAGCTGTGCCCCAGTTTATTTATTTATTAAATTCGTTTTTAATGGGATTGTGGGCACCGCTGGCAAGGCCAGCATTTATTGCCCATCCCTAGTTGCCCTTGAGAAGGTGATGGGCCGCCTTCTTGAACCGCTGCAGTCCGTGTGGTGAAGGTGCTCCCGCAGTGCTGTTAGGGAGGGAGTTCCAGGATTTTGACCCAGCGACAATGAAGGATCGGCCGATATACTTCCAAGTCAGGATGGTGAGAGACTTGGAGGTGGTGGTGTTCCCATGCACCTGCTGCCTTTGTCCTTCTAGGTGGAAGAGGTCGTGGGGTTTGGGAGGTGCTGCCGAAGAAGCCTTGGCGAGTTGCTGCAGTGCATCTTGTAGATGGTACACACTGCAGCCATGGTGCGCCGGTGGAGGAGGGAGTGAATGTTTAAGGTGGTGGATGGGGTGCCAATCAAGCGGGCTGCTTTGTCCTGGATGGTGTCGAGCTCCTTGAGTGTTGTTGGAGCTGCACTCATCCAGGCAAGTGGAGAGTATTCCATCACACTCCTTACTTGTGCCTTGTAGATGGTGGGAAGGCTTTGGGGAGTCAGGAGGTGAGGCACTCGCAGCAGAATACCCAGCCTCTGACCTGCTCTTGTTGCCACAGTATTTATGTGGCTGGTCCAGTTAAGTTTCTGGTCAATGGTGACCCCCAGGATGTTGATGGTGGGGGATTTGGCGATGGTAACACAGTTGAATGTCAAGGGGCAGTGGTTAGACTCTTGCTTGTTGGAGATAGTCATTGTCTGGCACGAATGTTACCTGCCACTTATCAGCCCAAGCCTGAACGTCGTCCAGGTCTTGTTGCTATAGTAAATACTGAACTAACTTTGACGCTAACTGGCCCATTTTCTCATCAATGCCGTCACTTCCTATTTTGCTTCAACATTAACCACAAGCTGTTTTATCAGTCGTTTTTATAGCACATCGGGCAGGAAATGAACACATACCCTGCTCGAGAAATGTTCTGCAGCAAATGAGTCAATTTTTAGCAGAGCGATGATCAACACATTAAATCCAGCCTTATGATTGCCTGGTAGGAGGGACTTGAAACCAAAAAAAATGCTTTCCTGCAGCTTCTGAATGTGTGCATATAAAAAGATAATTTAAGTTTGAGTGTTTATTGCAGTGTTAGAACTTGCCTCATCTTTCATGACTAAACTAGCAGATATCTCATGGCACGTCAGACCATATGTCACTTCATAAAAAAGGACAGGAGTGAAACACCACGTAATGCATCAAACATTTACAGCACAGAAGGAGGCCATTCGGCCCATCGGGTCTGCCAGCCGAAAAAGAGAGCTATCCAGCCTAATCCCACTCTCCAGCTCTTGGTCCGTAACCCTGTAGGTTACAGCACAAGTGCATATCCAAGTACTTTTTAAATGCAATAAGGGTTTCGGGCTCTACCACCCTTTCAGGCAGTGAGTTCCAGACCCCCAACACTCTGGGTAAAATAAGTTCTCCTCAACTCCGCTCTAATCTAGAGGGTTATGCTGATAGATTTAGATAGAAAGACGAGAGGAGGCTCGAGTGGAGCATAAACAGCGGCATGGCCTGTTTCTGTGCTGTATATCCTATGTAATCCTTCTACCAATTACTTTAGATCTATGGCCCCTGGTTATTGACCTCTCTGCTCGGGGAAAATAGGTCCTTCCTATACACCATCTAGGTCCCTCAATTTTATACACCTCAATTAAATCTCCCCTCAGCCTCCTCCTCTGTTCCAAAGAAAACAAGATTTCTGTCTCGTTATGCATGGAGAGGTTTACAAGTGTGTGGAATGGAGCACTCATTCTAAGCATTAAGCAAAGACAACTATTCGCTAGTTAACCATCAAGAGTTGCTAAATGTTAACATCCGACCTTTGCGCTGGAGATCACAGTTGGCTGAGTTTTGCTTATGCTCATCTCTTTCTCCCCCCCTCCCCAACTACGAGGTGCATTTTGACATGCTATCACTCCTTTTTAACCATCTTTGGCTTTCTCTGCAGAAAGCACTGACCCCTGTGGGGCATAGTCTACATGAGCTGGCAATCATTTACTTTTCGCTCCGAAATAGTTTCCCCCCCACCCGCCCGCATGTCCCATTATAAAATACCCAGCCTTTGACAGCCATCTCTGACTATGGCATAGAATATTAGCTTTTCAGTATTTCCAAAAAAGTTGTCTTTCAAGGCGAGAGATTTTACTGATGAAGAAAATTATTTTTTTCCTTTTCAGGCACCAGTGCCATTATCAAGCACTCAAGCCAAATAGGGCAGGTGCTGAGTGCAGCTTCCTGAATCCAAGTGCAACACTGCGCCTTAGACTTGACTGCAGAGGAACCACCTCTACTGTGCCAGTGTGACCGACATTTCCATTTCTCACACAGGCCAGACTTGGGGCTATTGCCAGTGAAATTTCCAAGTTTTTATTCAATTGGTGCCAAAATATAGGGTGTTGTGAGCAAGGTTGAAACCGGTTCAATTTGAAGGCACCCGCTCAAACATGTGGCAGGGCATGAACAGGTAACAGAAGGGTTAACAAACTGTTAATTAACTATAATAACCAGTAACAGCTAGATAAAGACCACGCATTGTGGTGAACTTGCTATTCAGCGCTATCTTACTGAGGTTTATTTATTTTAATGAATTGTTAGAGACTTGCATGTCTCAGATTAGGCTGTTGGGGAGCCCTCACTCATTGCACCCCAGAGAGTGCTTTCAACTTGCTCAGATACCTAGAGAAAACTTATAGCCTGCCCAGCAAATGAACAGAAAGTTATCTTCATTTAATTTATTAGTTTTACCATGTGCCACTATACTAGATTTTGACTTGGGCTTTTAACTGAATAAAAAAATAACTAATTGAACAAGTAAATAGGAGCAGCAAAAAAGTGTATTTTTCCACTGGTTAAGTTTCACTAACTCATTAGTTTGTAGTTGTTGGACTAAATGATAAACAATATTTCTTATTACTGACTCCTTTCCTTACCATCTCTGAAAGCTAACTGGCTTGATCGTCTTTGAAGTCATCAGATTCAGACCAACAAAACTAATTTGAATGAGACAGGCGGATAAATTAAAAAAAAGTGACAGGAGCCAAGCAGCACTTAAATAACTGGTAAATTCAAAAAGAGCTGCCAATCCAACACTTATTTGAACAAATCATAGAATCAGAATGGTTACAGCACAGGAGGAGGCCATTCGGGCCGTTGAGCCAGTGCTGGCTCTCTGCAAGAGCACTTCAGCTAGTCCCACACGCAGAATGCATGCATTAAATAGTTCAGCCCTACACTCCAGACCGACCGGGTCTGCAGGCAGAGTGACTAATGAGCGATAACAAGTGTAACAAAAGGAGCTGCAACAGCAGGTTGGGTGCAATCAGGCTAGCTAATTCCGAGAAGAGTTTCACGCGAGACATTAATCTTCTCTACTGCTGACCGACTTGATGCACACCTCCCAGTTTTTTTTTGTATTTCAAATTTCTAGCACTTACTAGATCTGTATATTCCACTAGTCAGTGACAAAAAGCAGAAAATAGTCACTTGAATTTAGCGCGAAGGCTCTTTATCCGATGATAATACACCTGTAATAGGCTAGAAAATATCAGCCACTTTGTCGTATTAACTAACACGCTCGTATAAAATTTCCCTCTCCACTATTTTAAACAGAGGCATTAACCCATTTAAAAATAAACCAGTATAAACTAAAGAGGTTAATTCTGTCATTAAGATAGCAGAGAGGGGGGATTTAACCAGAGTGCATTAAGCATTTGTATAATAACATTGTTGTGTAATTTTCACCTCAAGGTCTTCTTTTCACAGAACAATCTAAAACTGATTGAAATTGATCTGTACTACATTAACATGTTAATGCATGCGATATTCCTCAGTCTACCATTTTAGTGAAGGCATTAACCTTTTAAAATAAAATATTGGACAAAGGATTTATCAAAACAATTAAACCTAATATAGTTCAATTTAAACCAACTAGAATCCTTCTTGCCCATCTTTTGATTGCCTAGGCTAGACTAGGTTTGTACTCCCTTGAATATAGATGATTAAAGGGGTGATCTAATTGAGGCATTTAAGATGATTAAAGCATTTGATAGAGTAGATAGAGAAACTATTTCCTCTGGTGGGGGGAGTCCAGAACAAGGTGGGTGGGCATAACCTTAAAATTGGAGCTAGGCTGTTCAGGGGCAATGTTAGGAAGCACTTCTTCACGCAAAAGGGTAGCAGAAATCTGGAACACTCTCGCTGAATTGAAAATTTCAAAACTAATAGATTGGTGTTAGGCAAGGGTATTAAGGAACCAATGCAGGTAGATGGAGTTAAGAGACAGATCAGCCATGATCTATCTGAATGGTGGAACAGGCTCAAGGGGCTAAATGGCCTATGCCGGTTATTATATTCAAACCTGTGATTCATGCAGTGCATTATCCCTCTGCTGACCTCCAAAGACAGAGGTGGAAGTGGTTCCTCAACCTGCTGTATTCTCTATGGTGAATTCCACGCCAAGATTACAAAATCTCCAATAAATAGCTTTAAAGTATAAAGTGGCAGACAAGGCATAGTACACGAGACACCAATAAGTACACAGATAGATATTTCCCATTTAGGATTGTGTGTCAACTCATGGATTTTTAAGATAGACCACTTACTTTATCTCCATTTGACCACCAGCCTTGCGTGCAATATGCATCAGCTCCTTCCCATATTTTTCTTCTGCCAATGCCCTGCGCAAACAGAAAATATTTCACTCGCTCCCAACAATCCATAACAATAACTATTTGCATTTATATAGCGTCTTTAACACAGTAAAACATCCCCAGGTGAGCAGAGACAAAATTTAACACCGAGCCAAAGGAGGAGACAAAGGCAGCTGAAAGGATGGTCTCAATCTTAGTGACAATGAAGTCCAAGAGCTCCTCGTACTTGTGGTTGGAGAGGAGGGTTTAAGGAGACATTTGGTAGTGGAGAAAAGCAGCCCAGGGGATATCTCTGCATTCCAGGATGATCCTAGAGTAGAGTCATGAGCAATTTTAGCAGAGGCGAGCTGGGCCCGATCGTGCTCGATATGGTCCAGCCAGACCTTGCGACGAATGGCGAAATCAATTGTGCGCCATAAACATTCAAATCCACATCGCTTGGACGTAAAGGAGCAAAGATGGGGGCCGTAGCAAGGATAAGCGACCAGAGTGTGGAGAGAAAAAAAAAACCACAACCTGGATTCCTTCTGGTCATCACTATCGAGTGACCCCTGCTGGAAAGTAGGTGGGTGGATGTTAGGTGGGCCAAGGTGATGTGCTTCATGGTCAAATAGCCTGCTGACATTCTGTGTTTAGAGTTAAGATTGAAGAATAGGTACCTGGGTGCATTAATGTTAATGGACAGCTCTTAGCACCTGGGGAACAGTACCCCATCAGGAATCAGTGGTGTAGTGGGGAAATTTAACTTTTAAATAAATAAAATCTTGGATATATGAGTCAGGGGGACAGAATGAAAGGTTCCAGTTCCTCTACGCTGCAGCTGTTAGTTCATGATTAACGTGGTTGCCTCACAAAAATCCAGGAACTCTTGAATCTTACCTCAATTTTAGCAGTTCCTCCATGTCCTTGCACATTTTTCGGCCTTCTTGTAATCGCTCCAGTAAGACCTCATGCCCAACATGACTGGTAAATTCTGGGCACTGTGTAAGCAATTCAAAGAAAACGACTTACAACACTTCCAAAAGTTCACTGTTCCCCTCCAAGTCACCACATCCATACTTGGGACAACAATGGAACCCAGCCTCGCATCCACACCTTGTGACCTCATCTTGATCCACCATGCGCAGACCCCAAGTGCAAGAGGTGAGGATTCTCTCAGAACCAGCTTCCTTCCCTCTGCCAGGCAAGCTAGACAACACTAATAACCTTTGGGCTGGATTGCAATGCTGCCATTAGCACACATCTTATGGGGTACCATATTTTGAATTAAATATAAAAAAGTCCCAGTTAATGGCATGACATTAAAAAAAGGCTCTGATTAAAATTGACCGTTGCTGGATCTTGTATGCAACATGGCTACTGCGTTTGCCTACATGGCAACAGTCCCTGCACTTCAAGATAATTCAGCACATGGGAAATACTTTGGGATGTCTGGAGGGTGGTGGTAAGGTGGTATTAAAAAAAAAAATGCAAGTTTGTATGTCCTTTCTCTTTCCACTTTTAGGCCAGGAATGCAGAGGCCACTTGCAAAACCCACCACCACCCTGGCAGAATCAGACAACTCCGCACAGAACAGCAATCAAACCTGGAACCTTCCTGCTTCAGCTCCACATCGCGCATCCTATCTATCCACTGAGGGAGCGGGGGAGGGAAGCAGAATTAAGGAACTCATACATCAGGCTTGAGGTTCTCCATTCCACAACCATCAGCTGGGTCCAGCAAGCTACTTTCCCCTTCATAACCACCAGTGGGAACTGACCAAGAGCCTTAAAAAGGTGAAGCGCTTCACTTTGAAAGTGTCAGTGGTTTAAAAAAAGACTTATCATGCTATTGAAACATCTCAAAATACTTTAGTGAATTACTTTTGAAGCAAATGGGACCTGGTTTAAGGTCTCACCTGAACAATGGCACCAATAATGTACATTAAGCACTGCTTCATCTAACTTACCATCAAGTTACAACCAGCGAGAAGTAGAATATCTTGTGCGTGATTGATTAGCTATTTTTGTGCATTAACTGTCAAAATTGCCTTACTGACCCACGCATAACCACTCCCACTTGTTCACCCTATATCAGTGTTTACACCAAAGCATTTCAGTCATCAATATAAACACAGACCAAAAAAAGGAAAGTGAAATTAACCAGAATTAATTTCTGCACAATTTCACCCCCTCCGCTCCTGAAGGTGATGGCGCATATTGGGATACAGCTGTACAAATGTTGGTAATCTCTGCTACACCCAAGTGAGTGTTTGCCGTGATGCAACACTTGGTTGAATAGCCTGCTGAGTCCATGTCTGTCTTTGCCTGGCGTCCACACGTGCCTCCCTTCTAGTAGGTGTCACTAGGCTATTGATCAGCAGCAGGAAATCAGAGCAACTCAGAATGGGGATGAAGCTGGAGACCTTCCTGATCGGTATGGCTCAGTAGCACTTTAGGTGGTGCGTCAGCCCTGGCTCAGTGGGTAGCACCCTCGCCTCAGTCAGAAGGTTGTGGGTTCAAGTCCCACTCCAAAGACTTCAGCACAAAATTATAGGCGGACACTCCAGTGCAGTACCGAGAGAGTGCTGCACTGTCCGAGGTGCTATCTTTTGGATGAGACTTTAAACAGCGGCACCATCTGCCCTCGCGGGTGGGCATAAAATATCCCACAGCACTATTTTGAAGAGTAAGGGAGTTCTCCCCGGTATCCTGGCCACTATTTATCCTTCAATCAACATCACACACAGATTATCTGGTCATTATCACATTGCTGTTTGTGGGAGCTTGCTGTGCACAAATTGGCTGCCGTGTTTCCTACATTGCAACAGTGACTACACTTCAAAAAGTAGTCCATTGGCTGTAAAGCGCTTTGGGACATCCGGTGGTTGTGAAAGGTGCTGTATAAATGCAAGTCTTTCTTTTTCAAGCACTAAGCCATCAGGGAGAACGTCTGAAAATCAGCAAAATGAGCAGAAGGGTCCTGTGACTAAAATCTCTGAGATGAGGGAGGAAGGATATCTTTGCATTCTTGTGAGATTGTGGAGATCCAGGAATGTAATATGCCAAATATCTGATTGTTGTAAAGTGTGCTCAATTTGGAAAATTCAGCCATGTAAAAATTTACAGGAAGGTCTCTGCAGCAAGTTCCTGAGTCACAGAAATTAATCTCGCTTTCTTGCAACTGTGGTTTTGAAATTGCATCATAAGCTTTTTCTGTATCCAAGGCTGTTGCACAAGGGCTACTCAATGAGCAGGAAAGCAATGACAGCTTAGCTTAGTCCCACTCCAAAGACTTCAGCACAAAATTATAGGCGGACACTCCAGTGCAGTACCGAGAGAGTGCTGCACTGTCCGAGGTGCTATCTTTTGGATGAGACTTTAAACAGCGGCACCATCTGCCCTCTCAGGTGGACGTAAAAGATCCCAGGGTGCTATTTCGAAGAGGAGAAGAGCAGGGGAGTTATCCCCGGTGTCCTGAACAATATTTCTCCCTCAGCCAACATAACAAAATCAGATTATCTGGTCATCATATTGCTGTTTGTGGGAGCTTGCTGTGCGCAAATTGGCTGCCGCATTTCCTACATTACAACAGTGACTACACTTCAAAAATACTTCATGGTCTGTAAAGCACTTTGGGATGTCCAGTGGACGCGAACACACACGAACCGCGTGTGCGTTGAACAGCTGACAACAGAAAGTGCATGGTCCGGGGTGGGGGTGGGAAATGGAGGATAAAAATTAAGAGGTTGTATGTCTTCAGATTGCATCGTGTAATGCAATAAAATACATACCCAAGTAGGCTAGATGATGCAAGCGAGTTAGAATGCTGTGCCTCTGCCTCCAAAATCTTGGTTCTAATCCAGTTCAAACAGATGTGATGAAGGTCTTTCTTTGCTGGTCATATGGATAATGCATGAAATATGTTTAGATAGTCTCTGCACAGTTCCTTGTGGGTGTGACTACAGCACAAAACTGCCCCTAAATTGGAAGTAATGGGTACTAAATTGCCAATCTCAATGTTGGAAAGAGTGTAAGCATGGCTATTGTGGGAAATAGCAATATCACAAGGGGGGGGGGGGGGGGGCGCGGTGGTGAGTTTACTCCAAGATCAGGGGTTCAGGCAACAGAAGGACAAAAAAGGAATACAAGAGAGACTTGAAGATTGTCCCTTTTTAAGCTACATTTTTGAATATGTCGGAGGGACTACTGGCTTCAGTGGGATGAAAAAAATCAGGCTGGTTCTGAGACAGGCGGGCAATCTACTTCACCAGATTACGGTCCAGGCGGTGAAAGGGAAAATTACTCCCCTGGTGTACAAGCAGTTTAGTAGATGTCTATGGAAAGTCAGATTCAGGAAGAGTTACAAAAAAAAAATTATTCAGAAATACAGGAAGAATTTCACTTACAATACTCCTTCAATGGTAGATTTGGTTAGTTTGAAGTTAGCTAGAATGCAAACCGGATTGAAATTTAAAGTTCTAACATCCTGACTCATCAACCCGTCAAACCTAGTCAAGGAGACAATTCCAAGATTGTGCAAGTAGAATCGGTGAAGAGGGACAGGGACAACACTGCTTGAGAAATAGCACTGTGCTCATCAACCCTTGCAGGACTAAATTGCTCAGATTCATTAGAACAAACATTTTGATAGACAATTTAGTTTTGTTTTGGTCTCCCCATTCTCCTGAAGGCACTGAGCCCTTCCTCGAGTATGGTTCCATGGACATTGGACACCTTGCAATCATTCATGTGTCCTCAAGCTAAATCAACTATAGAAGGCATCGCAGTTAAGCCTCAACTTGTTCTCTCCAGACATCCAGAAGTCACTGGATGGCAATCAGGAGTGAGAATGCTGGCTGATCCTTTTCCCCAACCTAGCTGAAAGATGCTGAAGTCAATTGTAGCACTCCCAACCACTGGCCTTGCTGAGATCAGATAACTCAACACAGACCATGAATTGACTCTAGGGCCTTCTGGTCGACAAAAGAAAAGAAATAAGAGCAGGAGTAGGCCATACGGCCCCTCGAGCCTGCTCCGCCATTCAATAAGATCATGGCTGATCATCTATGTGAGCTGTACAGTGAATATGGTGCAATAAGGCAAACAAATGGCACAACATTGAGAATACTCCTTCATGTGAATAAACCAGAACCGCTATTTTTAAGTCTATTGAGGTTGATTCACAGCGAGTTAGGACACAGTCCTCTTACCTTGGAGACTTTAGTCTGAATTCAGACAGACTTCACTTTTTGCTGACCATAAGTTAGTTCCTCATGCGTGAGTCCACAACACAAATATGTTGGTAATCCAGCACAAGCTATAATAGGAGCCTATAAGGATGCAAGTGTCCCATTGTTGCAGTAGAAAGGGTGCTTTTCTAAGGCTGGGCTTCATACACCTTGTTGGGGCAGGAGTAGAAAAGGCTTTATCATACCTAATGGACAGTACCTAATCTGGGTGGCCACAGACACTTTCATGGCCTCAGGATATCCCAAAGCACTGTACAGCCAATGCAGTACTTTTGAAGTGGAGTCACTGTTGTAATGTAGAAAACACAGCAGCTAATTTTCACACAGCAAGCTCCCACAAACAGCAATGTGGTAATGACCAGATCATCTGTTTTAGTGATGTTGATTGAGGGATAAATATTGGCCAGGACATAGTGTCACGGGATCTTTTACGTTAAACCGAGGCCCCGTCTGCTCTCAGGTTAACGTCTCATCCGAAAGACAGCACCTCCGACAGTGCAGCACTCCCTCGCGACTGCACTGGGAGTGTCAGCCTAGATTTTTGTGCTCAAGTCTGGAGTGGGACACGAACCCACAACCTCAGAGCGAGAGTGCTACCCACCGAGCCACGGCGCACACAGGAAACAATCCATCCCTCAGTTTTAATTCCAATCTCTGAAAAGAAACACTTATTGAACAAAACATTTCCCACACTAACCAGCCTTGTTGGTTCAGAGTAAGGCTACCAATTTAGTGCAAATTTGTGGCCATTTTGGCCGGTGCACTCAGCCTACGAAGAGACCTGTTGCTAGTGACCAAGCTAATTTTAATGCAGAGCCAGCAGAGAGAGAAAACTTCTATTAAATTGGACCACATTGAATCCAAACCTAGGTCCCAGCAGTGAAAGGTCTACAAACAACTGATGGGGTGTCACCTTGTAAACATCTACCAGGCCATTTCCATCAGCCTCATGCCCATATTTGGATGGAATTCAAAGTGCCAAACATTATATCCAACAGATGCTGTTATGACAGATCTAGAGAGCCAATCTTCAGTTTAATTTATAAAAAAGAGCACATACAAGCATCTGGTAGATATTTTAGCAGAATGTTAAGTATATAGTCTACAACAGTTCCTTTGTGACTTACAATTTGTTTGACAAAGTGCTTTATTAACTTATTCCAGACTTCTCCAGGACATATTATGCATCATTTCATAATTCAGTCTTACTACATTGCGGTGAGCAAATTGAACAGTACAAAGGCGGACACTCCAACTGAATAAGAATGGGCTTCCTCGTACATACTGCTCTTTGGCCTACCCACCATAGGAATAGTTGTAATTTTGACTGTCAAGGGATAGGAAAGGACCGAGCCAGTTGACAGAACAGCAGAGGTATTGGAGTCATAAGTTTCAGTATATTAAAGAAGGGGGGGGGGTGGGGAGAAGGGGATTTGCAGACATTGTAAGCTCCTGCAACACTATGGGGGAGAAATTCAGTATCGCCCCATTTGGGGCGCAATTATTGGCCGGGCGCAAAGATTAGCGCCTGGCACTAATTATCGCCACCGACTGCAAACTTGACTTTTATCGCCCCTGGAGGTGAGTGGAGCGCTAAATCAGGCGCTTCACACCTGTCTTAAGGCGCAAAGGCCGAGGAGCGAGGCGCTACCTCAGAGCGCTGGCGAAGCTCATGTAATGTCAGTCAGCAATGGAACACACACACAATGGCACGGGCCAGTTCTTAAAGGGGATGGTTAATCTCACTTTCCATCCACATCCTGCTCATTGCAGCCTTGAATCTCGGCCTGGAGAGATCTGCACATCAAATCTGCTGGAAAGAACAATGGAGAGTACCAGGCAAAGAGCTCAGAGTGCAGCCCCCACAGTCTCTTCTAAATCGATACAAGGAATGGCAAATCAAAATGAAGCTGCAAAGTGCTGCTCAGTACCCAAAACTCCTTCACACAACGTTGAATCTCTCCAGAAGTCTCTCTCTCGCTCAGAATGCGTAGTTCAAAAATGGCACCAACAATAAAAGGCAGGAAGCGGTCACCTTTAAATAGCGTTCCCCCTTTCCCTTCATGACTGCAGAACGCTCCACTCAAACTGTCGCTGCTAGCGTCAGGCGGTAAGGCAGGGGGCGCCACTCAATATCCCCTCCGGGGCGATACCGGGGCGTTGCGCACTCGACTGACGTCACGATCTGCCGGCGCAGGAGATCGTGGCGGTAGTGTTTAGCGCCGCCGCAAAATGTCTAGTTAATTTCGCGAGCGGCGCAAACTTCGCCGTGCCTGGGCGCTAGATGCTTTGCGCCCCATTAAGGCGCTAACGGGAGGCACAACCAACTGAATTTTTCCCCCTATGTCTCTGTGCTGGAGACATTATTTGCTACTATGTAAATAAATGCGCCACTTTTTCCTCTTAGTTTTTCTATAGATCTCGTCACGGAGGACCCATTGTCAGAGAAGGAGGATCAACTGAGGGAGTTGCACCATGAGCATGGTGGAAGAGACAGAGAGACAGAGAGACAGAGAGACAGAGAGACAGAGAGACAGAGAGACAGAGAGACAGAGAGACAGAGAGACAGAGAGACAGAGAGACAGAGAGACAGAGAGACAGAGAGACAGAGAGACAGAGAGACAGAGAGACAGAGAGACAGAGAGACAGAGAGACAGAGAGACAGAGAGACAGAGAGACAGAGAGACAGAGAGACAGAGAGACAGAGAGACAGAGAGACAGAGAGACAGAGAGACATTGACTGAACAGTACAAAGAAGCTGCAAGAGAAGAGGGGAGAATGAAGAGGAGAGCACATGCAAGTAGGTTTCAGCTGCTAGATAAGGATATGTAAAGTGTATAGAACCTTGGTTAGATCACACTTGGAGCACGGTAAACCGTTCTGGTCGTCATATTATAAAAAGGATAGAGGCACTGGAGAAGGTGCAAAAGAGATTTACTAGAATACCAGAATTGTGCAGTTATGCAGATCAGAAGAGACTGAACAGGCTGGGGCTCTTTTCTCAGAAGTCTGAGAGTGACCTGATAGACAATCAAACCTTTTTCATCATAATGACCTCTAAGGTTAGACAGAGTTGTTTCCACTTGCGGAGGAGACCAGAACTAGGGGCAATCAATATAAGATAGTCATTAATAAATCCAATAGGGAATTCTTCAACCAACCAACCACAACTTGTATTTATATAGCGCCTTTTAACATAGTAAGACGTCCCAAGGCACTTCACAGGAGTATTACAAGACAAAAAATTTGACACCGAGCCTCATAAGGAGAAATTAGGGGAATTGGTCAAAGAGGTAGGTTTTAAGGAGCGTCTTAAAGGAGGAAAGAGAGGTAGCGAGGCAGAGAATTCCAGAGCTTGGGGCCTACGCAACAGAAGGCACAGCCACCAATGGTTGAGCGATTATAATCAGGGATGCTCAAGAGGGCAGAATTAGAGGAGCGCAGATATCTTGGCGGGTTGTGGGGCTGGAGGAGATTACAGAGATAGGGAGGGGCGAGGTCATGGAGGGATTTGAAAACAAGGATGAGAATTTTGAAATCGAGGCGCTGCTTAACCGGGAGCCAATGTAGGTCTGCGAGCACAGGGGTGATGGGTGAACGGGACTTGGTGCGAGTTAGGACATGGGCAGTTGGGTTTTGGATTACCTCAAGTTTACAGAGGGTAGAATGTGAGAGGCCAGCCAGGAGTGCATTGGAATAGTCAAGCCTGGAGGTAACAAGGGCATGGATGAGGGTTTCAGCAGAGGATGAGCTGAGGCAAGAGCAGAGACGGGTGATGTTACGGAGGTGGAAATAGGCGGTCTTAGTTATGCCGCAGATGTGTGGTTGGAAGCTCATTTTCAGGTTCAAATATGACACGAAGGTTGCAAACAGTGTGGTTCAACCTCAGACAGATGTTAGAGAGGGATGGAGTCAGTGGCTAGGACTGAAAACAATGGCTTCAGTCTACCCAATATTTCATTGGAGAAAATTTCTGCTCATCCAGAACTGGATGTCGGACAAGCAGTCTGACAATTTAGAGACCATGGAGGGGTCGAGATACGTGGTAGTGAGGTAGAGCTAGGTGTTGTCAGCATACATGTGGAAACTGACACTGGTGGAAACCTGATTGGAGGATTTCAAATATGAAATTGCAGGAAAGATGGGCACGGATTTGGGAGGTGACAACACGTTCAAAGACTTGTGGAAAGGGAGGTTGGTGATGGGGCAGTAGTTTGCAAGGGTGGAGGGGTCAAGGGTTGTTTTTTTTTGAGGGGTGATGATGGCAGATTTGAGGGAGAGGGGAGACAGTACTTGGAGAGAAACCGTTAACAATGTCAGCTAACATGGGAGCCAGAAAAGGAAGTTGGGTGGTCAGCAGTTTGGTGGGACTAGGGTCCAGGGAGCAGGAAGTGGGTCTCATGGACAAGATGAGCATGGAGAGGTCATGAGGGGGAAGATCGGAGAGAAACTGGAGAAAGATAGGAGTTCAGGGCTTGGGCAGGGGGAATCCTTAGAGGAAGTTTGGCCCGGTGGGCTAGGGGAAGGAAGGGAAGTGGCAGAGGCAGTTGCACGGATGGTCTTAATCTTAGAGACAAAGAAGTCCATGAGCTCCTCACACTTGTCGTCAGTGGTGAGGGTGGAGGAGACGGGAGAGGGGTTGAAGAAGACAGCTAGCTGTGGAGAATAGAAGCCAGGAATTATCTTTGCATTCCAGAATGATTCTGGAATAGTGAGCAATTTTGGCAGACGAGAGCGGGACCAAATAATGCTTTGTGTGGTCCAGCCAGATCTGGCAGTGAATGGCTAAACCAGTTGTCAGCCATATCCATTCAAGTCTGTGTCCCTGGGACTTAAGGGAGCAAAGAGGAGGGCTGTACCAGGGGGGAACAGCCAGGGAGAGACAGTAATTGTTTTAATAGGGACTAGGGCATCAAAGGTGGCGGTGAGGGTGTGGTTGAGCAGATCAGTAGCTGCAGAAATGCCATGGTGAATGGAGGGCCAAAGGCTGGACAGTTGGGATTTCCTAAGTGCAGTTGTAAGAGAGTTGGGAGAGTTTTTTTTTCCCCAAGGGTGGACACAGAAGGAAGTAGGGTTTGAGGTGGGGGGGGGGGGGGGGGGGCGAGCAATACGAGGAAGTGGTCAGAGATGGCCTTATTTGCAATTGACACGATGGGAGCAGCGAGGCCGCGAGAGATGGCAAGGTCGAGGGGATGGCCGGTGAATATGGGTTGGGGAGTTTACATGGAGGGAGAGATTAAGGGAGGATAGTGAACTCGAGGAGAGAGAGCGCATGATGAATTGAGATGGAGGTTGAAATCACCGAGGATGAGAAGTCGTTCGGTGCAGAGGCTGAGGGAGGAAAGCAGTGAAGATATCTCGGTGATCAAAATTTTTATGGCACTTGGGTGGGCGGTAGACAGTGGTTAGAATGTGGAACTTGCAACTGGAAGTGAGCCCAATACAAGTTGTCTTCTACTATGGTAAATAAACCTCTATTTAACAAATTCAATGCAAGTCTACATCACAGAACAGTCCAGAATTTAACACATATTGGGGTAGATCTTGACTTTGTGCCATAGTGTAAAACAGGTCGAGTCGGCAGCCCGTTTCACATCTCACCCAATATTTATTTTCATTGAAGTCACCCGTTTTACACTAAATCGCACAATGTTAAGATCTACCCCACTGGCACAGAATTACCAACCCCACTCAGGAGGGGACAGGAGGATTGGTGTGGAAATAGAAAAATTGAAGCTGTGGGGAAACTCTTCAATGGTTGGAGCTTAACCACATTGTTAAAGCAGAGACGAAAGACCTTTAATCTAAAAGTAAGAAAGACTTGCATTTCTACAGCGCCTTTCACAACCACCAGACATCCCAAAGCACTTTACAGCCAATTAAGTACATTTTTGAAGTGTAGTCACTGTTGTAATGTAGGAAACACAGCAGCCAATTTGGACACAGCAAGCTCCCACAAACAGCAATGTGATAATGACCAAATAATCTGTGATGTTGGTTGAGGGATAACATTTTGGGATAACTCCCTTACTCTTCAAAATAGTGCCATGGGATCTTTTACATCCTCCCGAGAAAGCAGACGTGGCCTTGGTTTAAGCTCTCATCCGAATGACGGCACCTCCAACAGTGCAGCACTCCCTCAGTACTGCACTGGAGTGTCAGCCTTGATTTTTGTGCTCAAGTCTCTGGAGTGGGGCTTGAACCCACAACCTTCTGATTCAGGAGGCGAGGGTGCTACCCACTGAGCCACAGCTGACAATCTACAGCAAGCCGGACAGCTGACAATCTACAGCAAGCCGGTGCTGTACCTGACCTCACTGATGACTTAGTACCATTGTAAAAATGTTCCATGCACCAATACGGACATCTCCGACAGATATTGTATCTGCTGCAGTGGAGGCAGGATTGGGTAGCCAGGTTAGCAATATTGAGCAAAGTTTCAGAATGTGTTCTCTTTTGGAACTGAACCTGCTCCCAGACCTCTTTGCAAAGGCCTATTCCACCCCACCACTTGCCCCTTCTTCTGTTGCCAGTCTTCAATATCCACTCTCCTTCCTGTCATAGGAAAGAGACCCAGTAACACGTCTAGGATTACATATCAATTACAACAAGGAAAACAGGCTGTTTGGCCCAGCCAGTCCGTGTTGGCCTTTATCTTCCACATCAGCAGTAGTCCTAATCCCACGTGCCCATTCACTTTTTCAACCATCTAACCTATTCTGAGATGTTGAAATGCTCTCTGCTTCAGTCACCAACTCTGATCTTCTCTGTTCTAATGAAAACAGCCCTAATTTTTCCAAGTCTTGTTTTATATTTCCTGCATGATACCATCCTTTGTTTAGAGTGTGTTATTCTCCTGTCCAAGTGCATTCAGATGCATTGCTATTTCCATCGTGTTATTTACTTTTAGGGATGTCTAATTCTGTGCGTGAATTTGCCCAATCGTCCAAAATTGCCCACCCTCACCCCAGTGAGCAACAGGGAAGTGAATGTAAACAGATGGAAAGGGGATTGAGATGCACCCAAATTCCAATTACTTAAATAACCAAACTGTGATGCAGAGGGGTAGGAACCCAAGGCAGAGTGAAACAAAATGAAAGAGATCGAAGACAAACAAGGGGAAAAAGAGAAAATGGAACAATTCCTCTAAATGAGACATATATGTGAGTAATGAATAACTATTTACCTCCCTTAAAAACAGCACTCACATCAGTCATTAGTCAGCAAACACTTTTTCAGTATTTTTTCTAGGTGTGATTTTTGTAATGAGTCAGGCCTATTTGAATACCACTCTTTCATAACAGGAAGTCATTACACCCATGTAAATTACCATCAAAACTTTCAGAATCATCAGGATGGTTGGAAATCAAATTAATGCCATACTGGAACTTTGTCACAACCTTCTGCAATTTGCATTTGGAGAACATGTCTGTCATACAGAGCACGTCAACGCAAACATGTAGGAGCTTCACCAACAGCTTGCGCAATGTGCCAAATCGAGGTTGGCTTCGCGGAGTTCAGATTCTACTTTTGTGCAAGTGTTAAATCTGTGGGGAGGGCACCGAATAAGAACACACTTCACCACTGAGGCCTGGGCTTGAATTCAGCCCAGCTTCACGAGATGAAATCTCCTTTATCTGCCCACTTCTAAATTGGCAATCTCCAAGGCCCTTCTACAAAAGCAAAATACTGCGGATGCTGGAAATCTGAAATAAAAACAGAAAATGCTGGAAATACTCAGGTCAGGCAGCATCCGTGGAGAGAGAAACAGAGTTAACATTTCAGGTCGGCGACCCTTTGTCAGAATTGGAAAAGGTTGGAGATGGAACAAGTTTTTAAGCAAGTGTAGGGGGGAGGGGAGGAAAGAACAAAAGGGAAGGTCTGAGATAGGATGGAAGGCAGGAAAGATTGAGAGAAAAGGGATGATGGTGCAAGGCAAAATGAGATGGCAATGGGACAAGTTAAGAAACAAAAGATGACTCTAGATGAAGTGTAAATGGCAAAGGCAGGATGATAGACAGCTGCATGGGGGAGAGAGAGAGAAAAAAAAAAGATAGGGGCAGAGGTTGTGGTCTGAAATTGTTGAACTCTATGTTGAGTCCAGAAAGCTGTAAAGTGCCTAATCCAGGCCCTTCTACATTGGTGTCAAAGGGCTGTTAGGGCCAGTGATTCCCAAAGCATGGGTCTTGTTCAGTCAGTGGCGACACCAATGTAGATTTACTAAATCTAGCCACATTGTAGCCATATCACAGTAACACATTGGCGTGTTTGAGCCACCTATTCCCAATGACAATTAAGATCGTTAGAAATAGGAGTAGGCCATTCAGCCCTTCGAGCCTGTTCCACCATTCCATAGGATCATGGCTGATCTTCTACCTCAATTCCACCTTCCCACCCTATCCCTGGATTCCCTTAGTGTCCAAAAATCTATCGATCTCTGTCTTGAATATACTCAAGGACTGAGCATTCACAGCCCTCTGGGGTAGAGAATTCCAAAGATTCACAACCCTCAGTGAATAAGTTTCTCCTCCTCAGTCCTAAATGGCTGACTCCTTATTCTGAGACTGTGACCTAGTTCTAGACTCCCCAGTCAAGGGAAACATCCTCCCAGCACCTACCCTGTCAAGCCCTCTGAAATTTATGTTGCAATGAGATCACCTCATTCTTCAAGACTCTAGGGAATATAGGCCTCGTCTACTCAATCTCTCCTCATAGGACAATCCCCCCATCCCAGGAATCAGTCTGGTGAACCTTTGTTGCACTCCCTCTCAGACAAGTATATCCTTCCTTAGGTCAAGGAGACTAAAACTGTGCACAGTACTCCAGGTATTGTCACACCAAAGCCCTATATAATTGGGCTTATTTACTCTTATATTACAATCATTTTTTGTAATAAAAGGCAAACATACCACTTGCTTTCCTAATTGCTTGCTGTACCTGCATGTTAACTTCCAGTGATGTGTGTACAAGGACACCCAGGTCCCTCTGAATACCAACATTATAAAAAGGGAACCAGCCCACTCCTTGAGACCTGGCTATTTTAACTCCCTGGCCTCAGTTAAATCTTGACCTGCATATGTAAGATGGACTGCCAGCTTTGGGCAGGTGTCCTTGCCACTTGCTCAGTACAGCAGGTTCAAATTTGGAATAGTCAGTTCCTGACGGCTTTGCAGCGTGCAAGTAACTTGGACAATTTTAACTGCCCACTGAGGGTAGGGTTAAAAATCACCCCCAGTATCTCTTGCTAAAATCATGTTAAACGTCTAATTGACAGTTTATTTCTGCATTCGTAATATTAAAAACGTTTTTTTTTTTTAAAAACAAGGAATAGGCCATCTGGCTCAGCAACACTGTTCCTTCGAATGGACCATGTATAGTCTACATTGGCATAGCCTCTTAAACTTACTTTACATTGCCCAAAGAGGTGGTGAAACCAAATCCAAACACCTAGGAAACCAAAGCTATAAACTTCCTCCAGACAATGTTACCATATCTTGAATAGCCTGCCTCTTTGTGCTCCATAAATCATGAATATCTAAATTTGTCCCAACATGCTGCACTCCCATCTAAAAAAGGCAAATAATTATTCAACTCCTTAAAGCTTTAATTAGTTTAGCAATAAGTCGCTTTGACAGAATCTATTCCACACACACTCACTGGAGAATAACACCTTGCATTAATATAGCACATTATTCATCACATCTCAGGAACATCTGAAAGCACCAGAGTCAATTACTTCTGAAACCTTGTTAACGTAAGCAAACACAAAGCATACAGCAAAATTCCACAAAGCAGTAGCCAGTTAACTGCCGAAGGATCTTGAATGTCCACCTAAGCCTGCAGGCAGTCATATCCAAGCAATAGCAATTCCAACGAAGTACCATTTCCTCCCTACTACACTATGTTTACTTACTACAATTAAATAGAGCCTTGGTGAGACCACACCTGGAGTACTGTGTACAGTTTTGGTCTCCTTACCCAAAAGAATATACTTGCTTTACAGGGAGTGCAACGAAGGTTCACTAGACTGGTTCCTGGGATGAGGGGATTGTCCTATGGAGGAGAGATTGAGTAGACTAGGCCTATATTCCCTAGAGTTTAGAAGAATGAGAGGTGATCTCATTGAAACATACAAAATTCTTACAGGGCTTGACAGGGTAGATGCAGGGAGGATGTTTCCCCTGGCTGGGAAGTCTGGAACTAGGGGGCACATTCTCAGAATAAGGGGTTGGCCATTTAGGATGGAGATGAGGAGAAATTTCTTCACTCAAAAGGGTTGTGAATCTTTGGAATTCTTGAATAGAGAGCTGTGGAGGCTCAGTCGTTGAGTATATTCAAGACAGAGATCGATAGTTTTTTGGATACTAAGGGAATCCAAGGGATATGGGGATAGTGCGGGAAGGTGGAGTTGAGGCAAGAGATCAGCCATGAACTTATTGAATGGTGGAACAGGCGTGAAGGGTCAAATGGCCTAATCCTGCTCCTATTTCTAGCCTAGATTTCGTGCTCAGCTTGTGGAGTGGGAATCATATCCATAACTTTGACTCGGAATCAAGGGGGTCACCAACTGAGCTAAGCCGACATTATGACACTGTTCCTTTCATCACATTATATATGTTCAATGTGGTCACATCATTGGAGAGCTAACTTGACAGTCAGTGGGCACAATAATGAGAGCTGAAGATACTAAAGTAATGATGCTATAATTATGTAGCTATTTTTAACTACATGTGTTAATTAAATTCCCTTGTCTTTTCAGGATCACACATCTCTGCCCAAGACACTCAGTTGCCTCAGGAATCACTGTCTAACCAAAACGGCTTCCAACCGAGAAGTATATTTGCACTCTTCGTACTTCTTCAAATTATTTTTCCCCTCAGGCGCACTATTCTACTTTCATTATACTATTCAAATATACTAATCATGTGGGAATTTACTTAAAAAAATGATAACTATGAATGTACAACTAAATACATGAAAACAGAAACTGCTGAAAATCCACAGCAGGTTATTTAGTATCTGAAATGAAAAGTATCTAACAGTTTGTGTGGGGCCCTTCATCAGAAGGATCAATTCACCAGACCCGATGATGAAGATCACAGCAGAAACATGGACTTATATTTTTGTTTCATATATTTTTTACTGACCTACTGTGTATTCCAGCATTTTCTATTTTAAAAAATCAGATTTTCAGGATTTGTGGGTTTTCTTTGCCACCCCTCTTTAAAAAAAACTTACCATGGTAAAGAAATATTTGTGCATTAGAACACAGATCTGTCCCACTGCGTTAGACAAGTGCCTAGTACAACTATATAACAGTACTGTAACGTTAGTATCCAAAAATCTATCGATAGATTTTGGATATTAAGGGAACCAAGGGATATGGGGATAGGGTGGAGTTTAGGTAGAAGATCTGCCATGATCTTATTGGATGGCGGATCAGGCTTGAAGGGCCAACTCCTGCTCCTATTTCTTATGTTCTTATTCTGCAATGATGAGTTGATCCTGAACTCAGGTGAAATTTTCCATTGGTTGGTAGTGACATGTGTGGGTGTCTGTTATACACAGGTGCAACTTCCATGTTCCCAACTATTTCCCACTCCCATATCTGACAAGTATAGACATGTTTGACTTTAGTCCTCTTTGGAAAATTATACATTCAAATAGGGAATTGGAGCATGTTAATCCCCTTGTGTATCATTAGTTTATCAATGCTTGGAGCACACTAACATTTGCTGTAACAAGGAGAAAAGACAAAACAGGATTCACACCTTTTGTCAATTCCAAAGCTGATCAGGAGACAGAATGGAGATGAAACAAGGGAGTGGAATCATTATGAGGAGACACTAGGGAAACTTGTGTTTTCCAGCCTGGAAAGGGAGTGATCTTAGAATTCTACAAGAGATAGCAAACACAATATAAAAAAAGGAATCTGAAATGCTAAACCTTGACAGTGGGACAAAAGGGCAAATTTAGCACTAATGTCAGGAAGTTCACAAAAAGAGTAATCGGCACATGGAGTGAACTTCTGGTGGGATCGTGGAGACAAAAAAACTTTGGAATCATTTAAGAAGCAGTTGGATGTTGTGATGGGGAATGTAAATATGTTCTGAGCTAAATTGGGCAAAGGGCCTTTCCCATCCATATCTGCCTTGGAATCAGATGAAAAGATGACGAGATAGCCTGCAGCTGAGGCTTCACCATTTTGTTCTATTTTCACAGAACTTTATAAAGTGTTAAACTTTGACTTGACAAGAGATTGGACAATCAGGCACACCAAATAATTGAGCAAACAGAGTCAGAATGACCCTAAAGTTTCCCAATGTGATATCCAATTATTTATTACATGATTCCAGGGTTTTTATTTTGCATTCATCTGGGAGCCCATCCCATGGATCGATTACTCCTTGAAGAACTTCCTGACATCAGGCCTAAATTTGACCTTAGCTAGTTTGAACCTTGACCTACTCACAATTTACTTGCGTGTAATTTTCCTCATTTATCTTTTCCAAGCCACACTCTTTATGTACAGCTACAAGATTACCTTTCAGACAGTCTTCTTTCAAGGCTGAAAAACCTCAAGCTTGTCTAATCTTTCCTCAAAATCCAAACCTTTGACACTTGGGGGATCAACCTCGTGGCTCTTCTCTGCACTGGACCCTGCGTTGACTGTCTCCCACATGTCTCAAATGATCAAAGCACTATACAGTTTGATCATGACTTCCTGTATGGTTTTGACCATATAATTCTGATCTTCAGGTTTGCACCAACAGGTCTTTGAGGATGCAAAATAACCATTTTCCTGAACTCACTGACTCTCTCTCCTCTCTCTCCCCCCCACCCCAAAAAAAATTGGATAAATAAGTAAGTACAGGATTGAAGATTATAGGGATAAGTACAGACTGAGGGGATTATAGATTGAATGTTGTGGTTCAAGGTGGTTCCTGTGTGCTAGAACCAAGGGTCTGGGTGTTGTTTGCATCTGGTAGGTTTGAATAGTGGAAATGTGAGAATGAATATTCGGGAATGTTGATTAGCCCCAGTAATACTCAAGGGATTCAAAAAGGAGTTAAATTATGAGGACTGGCTTGTATCCCATTGAATTATAGAAGATTAAGAGGTGATCTAATGGAGGTGTCCAAGAGGATTAAAGGATTTAACAGTGTAGATAGAGAGAGAAACAATCTCCTCTGGTGAGAGTCCAGAACAAGGGGGCATAACCTTAAAATTAGAGCCAGGCTGTTCAGGGGTGATGTCAGGAAGCACTTCTTCACAAAGGGTAGCAGAAATTTGGAACTCACCACCCCCCGACCCCCAAAAAAAAGCTGGAAGCTAGGTCAATTGAAAATTTCAAAACTGAGATTGATAGATTTTTCAGATCAGCTGTGATCTAATTGAATGGGAGGTGGGTTTGAGGGGGGGGGGGGGTGAGGAACAGGATCGAGGGGCTGAATGGTCTACTGTTGTTCCTATTAGGAATATTTATGCAGAGCTATACCTCAGCAGGGTAAATGGATAGCATAGAGTCCCTGGGCTGTGGAAAGAGTAGCTTTGATAGGCCAAATGTCCTTTTCTTGCAGCATCTTTGGAATTTGTATGCCCCTCCAATTGGAATGAGAGCAGCATTGGAGATCAGCCATGGCAAGCTTATACTATCCAGTGTAAGCCATCAGTCCGGGGCTGCATGTGTTAATAAAAAAACCATGGTCAAATTCTTTCTATCCACTTTGCCAGTGAAATGCAATTTGATCCAAAGATTTAACAGCGAACCTAAAAGGACATGCTGAAAATTTTTAAAACTCATGAGCAATATCCAAATATAAAATTAAAGCAGTGACTAATCAACATACATTATAACTTGCAAACATCTGTTCCTACAGTATACAAGCACTCAGTGTATCCAAATCATGACAAAGAAGGTGCAACATGTTGCCATTGGTGGGATTTCAAATACACAGTGAAGAGTTTAGATAAAACCTCTACCCACTCATTAAGAACACAAGAACTTAAGAATTAGGAGCAGGCCATACGGCCCCTTGAGCCTGCTCCGCCATTCAATATCACGGCTGATCAACCTCAACTCCGCTTTCCCGCCCGATCTCCATATCCCTGGATTCCCCTAGAGTCCAAAAATCTATCGATCTCAGCCTTGAATATACTCAGACTCAGCATGCACAGCCCTCTGGGGTAGAGAATTCCAAAGATTCACAACCCTCTGAGTGAAGAAATTCCTCCCCTTATCCGGAGACTAGGCCCCCTAGTTCTAGACTCTCCAGCCAGGGGAAACAGCCTCTCGGCATCATCCCCCTCAGAACGTTATATGTTTCAATGAGATCACCTCATTCTTCTAAACTCCAACGAGTATAGGCCCGCCAATCGAATGTCCTCCAGCAATGTTTACCATTCCCATTAGATCATTAAAAGGTTCAATTCTGGAAGCCGAGCTTGAACTCGGCCAAGGCTGATGAGTTTATAATCTCCCCTCTCTGCTGACTGCAAGGGTTGTGTAAATTGAGCTTGATCAGTCTCAAGTGAAGTTACAGTGGACATAAACCACAGCTCAAAAATCAAGCCTACTTTGGCACTAATTGGTAGCCTCAGAGAAGCCACAGAATGGGTGGTGGAGGAAATGGAAAATTCACACTGATGTAGTAAAGCGCAGAGACCGAGACAGGTTTGGTTTGAACATAACCTGAAAAGCCAAGCACTTATAATGCTTGGATGGATTTGCAATATCTACCTCACTCTTCGGATTAATTGAAACTACCATGGTAGCGTCAGTGTAAATAGGAGAAAGCATAAATGCAGCCTAAATCCAGACTTAGACATAGGAGCAGAGTACAGAATGCTCTTTTAAAGATTAAGGTTGAGGCATCTTATTGGGGTAGAATAGGAGCTTTACTCCAGAGCTGTTTTTCTATACGTAGCCTTGGAGTGCTTGGTGCCAATTACAGGTGACTAAAATGGAAACCACTTCCATTTCCTAAAATTGCACCGAACGAGTGTTCAGTATTCCACCCTTTCTCATAGAAAGCTCTTTTGCAGCCTGATGTAAATTAAAACAATCATTTAAAAAGTTAATCTCCTCGGTAAGTCTAGCTCTACAGTAAATTAACTGCAGTATCTGAATAATAAAATGCTACAGAATAAGCATTTGTTCCAAATGACTCATAGCTTCAGCACAAGTATCTTAGTCTGTTCCCATCGACTCTGGGCAGCTTCCAGTTTCTTATCCGGACTTGTCAAGCACAGGGGCAGAGACGGTTTTGGTTTGAACATAACGCTTTAAAAAATACAAACTATATGTTTGGATGGATTTGCACTCTATCTCGCTCCTTGGGTTCACTGAAACTACAACTGTAGTGGCAGTGCAGAGAGATTAAAGCATAAATGCAGCCTGAATCTGGAGTTTGGGTTTGGTCTGACACTGAAGCAGAGTACAGTGAAACTCTTTGGACAAGGGAAGTCTCTCTCTGCTTTCTTTCAGTCGGTCAGCTTGAACATCAATGCTAAACTTTAGCGTAAATGCACTTGAAAGGGCGATGATAAAACAGCAGAAGTTTACAAGCACCACAATGCAGGCTTTTAGCTGGTTGGATTCGGTAGTATCCTTGCACACACTGGGGCCTTAAAGCTTTGGCTCTTACTAAACCATTTGAGATTAAATTGTGTGTGGGTGCGGTTATAAAAAGAGTGTAGCCTCTTCATCAGGAAACAGAAATTAATTGGACTCTGAATCAAGGTGATGGGTGTTCACGGGTTTAATACCAAGCGACCCCACCCTCCCTCTCTCGACAGTTGCATTGCTACAACACGACCCGCACCTCCCATTACTTCCAAGCACCAGATTTGAGTGACACTGCATAAATCAGCTGTAATTACGCCCAAGAGACAGATTAGGGATGTGTAGAAAAGGTATTCATTCAGTGCTTAGAGTAATTACATCTACAACACCCAGTTGAGGCTGCGGAGTACGGTTTGCAGTACAAGCATTCGGTTTGTCAGATGAAGTGACCTTGGTTATTGATTACCAGAGGGAGTTAATGCTACTTGCTAGCATTAAATGCAATACAAGGCTATGCTCGAAACTGGATATAAAAAAAACTGATTCACTATAGCGGCAACAGCGATACTGTGCCAAACAGGGCAAGTGCGACCAAAGCCCCTTGAGATTAGACCTCCTAGGATTCATTGGCCATCAGTTAACTCGCGCGAATAAGACCCATAACATTTCCAAGCGGAAAATAACCGGCTTCATAACTCAAGTTAGATTTGGGTTTTGTCTGAAAAAGCGAAATTAACAGGATTAGGCAATATTCGATCACAAACATCACTCCCACCAACTAGGAACCACTTGCACCTAGTCCACCGCGCATCTTGGCATCAATAACAGGGAGCATAATTTCTCAATGCGTTTAAAAAAAGTGAAATCTACTCACCCAAAAAGCGTCCTTAAACCGGAGTCGAGTCATAGCGAATGGGTAAAAAAAAGGTATAACCCTCTATAAAGTTCGATACTGCGATATAGCCCAGACCTTGACTGGCAGTATGGCACTTGGAAAAGTGCAGTAGTCGTTTTGGGCTGTAATCCGGCGGTGTAGCTCTCTTGTACAAATTCAATCTTCAACGTGCTTTCTGCTACTCGGAGTTCCGTCTCACTGCAGAGTTAAACGCGGTGTTCTCTCTCTGTTGCTAGCAACCTCCCAGCATGAAGGAGGAAGGCGCTTTTGTTCACTCAAGTGATGTCAGCAGCAACCACAATTAACACGTGGGTTTGTAAACTGACACAGCGCATCAAGAGGGGGGACAGGAGTGCACCAGCACGACCCGGGAACCAAATTTTAATTTGATTTAAGTTTCCTTTTCAAATGTCTGTTAATTTACAGTTTTTAATTGGTTGTGCCCCTTTAAAAAGGGGGCACAAGGTTGCCTTTTAATAGGCAATTGCTTATGAGCAAGAGTCAGCAAAAGGCAGCTTATTTCGGGATTCTCCACGTGAGTGAAAGGTGCAAAAAATAAGATGTGCTGTAACAAATTTATTTTTAAAAAAAGGTGTCTAAGAGGAAGTAAGGTGACAACAGCTGTTAACACAGCTGAGGTGTGCACCTTGCCGAGAATTATTTTTTTCCCCTTGTAGTGCAAATAAGTACAGATGAGGGTTTCAGTGACAGGTGGACTGAGGTCGGGGAAAAGGGGAGGGCGACGTTATGGGAAGTAGGCCATTTTTGTCCTGAAGAGGTTATTTTTTTTTCGACTGCAATTGGATGTGGGAGATTTTCTGAAGAGGTTATTTTTTTTTTATTTTAAAATTTGAACATTTTATTTACAGTAAATGACATTACAGAGCTCAAGTTCAGCTCTTTGTACAAAGTCACTGGCCATCATTGCCTACAAGGCAGGGAACTCAGTCTCTACAAGTTGGTGATGTGATCTCCAAGCTCCTTGATCGTCTTCACTTGTTCACCCAGATAGTGGGTCTCCAGGAATTCACACAGATGAGGGTCGGCGCTCCCAGTGGAGAGTTTGTGCAGATCCAGCAGACTCTGGTTGACATTCTTCTCCATCCGCAGAGCTCTCTGCATCGCCAAGCGGAGCCTCCCGGACAAACAAATGAACTGCAAAGGAACTTAAAATACTTACATTAAATTTTAAAACATATCAAATTAAAGTAAAATCACATTGGCCGAGGTCTGAAGAGGTTATTGGGTTGGACGCTCAGCTTAAAGTATCAAAACAGCTTTATTCGTTATTTTTTGCAGTTTTATTTCTGCCTCCTTTTTATTTTGCATATTTTGAGATCACAAGGTAAGATGCAAATGAAGAAAGTCATGTGCCCCATCCGAGCTCATCCATCTAGAAGTTTTTAAAGTTTAGTTGGCACAAGTTGTATCTGAGGCGGTGGAAAGCCAGAGGGGGAAAAATTCAGTTGGTTGCGCCTCCCGTTAGCGCCTTAAGAGGGCGCTAATGGGGCGCAAAGCATCCAGCGCCCAGGCGCAGCGAAGTTTGCGCCGCTCGCGAAATTAACTAGACATTTTGCGGCGGCGCTAAACACTACCGCCACGATCTCCTGCGCCGGCAGATCGTGACGTCAGTCGAGTGCGCAACGCCCCGGTAACGCCCCGGAGCGGAAATTGAGTGGTGCCCCCTGCCTTACCGCCTGACGCTAGCAACGACAGGTTGAGGGGAGCGTTCTGCAGTCATGAAGGGAAAGGGGGAGCGCTATTTAAAGGTGACCGCTTCCTGCCTTTTATTGTTGGTGCCATTTTTGAACTACGTATTCTGAGAGAGAGAGAGAGAGAGAGAGACTTCTGGAGAGATTCAATGTTGTGTGAAGGAGTTTTGGGTACTGAGCAGCACTTTGCAGGTTCATTTTGATTTGCCATTCCTTGTATCGATTTAGAAGAGTCTGTGGGGGCTGCACTCTGAGCTCTTTGCCTGGTACTCTCCATTGTTCTTTCCAGCAGATTTGATGTGCAGGTCTATCCAGGCCGAGATTCAAGGCTGCAATGAGCAGGATGTGGATGGAAAGCAAGATTAACCATCCCCTTTAAGAACTGGCCCGGGCCATTGTGAGTGTTCCATTGCTGACTGACATCACATGAGCTTCGCCAGCACTCTGAGGTAGCGCCTCGCTCCTCGGCCTTTGCGCCTTAAGACAGGTGTGAAGCGCCTGATTTAGCGCTCCAATCGCCTCCAGGGGCGATAAAAGTCAAGTTTGCAGTCGGTGGCGATAATTAGCGGCAGGCGCTAATCTTTGCGCCCGGCCGATAATTGCGCCCCAAATGGGGCGATACTGAATTTCTCCCCCAGAGTGTTTAGGACTATTGATCCTACTGCTTGCCAGAATCCAGTTAAGGCAATTCCGTTCCCCTCCACCACTACCACAGCACATCTGACTATTTCTCAACGATTCCAGGGTTATTGCCCCCAGGAAGCCTATTTATGTTTTGATCATTTAAAATCTGTGAAGAACTTCCTAACACCAGTCAGTGCAAAGCAGTTTTGACTTCACATCACTGTAAATCGTGCTTTTGTAACTTGGATGTGAAGATGCTTTAATGGAATTCTGGCAGTCAGTATGAGATAATCTTGAGGTGCTCGTCTTTAACTTTGTACCTTCTTCTTAGGCAGTCCCTCGGAACCGAGGATGACTTGCTTCCACACTAAAAATGAGTTCTCAGGTGACTGATGAGGCCAATGCGGGACCTACAGTCTCTGTCACAGGTGGGGCAGACGGTGGTTGAAGGGGCGGGTGGGTGGGGTGCTTGGGTTGACGGCGCTCCTTCCGCTGTTTGCGCTTGGCTTCCGGCGAAGAGACTCCAGGTGTTCGGCGCCTTCCCGGATGCTTCTCCTCCACTTTGTGCGGTCTTGGGCCAGGGATTCCCAGGTGTCGGTGAGGATGTTGCATTTTTTCAAGGAGGCTTTGAGGGTGTCCTTGAAGCGTTTCCTCTGCCCACCTGGGGCTCTCTTGCCGTATTGGAGCTCCGAGTAGAGCACTTGTTTTGGGAGTCTCATATCAGGCATGCGGACAATGTGATCTGTCCATCGGAGCTGATCGAGCGTGGTCAAAGCTTCGATGCTGGGGATGTTGGCCTGAGCGAGAACACTGACATTGGTGCGCCTATCATGCCAACTTTGTCGTCAAGTGAAGTTAGAAAACTTGCAGGCAGTCCATTGCAAAAGGTAGACTGTTGCCCTCTCTGGGTGTGCTGAGAGCCGAGCCCAGCGATGGTAACTACTTACATTTGCCGTTGGGGTGGGAGTGGTACTTTGTCTTCAGTGTTGGAAAGGAGAAACCACTTCAGGTGGGTCTCCATGCCAAACAGGATAAATCAAACCTGGCAAATTACCACCCCATCAACCTTCTCCCAATTATCAGTAGTGTGATGGAATGTGTCATCAATAGTGCCATCAAGCAACATCTACTCCAGCAATAACCTTTATAAATCACTGGTTAGGCCTCAGCTCGAGTATTGTGTCCAATTCCGGGCTCCAGACTTTAGGAAGGATCTCAAGGCTTTGGAGTGGGTGCAGAGGAGATTTACTAGATTGAAAGCAGGGATGAGGAATTTCAGTTATGTGGAGAGACTAGAAAAGCTGAGATTGTTCTCCTTAGAGCAGAGAAGGTTAAGGGAATATTTAGTAGAGGTGTTCAAAATTATGAGGAGTTTTGATAAGAGTAGATGGGGAGAAACTGTTTCCACTGGCAGGAGAGTTGGTAACCAGAGGACACGGATTTAAGATAATTGGCAAAAAACTAGAGGGGAGATGAGGAGAAATAGTTTTACACAGTGTGTTATGATCAGGAATGCACTGCCTGAAAGGATGGTGGCAGTAGATTCAATAGTAACTTTCAAAAGGGAATTGGATGTATACTTGAAAAGGAAAAAAAAAATCCAGGGCTATGGGGAAAGAGTGCGGGTGTGGGACTAATTGGATAGCTCTTCCAAAGAGCCAGCACAGGCACGATGGGCTGAATGGCCTCCTTCTGTGCTGTATGATTAAATGATAACCTGCTCATCAACACTTACTTCAGTTTCCACCAGAACCACTTGGCACCAGACATCATCACTGCCTCGATCCAGAAAATTAATCCAAGAGTGGAATGCCATAGGAGAGGAGAGAGTAACTGGCTTTGACACGCCAAGGAGCCCCAGTAAAAAGGAAGTCCATGGGGGCCAAAGGCAAAACCTTCGACTGGCAGGAGTCACACCTGTTGCAAAAGGTGGCCCTGATTGTCGGAGGCCGATCATTATAACCTCAGGATGGTTTTTTTTCCAGGAGTTCCTCAGGGAAGCACCTCCAGCCCAACCATCTTTAGCTACTTCATCAAGAACCTTCCCTTCATCATAAGGCCAGTGGGGCTGTTCACTGACGACTCCAGTGTTCAGCTCCATTCACATCTCCTCCAATAATGAAGTAGCTCATGTCAACTTACAGCAGACCCTGGATAACTCCCAAGCTTGGCGGGCAAGTGGTAGGCAACATTCTCTCCCCCGTGTCTTTCTACCCTGAGAAGGACAAGAGCTACAATGTTGCTAGAAATACAAGTTGTTGTTGTTGTTGTTGAAATCCTTCTTTACGCTCCCTGCTCCCTGACTTGGACATATAGCACAGTTCCTTCAACCTGGCTGGGCCAACATCCTGAAATTCCTTCCCTAACACCATTGTGGGAGCCGCATTGCCGTAAAGACTGCAGTGGTTCAAGGACAAGGCCCACCACTACCTTTTCAGGACAACTAGGGATTGCCAATAAATGCAACCTTGCCAGTGTCACCCACAGGCTGAGAATAAAAATTTCCGCGAGCCCTTCATCGTGTTGTGAGTCTTCGCTCCATTTCACACCCACTCTCGGAGCACAAGCACGAGCTGCTCTGGTTAACTGCTGCAGGAAAACAAAAATGCAGAGCTGCTCATTTTAGAACTGAAAGTCACTTGTACTGAATTGAGCTCAAACATTCGGTACATCTTGATTTTCTGTTTTTAAACAGGAAGCCTGGCCTGCAGTCCTGCACAAGTAACATCGCTTCTACAAAATGATCCGTGGTTCACGGAATCACAGTTTAATTATTGACAAGTTGGTTAAAAAAAGAGATGGTACAGAGAGCAAGAAAGAACTGGCATTTATGTAACATAGAATCATAGAAGATAGGAGCAGGAGTAGGCCATTCGGCCCCTCTAGCCTACTCCGCCATTCAATGCGATCATGGCTGATCATCCAAATTCAGTACCCTGTCCCTACTTTCTCCCCATATCCCTTGATCCCTTTAGCCTTAAGAAATATATCCAACTCCTTCTTGAATCTATTTAATGAATTGGCCTCTACTGCCTTCTGTGGTAGAGAATTCCACAGGTTCACCACTCTCTGGGTGAAGAAATTCCTCCTCATTTCTGTCCTAAGTGGCTTACCCTTTATCCTTAGACTGTGACCCCTGGTTCTGGACTCCCCGACCATCGGGAACATCCTTCCTGCATCTAGTTTGTCCTGTCCTGTCAGAATTTTATAAGTTTCAATGAGATCCCCTCTCATTCTTCTAAACTCCAGCGAGTATAAGCCCAATTGACCCAATCTCTCTTCATACGTCATTCCTGCCATCCCAGGTATCAGCCTTGTAAATCTTCGCTGAACTCCTTCCATGGCAAGACCATCCTTCCTCAGATAAGGCGACCAAAACTGCACACAGTACTCAAGGTGTGGTCTCACCAAGGCCCTGTACAACTGCAGCAAGACATCCTTGTTCCTGTACTCAAACCCTCTCACTATGAAGGCCAACATACCATTTGCCTTCTTAATCACCTGCTGCACCTGCATGCTTACCTTCAGCGACTGGTGCACAAGGACACCCAGGTCTCGTTGCACTTCCCCTTCTCCCAATCTATTGCCATTCAGATAATAATCTGCCTTTCTGTTTTTGACACCAAAGTGGATAACCTCGCATTTATCCACGTTATATTGCATCTGCCACGCTTCTGCCCAATCACCCAACCTGTCCAAATCATCCTGGAGTTTCTCGGCATCCTCCTCGCAGCACACACGCCCACCCAGTTTTGTGTCGTCTGCAAACTTGGAGATATTACATCTAGTTCCCTTGTCCAGATCATTAATATATATTGTGAATAGCTGGGGTCCAAGGACCGATCCCTGCGGTACCCCACTAGTCACTGCCTGCCACTCGGAAAAAGACCCGTTTATTCCAACTCTTTGCTTCTGTCTGCCAACCAGTTCTCTATCCAAGTCAATACCTTGCCCCCAATCCCATGTGCCTTAACTTTACACGCTAATCTCTTATGCGGGACCTTATCAAAAGCCTTTTGGAAGTCCAAATACACCACATCACTGGTTCTCCCTTATCTATTTTACCAGTTACATCCTCAAAAAATTCCAGTAGATTAGTCAAGCATGATTTACCTTTTGTAAATTCATGTTGACTTTGTCCGATCCTGTCACTGTTTTCCAAGTGCTCAGCTATTACATCTTTTATAATGGACTCTAGCATTTTCCCCACTACCGATGTCAGGCTTACCGGTCTGTAATTCCCCGTTTTCTCTCTACCACCCTTTTTGAATAGTGGGGTAACATTAGCTACCCTCCAATCCATGGGTACTGTTCCAGATTCCATCGAATGTTGGAAGATGATCAGCAATGCATCTACTATTTCTAGGGCCACTTCCTTAAGTACCCTAGGATGTAGATTATCAGGCCCTGGGGATTTATCGGCCTTCAATCCCTTCAATTTCCCTAACACCATTTCCCTACAAATACTGACTTCTTTCAGTTCCTCCCTTTCATCAGACCCTATGTTCCCCAACATCTCTGGGAGGTTATTTGTGTCCTCCTTTGTGAAGACAGAACCAAAATATGTATTTAATTGGTCTGACATTTCTTTGTTCCCCATTATAAGTTCCCCTTATTCTGACTGCAAGGGACCTATGCTTGATTTCACTAATCTTTTTCTCTTCACATATCTATAAAAGCTTTTACAATCAGTTTTTTATGTTCCCTGAAAGCTTACTCTCGTATTCTATTTTCCCCTTCTTAATTAATCCCTTTGTCCTCCTTTGTTGAATCTTAAACTGCTCCCAATCCTCAGGGTTACTGCTTTTTCTGGCCAATTTATATGCCCTCTGCTTGGATCTTATGCTATCCCTAATTTCCCTGGTTAGCCACGGTTGAGTCACCCTTTTTGTTTTATTCTTATGCCAAACTGGGATGAACAAATTCTATAGTTCGTCCATGCGGTCTTTGAATGTTTGCCATTGCCTATTCACCGTCAACCCTTTGAGTGACATTCCCCAATCAATCCTACCCAACTCGCACCTCATACCATCGTAGTTTCCTTTATTTAAATTCAGGACCCTAGTCTCTGAGTCAACTACTTCAATCTCCATCCTAATGAAGAATTCTATCATATTATGATCGCTCCTCCCCAAGTGGCCTCACACAACAAGATTGCTATTTAATCCTTTCTCATTGCATAATACCCAGTCTAAGATGGCCTGATCACTGGTTGGTTCCTCGACATATTAGTCCAGGAAACCATCCTGTAAACACTTCAGGAATTCCTCCTCCATAGTATTGTTACTAATTTGGTTAGCCCAATCTATATGTAGATTAAAGTCACCCATTATAACTGTTGTGCCCTTATTGCACGCTTCTCTAATTTCCCTTTTAATGCCATCCCCAACCTCCGCATTACTGTTTGGAGGTCTATATACCACTCCCACTAACGTTTTCTGCCCAAGTTATTTCTCAGTTCAACTCATACAAATTCCACATCATCAGAGCTAATATCCTTCCTTTCAATTGTGTTAATCCCCTCTTTAACCAGCAATGCTACCCCACCTCCCTTTCCTTTTTGCCTATCTTTCCTGAATATTGAGTACCCCTGGATGTTGAGTTCCCAGCCTTGGCCACCCTGGAGCCATATTTCGGTAATCCCAATCAAATCATATTCGTTTACCTCTATTTGCGTAGCTAATTCATCCACCTTGTTCCGAATGCTCCTTGCATTAAGACACAAAGCCTTCAGGCTTGTTTTTTTAATGCTCTTAGACCTATTAGAATTAGTATTTACTGTGGCCATGTTTGATTTAAACCGTTGTTTTCTCTGACTGCCACTTTTGTTTTTCTCCTTCCTATCTTTTGCTTTTATCCTTGTTTCCCTTTCCTATGTCTCCCTGCTCAGGTTCCCAACCCCCTGCCATTTTAGTTTAAACCCTCCCCCAGAGCACTAGCAAACACTCCCCCTCGGACATCGGTCCCGGCCCTGCCCAGGTGTAGACCATCCGGTTTGGACTGGTCCCACCTCCCCCAGAACCGGTTCCAATGCCCCAGGAATTTGAATCCCTCCCCCTTGCACCATTCCTCTCGCCACGTATTCATTTGAAATATCCTTCTATTTCTACTCTGACTAGCACGTGGCACTGGTAGCAATCCTGAGATTACTACCTTTGAGGTCCTATTTTTTAATTTACCTCCTCACTCCCTATATTCTGCTTTTAGGACCTCATCCCGTTTTTTACCAATATCGTTGGTACCTATTTGCACCACGACAACTGGCTGTTCACCCTCCCCTTCCAAAATGCTCTGTAGCCGCTCTGAGACATCCTTGACCCTTGCACCAGGGAGGCAACATACCATCCTGGAGTCTCATTTGCGGCCGCAGAAACGCCTATCTATTCCCCTTACAATAGAATCCCCTATCACTATAGCTCTCCCACTCTTTTTCCTCCCATCCTGTGCAGCAGAACCACCTATGGTGCTAGGAAGTTGGCTGCTGCTGTCTTCCCCTGATAAGTGGGCAGCACGGTGGCATAGTGGTTAGCACTGTTGTCTCACAGCGCCAGGGACCCGGGTTCGAATCCGGCCTCGGGTGACTGTCTGTGTGGAGTTTGCACATTCTCCCCGTGTCTGCGTGGGTTTCCTCCGGGTGCTCCGGTTTCCTCCCACAGTCCAAAGATGTGCAGGTTAGGTTGATTTGGCTATGATAAATTGACCCTTAGTGTTAGGGGGATTAAATACGTGGGGTTACGGGGATAGGGTGGGATATGTGTCGGTGCAGGCTCGATGGGCCGAAATGGCCTCTATCTGCATTGTGGGGATTCTGTTCTGTGAAGCCATCTCCCTCAACAATATCCAAAGCGGTATATCTGTTTGAGAGGGGGATGCACTACCTGCCTGTGCCTATTACTCTGCCTGGTGGTCACCCATTCCCTTCCTGCCTGTACACCCTTTACCTGCAGTGTGACCAACTCCCTAAACGTGCTAGCCACGATGTCCTCAGCATCACGAATGCTCCAGTATGCATCCATCCGCAGCTCCAGCGCGCAATGCAGTCTGTCAGTAGCTGCAGCTGGATACACCTCCCGCACACATGGTTGTCAGGGACACAGGAAGTGTCCCTGATTTCCCACATAGTGCAGGAAGAGCATGTCACAGCACCGAGCTGTCCTGCCATGACTTACCCTTTAATTAATTAATTAAAATTAAATGGATCCCACCAATTACACTGGAATTAAGTGATATACTCAAGGGCCCCTGCTTAACAGTAGTCCCCGCTACACAAAGAGACCGTAGAAACCACAAAATTTAAGTTTAGAAAAATTGAGAAAGAAAACACTCACCAACCAATCACTTACCTGCTTTTTGGTGATGTCACACTACGAATACTTGTTGCTTCCCTCTCCTGGAACCTGGATTTGTAAGCCGCCTCGGGGCTCACCTTAAGTACCGCCGCTCGCCACCTCTGTTCCCTCACAGGTCCGCCGCCTCTGCCGCCCTAGGCCTCGCTGCTGCCTCGGGGCTAACCTTAAGTACCGCCGCTCGCCTCTGCCGCCTCGCCGCTCTTTCAGGTCTTCAACACTTTATAAACCAGGGAATTATGTTTTTGAGTGTAGTCTGTTGTTAAGTAGGTAAATGTGACAACTAATTTTTACACAGTGAGGACACACAACTGCAGATGAGATGAATGACAGTTATTTCCCTAAGTTTTGGAATTCATCCCTAAACCTTTCCGCCTCTCTATCTCTCTCTCCTCCTTTAAGACACTCCTTAAAACTTTCCTACATTACAACAGTGACTACACTTCAAACAAAGTACTTAATTGGCTGTAAAGCGCTTTGGGATGTCCTGAGGTCATGAAAGGCATTATAAGAACATAAGAAATAAGAGCAGGAGTAGGCCATATGACCCCTCGAGCCTGCTCCGCCATTCAATAAGATCAAGGCCGATCTACTCCTCGACTCCAGTTTCCTGCCCGATCCCCATATCCCTCGATTCCCCAAGAGTCCAAAAATCTATCGATCTCAGCCTTGTATATACTCAACAATTCAGCATTCACAGCCCTCTGGGGTAGAGAATTCCAAATATTCACAACCCTCTGAGTGAAGCAATTCCTCCTCATCTCAGTCTTAAATAGCCTACCCCTTATCCTGAGACTATGCCCCCTAGTTCTAGACACTCCAGCCAGGGGAAACAACCTCTCAGCATCTACCCTGTCAATCCCCTTCAGAATCTTGTAAGTTTCAATGAGATCACCTCTCATTCTTCTAAACTCCAGAGAGTATAAGCCCATTCTATACAATCTCTCATCATAGGACAACCCTCTCATCCCAGGAATCAATCTAGTGAATATTCGTTGCACCGCCTCCAAGGCAAGTATATCCTTCCTTAGATATGGAGACCAAAACTGTGCACAGTACTCCAGGTGTGGTCTCACCAAGGCCCTGTGCAATTGTAGCAAGACTTCCTTACTCTTATACTCCAACCCCCTTGCAATAAAGGCCAACATGCCAGTTGCCTTCCTTATTGCTTATATAAATGCAAGTCTTTCTTTCTTTTCACCTCTTTGACCAAGCTTTTGGTCACTTGCTCTAATATCTCTTTATGTGGCTCGGTGTCAAATTTTGTTTGCCAACATTCCTGTGAAGCACCTTGGGACGTTTTACTACGTTAAAGGCACTATACAAATGCAAGTTGTTTTTGCTTTTGGTGGCGTTGATTGAGGCAGAATGTTGACCAGAATACCAGGAGATCTACCTACTGTTTCCCTCTCAGATTTCAAGAGATCTTTTACATCTCTCTGGACAGACAGAGTGAGATCTCGGTTTAACATCCTATCTGAAAGGATCCAATGGCACTATTCAAAGAGCAGGGAGTTTTTCCAGGTGTCTATGCAAACTTTCTCTCCTTAACCAACAGCAGTTTAACTGGTCATTCATTCACTTGTTTATGGGACCTCGCTGTGTGCAAAGCGGCCTTTATGTTTGCCTACATTAACAGTGTCAATACATTAACAGTGACTGCACTTAAAGTAATTGGTTATATGGTAATTTGGGAGGTCCTGGAGATGTGATAAGGTGCTATATTTAAATTTCAATTTTCATCGCTCCACCATTGGCGGCTATGCCTTTAGCTGCCAAAGCCCTGAGCTCTAGAATTCCTTCCCTAAGCCTCTCCATCCTCTCTACCTCTTTTTCCTCCTTTAAGACGCTCCTTAAAACCTACCTCTTTGGCCAAGCTTTTAGTTATCTGCCCTAATATCTCCTTATGTGGCTCGGTGTCAAATTTTGTTTTTACAATCACTCCTGTGAAGCGCCTTGGGACATTTTACTACATTAAAGGCGCTATATAAATGCAAGTTCTTTCTTTAGTCTCATTGAAGGATAACTCATTTTATGTGTGTCCTCCAATTACGGCACATGTTTAATTTGTTGCGAACCACATAATCATTGCCTTGCATCATTTTAGAGGAGCTTGATCATAACCCTTCTCAACCTATCTGCAATAAAAACAAACTCAGTTCCGTGAGACTTGCTTTATAATTTAAGACCCTGAATTCCTTCCCCCCGCCACCATCCTCACTATTCTCTGGTATTTAAGAATACTGCACAGAAAGAGAAAGGCTGAAAGGAGGAAGAGACAGCAGGTTCAATAATTGATTTGTTTAACTTGTTAAAGCGTACTTTCACAGTCGAAAAGAGCTCCATACTGGTTTCATGATACAAATAGATTGTGTCCCTTTCTGGTTAATTTGCACTTCAGATACTACCTGCTGGCTGTTTATTAAAAAAAAGACTCGCTTTTATAAAGCACCTATTCACAACCACCGGATGTCCCAAATGAAATACTTTCACTGCTGTAATGTAGGAAACATGGCAGCCAATTTGTACACAGCAAGCTCCCACAAACAGCAATGTGATAATGACCAGCTAATCTGTTTCAGTGATGAATATTGGCCCAGGAAGAACTCCCCTGCTCTTCTTCAAAATAGTGCCATGGGATCTTTCACACCTGAGAGGGCAGACATGGTCTCAGTTTAACGTCTCATCTGAAAGATGGCACTTCCAACAGTGCAGCACTCCCTCAGTGCTGCACTGGAGTGTCAGCCTAGATTTTTGTGCTTAAGTCTCTGGAGTGGGATTTGAACCCACAACCTTCCAGCTCAGAGGCAAGGGTGCTACCAACTGAGCCACTGGCTGACACAGAAGTAAAACAGAAAATGCAGGAATCTTTCAGCAGGTCTGGCAGCATCTGTGCAGAGAGGAAGGTAATGTTTTGGGCCTCATCACCCTTCCTCATAAGATAGCAAAATACTGCGGATGCTGGAAATCTGAAATAACAACAGAAAACGCTGGAAAAACTCAGCAGGCTCTGGCCTTAAATCTATTTGATTTCCGGCTCTTCACAGTTCTGATGAAAGGTCATCGACCTGAAACGTTAACTCTCTTTCTCTCTCCACGGATGCTGCCTGGCCTGCTGAGTTTTTCCAGCGTTTTCTGTTGTTATTTCACCCTTCCTCATAACATTGGCATCAGCTGCAATGTGGTCTATGCTAACAGCTGCCCTCGTGTGGGCAATGAATATATTACCATTTGGTATGCATGAATCTTGGTTCTCAATTTATGTGAACTGAGGTTATCAAATTTTCCTTTTAAAAGCCAATCCAATTAGCTTTTTACACTAGCAGTTTAAGGTGTGCTTGAATATTCACAAAAATAATCAAGGCCTGTTCTATCACACCCCTTCCCAATGGTTTTGAACATCAGAAAATCCACTATTACAAAGCGCTTCTTTCATATTTAATGCTCTTTACCCATCACCATCTTGTGACAAATACTTATGGTCCCTCTCTGCCATTCAGACTTTGCATCCCAGGGAAGTATTATTTTGCTCAGCACTACCACTGCCATGGATTTCTCTTTCAGTACTCTGTCTGTATTAGATAGTGCAGGTGTTCTAAACCTACCTTACCATCCAAACACAATGGAACTTGCTGTTCAACCGTAACTTTTTGTTAACCAAAAGAAGCCACTTTCACTTGTAAATGCGGATACATTTTTTTCCTAAACCAGTGTTTGTGTTATTACAAAAAAAGTTCAGGTACCTAGCATATCTTCTTCTTAGGCAGTCCCTCGGAGCCGAGGATGACTTGCTTCCATATTAAAAATGAGTTCGCAGGTGACTGATGAGTCCAATGCAGGACCTACAGTCTCTGTCACAGGTGGGGCAGACAGTGGTTGAAGGGGCGGGTGGGTGAGGTGCTTGGGTTGACGTGCGCGCCTTGCGCCGCTTGCGCTTGGCTTCCAGCGAAGAGACGCGAGGTGTTCGGCGCCTTCGCGGATGCTTCTCCTCCACTTTGTGTGGCCTTGGGCCAGGAATTCCCAGGTGCCAGTGGGGATGTTGCACTTTTTCAAGGAGGCTTTGAGGGTGTCCTTGAAGTGCCCACCTGGGGCTCTCCTGCCGTGTCGGAGCTCCGAGTAGAGCGCTTGTTTTGGGAGTCTCGTATCGGGCATGCGGACGACGTGACCTGTCCATCGGAGCTGATCGAGCGTGGTCAAAGCTTCGATGCTGGGGACGTTGGTGCACCTATCCTGCCAATGGATTTGCAGGATCTTGCGGACCTAGCAAATACTAAACTACGGGCTCTAGTTCTTCAGTCAATGGTCCTGCTCCTTGTTAAATCTAGCACTATAGAATAATGATTTCCTATTTATTGTATTTACATTTACTCCATTTCAGCCCATTCAAGGTGTTACCTTGGCTCAGCGACAGATGTACTAGTGGCTCTGAGAACGGGGCAGACAGAGGTAACAGGATGGTTGAGCTGAATATTTGAAAATATTACACTAAGTTTGCCACAATTCTACCACTTGTAAAGAATGTAAAAGGGAGATAAAGGCAGGAGGAGTGAAGATTTATTTTCATCAGGCAGCTGTTCAGCTCACGTGGTCGTGAATCAACCAGTCTAAAGTTGGGATGGGCAATAAATGCTGGCCTTGTCAGCGATGCCCACATCCCATGAACGAATAAAAAAAAATGCAGACTACATTCAGGCTGCCTTTATGCTACCGTTAAAGAGCCAATGAAGCTAACTCACTCGACAGTGACACTACTACAGTGTCACCTGTGGCTCAGTTGGTAGCACCCTCGCCTCTGAGTCAAGAATGGTTATTGGTTCAAGTCCCGCTCCAGAGACTTGAGCACAAATATCTAGGCTGACACTCAGTGCAGTTCTGAGGGAGTGCTGCACAGTCGGAGGTGCCGTCTTTTGGATGAGATGTTAAACTGAGGCCCCGTCTGACCTCTCAGGTGGACGTAAAAGATCCCATGGCAATATTTCGAAGAGGAGCAGGGGAGTTCTCCCTGGTGTCCTGGGCCAATATTTATCCCTCAACCAACATCACTAAAAACAGATTATCTGGTCATTATCACATTAATGTTTGTGGGAGCTTGCTGTGTGCAAATTGGCTGCTGCGTTTCCTACATTACAACAGTGACTGGACTTCAAAAAGTGCTTCATTGGCTGTAAAGCGTTTTGGGATGTCTGGTAGTCATGAAAGGCGCTGTAGAAAATGATTTCTTTCTTTTACCATCATAGTGTCAAAGCACGCCGACTGGGGATACAAGATTGGGAGGGCAAATCCAATGCAGCTGCAGGGCAATGGGATACATGTACAAACTAGTAAAAAGGAAATTAGGAACAAATACAGGGGGTTAAGAACAGATGTCAGGAAGCAGTTCACCGAAAAGGAAACATCAACAGCTGGGGTGAGCTCTGGAAGCAAAACAGTGCAATCACACAGTCGGCAGTTTGGTGATGTAATGGGGGCTTTTTTACAGAGGGATGAGCCCCATATATGACTAACTGCCTCATCTGTGTGTTAAGTCCAATTAATAACATCTCCACTGAGTTTATGCGGATTCCAATTTAGATTAGAAACTCCATTTCATGGAACTTTCTTTGTCTTGAACAAGAATGACCCCATTCATTTCTGTTCCTTCAAATTTCCAGCATCTGCGGTATTTTATTATGTTTTCAGAAATTACAGCCATTTTTTTACTCCGATATATCTTACCTACTTCTCATTTTTATATAAAGTTTCGAAAGTGTACATCAAACTCCAGATTACGCACTTTGTATAAAACGAGAGATAACAAAAAAAACCACAATTATTTTCAGTTTTTTTGCTTGTCTTTGATAGCCTGGAGAGTTAAGATAACAAGCAGCTGCCAATGTAGAGTAATTTGCAGTAACAAAAATTAGCCAATTAACCTCATGGCCTAATTAGATCTGTCTCCCACTGGGATTACTTGAGAGCAAGGCCAATGTTAGAAGTTGAATATTACAACTGTGTTCCAGAGCTCAGACTACCCACAAGCAACACTACTGCAGATTACCCAGTTAGAGTAAAAAAAACATTCAGCCCATCTTGCCTAGACGACATATGCAACCTTACCTATTGCACCCGAGACATTTAAACCTGGATTTTCCGCTTCAGCGCCCGCCCGCCTGTGATTTTCCACCCGTAGACTTTAATAGGCAGAAAAATTCAGGGCTTGTGAGCACCGTAGTGTAAAGCTCCAGCTTTACGCTCCTCTCTGCTCACAAAAATGTAAATCAGGGAAGTTTGAGAATCCTGTGGAATCCACTTTTCGTGAGATCACTGCTCAAATCAAACTTGCCAAAGCACATTTTTATTAACTGCATTTTCCAGGGGTTGCAGGGCTACAGGGAACGGGCGGGGGAGTGGGACTAGCTGAAGTGCTCTTGCAGAGAGCCGGCACGGGCTCGAATGGCCTTCTTCCGTGCTGTAACCATTCTATGATACTGACCAGTTTGGGGCTATAATCACCAGTCATTTTTAGATGTTTCACAGCAGTTAGCAACGTTGTTGAGCAGCACTACTCATTAGCATTTTAAGTACCTGACTAATCCGCTAGTCGGCTTCTTCTTCCAACATGCTGCTCAGAATTGTAGCACTCAATGCCGAATCAGTGCTCCCCCCCCGCCTCTCCTTCCTTCAGTCCCAAACTGGCACTGTGAGCAGAACACTACTCAGCATGTCCTAGCACTTACCCTAAACAGGTGGGCCACTGAGAGTATTAAGTGTAGCAATATTCTGAGCATATCAGCTGGAGAGTCCAAGAAGCTAATTAGGTATCCATTTAAAGTGCCATGAACAATACACATCACCATCACCTATACTGATCAGGCATTTTATAAGCCAGATTCCACTGTGCCTGTCTTCCAGTATCCGACATCTGGTTAGCTTCTTTCGTATGACCTTACCAATCATCCCAGCATCTCAAGAACCATCACATTTCATTCATCTCTAGCTATACTTGTAATCATCATGTTCCTAACTAGAAATGCATCCAGTTCTTTTCAAAGACATTAATTGGCATGGTGTTAACTGTTTTAGCTGGGCTTCTATTCCATATCTGTACTACTTGGTGCAGGGCAGAGGATTGTGCCAATCTGGTCTTGCTTGACGCTCATGACTTTTGTACTCAAGATTTGTGTGCACGGTGAAAGCAAGTTCACTTGAGATCTTCTCTAATTTGGAGAACTAAGACTGCTTGGCTCTGAACTCTCCTACATCAAAGTCCCAAAATATTAAAATGTGTCTTCACCGACGATGTAAATAGCCTTGAAATACATCCTGTTGCCTTATCAGTCGAGCTGATAATTTCAGGTTGGGTACTTTCAACGGACAATAATCATACTTTTCCACTTTAGCTAATGGAGACCCCACCACCATATACATATTTCTGTCTCCGTCGCACATATTCATACATTGAAACCCATCTTTTATTCTTGAGCCCACACATTTTTTTCCATATTGTTTTGAATGCCATCAGTCTCTTACAGTCAACAGCTGCTCTACGATTGGAGAAAAACAAAAAGGAAATGGAAGAGACATATAGACCAAGATGTAAATGCTGGAGATGGGAAATAAAAACACAAAATGCTTGAAATGAACAGTAGTTCAGAGAAAGATAGGGTAACTTTTTGGGTGTGATTCTTCATCATATGAAGAAAATTGTATTTTTTAAAAAATTCTAATGCATGGTGTGTGAAGAAAGAACAACAAAGACAACTAATTTAAACATCAAGTTTTTAATTGAACTTTCATCAAAAGTCTAATCTTAAAATCGCGGGTGTAGTGGTATTGGTTTAAGTGAAAATCAGGCTGTCATCTTAGTTACAAACTGGAACAGTGTACCACCCATCATAAGAAACAAGGCTCAATAGGAACGTTAACCAAATGCATCTACAACATTGCAAAGGATACATTTCCTTAACTTTAGAATGAAAAAAACTAACAAGGCATTAAATCGAAAAAGAGAAAACTCTGAGGTATTAATTACATCAAAGATCACACATTAAATTATAGCTTAAACAAACAGATGCTACTGTTATGAAGTATTGACATTCTCTCAGTAGATTAAAAATATTTACTCTGAAATGTGACTCGTCTTTCTCAACATTCTTCAGCCTTTTCCCCCAAATGCAGTTTGACAATGAAGCAGCATTGACCTATTCTGTATCAATGTAATACATCAATCTCCCACACAGGTTCAATACCTGAATTAGTGTAACAGTAAGTCTAACTGAATCCTTCTGCTGGCTGAGCTTTCTGTACAAGTCCATTTTAACTGCAGTGCTGGCCACTATAAAAAGTGTGTTATTTAAACAAATAACCGAAGAAATCAAAGTGGAAGACTGAAAAAGACAGACACAAGAGGAGAAATTGCTAATACCAGAAATCTAAAAATAGACAAATGCAGGGAATACACAAGCAGGCCAGCCACTATTAAAACACAAAGGACCTCTGCCTGAAACATTAACCTGTCTTTTTTCTGTCCAATATTAATGGACTTGCAGTGTATTGCCAACCTTTTCCATTTTTTTTTAAAATCACAGAATAAACCATGCTAATATCTGTATTTATAGCAATTTCTGCAACTGCAGATTTAATTGTGCTCAAAAGTTGATTAGGCAGGTACATTATCAGAAATTAAAGTCTGCCTGGTGTGGAGGGTAGAATGTCGATAGTGGGATGTTTCACATATAAAAGGCCCACCAGCTGGTGCAAATTAATTCTGAGGTTTTAAAAGTGACATAACTTCAATAAGAGATTGTGTGGCACTATTTATTCTATAAACATTGAGATATGAAAGACATAGAGTTGTGCACGTTTTAAAACGCAATGCTACTGATTATGTTCTGTACAGAAAGAGAATGGCAACTCTAGTTTTCAAGAATGAAGAGCCCTGATGATTTGCACACCCATCGTTTTCATGAGCAGTAAAGACAGTAGGGGTGGCGAGTTGATATTTTCATATGTGGGTACCGCATGGGTAAGAAACCAGTTAACTGTACGAATCCAAATAGTTAACACAATTTAGCGGTTTATTCACATGACTTTGCACCGTGAAGGGATTATATAGTTATATAGTGAAACCACATTAAAATAATTTAGGTTCTAGAATAATTACACCAGTAGCACTGAGCAGACTGTATTTTATAAACTACAGGTAGAAGGGAGGCTGGAAAATGCAACAGTATAAATAAATTCTGGACTCAATACTTAGTGATAAAAAGGGTTCCTTCTGTAACAGCAAAGTACTAACTGAATTTGCGGAAACCCAGAGTGAAAATGAAGTTATTGCCCACCCGAAACGTTAAACTAAAAGAGAACATATTCCAAAGACAGACTTCAGTGGATCGTCACTAGTGATTCCATTGTTATATAAATTACCTCAAATGTTAAATTACAAAGCAGAGTAAAATGAACAACAACACTTTTTAGGAACCCGAGAGGGCGATTTTTTTTGTTGCTTAACTTCAAACAATTAAAACACAGAAATGAGCAACTATTTGGCCATTTATGTAAATGTAGTGTTTTGTCTTTTAAACAATCTGAGTGGAAAGTTACAACTAAAAGAATCCACCTGCAGAGAGGTTGGTTATATAGCTTGAGACAAGCTTCAAGTACAGCTTTAATTCCAAAAGGCAATAAATGTTTTGGGGAATTTAAAAAAAGTCGTTTTTGCGAATTACGTGTTCATCCAGGTGAGGTATATCACTGCTGGGGACTGGGACACTTTGCAGTTCCCCCGTGTCCAGATCAGCCTCGAGCACTCTCCAGTCAGGTATAGCACAGAGTGCCCCAACAATATGTCTCAGCTTGAACCCCAGAGGAGCACCTTCTACTGCACTGTGCTAAGTGAAATCATAAATACATGTATTAAAATGCATTTAGGATTAAATTATAGGTAATGAGCAAAGGAAATCATCACTCATTGTTCTAAATAGTGATTTCTCCTACTTTACAAGTCCTGCACATTAAAATTGAAAACTAATCAGCAGATGGAAGGTCCATTACTTAGAATTTGTATCTAAAATTTACTATATTGTCTTATGGCACTGAAAGTTGACTGATCAATAGGTCCACATTTTATAAAAATAACAAAACATTATGTTGGTTTTAAAAAGTGGTACAAATATGTTGTGTATTCCACACAATTTTGCATTAGTCACAAAAATTCTCAGATGCAATAGTGAATGTAATAACAGGGAATTCTAAGTCTCTTTATGACAGAATAAGACAAATAGGAATGGACAATATTACCAGTAAAGGTAAGTCGGATATTAGGAACGGAGGTTTTTATAACAGTAATACTGTTGTTAAAATCTACTGGACTCGTCATTTTATTTATTCTACTAATAGTGGTTATTGGTCGGACACTTGTCCGGCCAGTGAATTCGCTTGAAAGTGGTCTAAGAAGTTTAGTTGTTTATAGAAACAAAACCCAACACTGGAGAACTACTGGCACTAAAGTTCATCGTGGTAGAATTTCTCATCGTGTAGTTGGCTACCATAGTCGGTTGCTTCACTGTTGAGGAAGAGGTCCTGACTCACAAGTATCTCTGCTTCTGTAAGTTTGCTATCTCCATTTGTGTCCATTTCTTTGACGAGATGTTCGGCCTGTCACACAACAGAAACTCTCAATATGTTAATCTCTGACGGCTATAAGCAAAAACTGAATTAGCCCCAAAGCACCTGGGTGAATTTTAGCAGAAGACCCCTCACTTGACTCTTGCGTACCCCCTAGTGGTTAGCTCAGAAGTCCAGAGCCTCAAGCGTGGCTCAGATGCAGGGCAATGCTCTCTCTGGCGCTGCCCAACAACGAACCTTAATTCCAACCGCAGGAGAGAAACGGCTACCATTCTAATTTTCAGTTCCTACATCTATCCTTATTGTCATCCCTGAGTGAGACTACCATTCGATGTCGTATTATAAGTACTTCATGCTCCAGACTTGAGCAGCATGGCCAGAAAGCTAGTAACAGACCACCTGCCTGCTCTTCCCGTCAGTGTGTGGCCTACTACAGCAGGGAAAAGTTAGAGAAAATAGTTTGAAAAAAAGGGCGTTTATGCCCTCATTTCTCCCCTCCTCCAAATTCAAGTGTTGCAATTTTTCTCTCCAAGATCACATGTCACAGACACGGTTTGCCAAAGAGGTTGGTGGCAAAACCTCACAAAACACACAAACTATGTAGAAAGGGGTCCCCTCCCGAGAAGGGATGCTTCTGAAGCAGGATTTTACATGAGCGTAATTCTTGACATTATGCCTTTAATTCTGAATGGGATTCTTTTATATTCATACAAGGCTCTTAACTTGTGAGGATCAATTGCAAAAGAAACCTTTTTCTAGATATTGTTATACCTCTTTTCTAAATGAAACTATTTCTTTTGGAAAAAAGACTTCTCTCACCCTCTAAGTTTTTATGCTGTCAGGGTGAGGAATCTTGGTCTGGGGAACAGAACACACTTCCATCTCAGGCACCCAGTGTCAGATCAAGTACTCCCAGGTAAATTACGGCAGCATTAGCTGCAGAGTAAGGCTCCCCTCTAGTCTTCTTCCAACAATGTGCTTCAGCTCAACCGTAGAAGAGCAACTCCCACTGTAGGGCTGCTACATATATTATTTTAATAACAGACACCATCCATCCTGTGACCTCTCTGTGAAATAGTGACAAACAGTGGTAGTTTCCATACTGTGAGCACACACACAAGGTGCTGGATTGAAACTGCACAAACTTAAAACCTTTTCTAGTGTGTAAAAATTTAACGATTTTTCAATGACCAAAAAAACCTACTATTGGCACAGGCTTAATATTTAAACACAGCAGCTTTACCTCATCATGCGCAATGTCCTGATTGTTGGGAATAATCCACAACAAGAGCTCCTGTCGATTAAGTTTGCCATCCTTGTCCTTGTCGTAATCATTTTCAAAGCGATCACGCTCCACAGTTACCCATTCTGGATCTTCCTCTGCACCTATTTTCAAGAGGTGGAAAAATCTTTAGCTACAAAATGCTCAAATTAGATAAATCCTAACCAGCCATGTGTTTGCAGAGTTAAAGGATTGCACATTGTGCACTGTTCACATCTAGTTTTTTGGGGAAAGGGGACATGAGGAGGTTAAATTTCAAGCTCAGAGTTCTCCTGGTATACATGGCTTGGTACATCAGGCATGTTAAGACATCTGGGGAGTTGATTATACACTTCTGATGATACTGATTTGGAAAGCCAACTGGATGCCCATGCACCCACTCAACTGGGGAATGGTGTGTGGTTCTCGAGTGCCACCTTCCAATTTCTGCTAATGCCTCAATATAACTGGGTGATGGGCAACAGTGGCGCAGGGATTCTCTGATTTTCCCTCCTTCATCCTATGGGGTAAAGACTGGCCTTTGCTCTATGCTTTTCCACAACACCATGGGAACTAACAATCAATGAATTACAGGTTCCAACCTAGGTTCTACATAGCTTCAACACTTAGCCCTACTTTGTTTTTCAACTAAGGTGAAAGGACCCAAGGTTCAGAGTGCAGGACACCACCAATTTTGAAAAGGAATGGCAAAGCAATAAATTAAAAAAAGGTAGTGATTAGGTGAAACCCAGATTGGGCTTTAAAGGTCATTAGAGGAAGGAAAACACTGAGGGAGAGATAAGGAGTTCCATAATTTTGAGGTTTTTGGAAAGAATGACGAGAGAAGAAGATAGTGCAAGGAGTCTTGATTGCAATTCAGTGATAAAGAGAGGAGGAAGTGTGTGTAGAATGGTGTATTTACATTTTTTTTTAGGGGGGAAACTAGAGGAAAGTTCAGAGAAGCAATGATCATAGTAATATCAATAATATAGACCAGAAAGATTGGCCACACCTCGAATCATCTCTATATTTAGTGTTACATTAATTTACTGAGAAAATAATGTTTATAAGGAAATAGTCTACAGATGATTGCTTGAGATATTGAACAAAAATTTCAGACCAATTCAGCTAACTAACCTGGGTCTCTCCTGTAGTCACCAAGGAATTCCTCTAAGCTGACAAACCCATCTTTGTTGCGGTCATGCTCATCTAAAGCATCCTGTACGACATAGTCCTGCAATTTGAAAGTGAAAGCATCTGTATGGACAGTAGGTGAACATATGAACCACCTCAGTTGTGACGTCGCCCACAGTTGAATAGCCTGTTGTCACCCACTTGAGCCAAGGTCCTGGGGGGCTGCCAACCCCCGTGAAACTGTAATCCAGCATAAGCTGGAAGATAAAGGGGAAGATTCTTAACTGGGTGATTTGCCCCCTTGGTTAGCTAGGCTTATAACCTTTAAGGAGTATGTAGAGTACAGCTGAAATGCTGCAGCAGCAGTATTCATAAATGTAGTGCGAGGTTCCACAGCCTAGTCTTATACATCAGAACAAAAAATGACATTTTCATTCACATATAGACAGTAAATATTACTTAATGTAACTTGCACAAGAAATGGTATACTGTAACTCACCGTCATATAATCAGCTTCTTCTGGGTGTTCAAATGCTATAAATTCTGTCAGAGTCAGTCCCGGTAAACCATCAATGTTTGCTTTCTCAAAGCGCTTTTTATCCTTCAAAAAAATCTGGAGACAGAGATCAAGAAAGTAAAGGTACTTTTCTTTTTCTGATTCAGCTTTTGGTTCAATAGGCTTGAGCAACCTGCTCTGATACCAGATAAACTGGGTAAACCAGTTTCTGGTTTTAATATACCCAATAAAACCCCGCCCCACATCAAATTGTGGAATGTTTGTTCAAAGTTATTTTTATCCTTAATTAGATGTCAGCCTTGGATCAGTGGTAGCGTTCTTGCCTCCGAGTGAGAAGATTGTGGGTTTAAGTCCCACTCCAGAGACTGCATGTACACTTCAATGGAGCAAAATCTGAAGTTTCAACACCAAAGGGAACAGCACCATAAGTGATGAGATTCTTAGAGTGGAGGAACAGGGGTAAAGCAACAGGAAGATGTAAAGGTGCACATACAAAGATCTTGAAAGGTGGGAGTGCAGATAAAACAGATAATTTTTTTTTTTTTTTTTTTTACACAGAGGAATTGAATATAAAAGCAATGAATGTTGAATTTGTACGCGACATTGGTTAGGCCACAGTGGGTGTATTGCGTGGGATTCTAGATGCCCCTTATAGGAAGGATATTAGAACCACGGAAGATTCACTAGAATGATATAAGGAATGAGAGATTATAATTATGAGAAAAGGGTGAAAAACTACAGCTTTTTGCATTGGAATATAAAAGGTTAGTGAGAAATCTAATAAAGCTTTTCAAGATTATCAGAGGCAAACAGTGAAAGTTTGTTTGTACTGTGATTAATCAGTAGCAAAGGCATATAGACCTAGAATTATCATTGTGTCAGCCTTGGCTCAGTGTTACTACTCTCGCCTCTGAAGATTGTAGGTTCAAGGCCCAGCACAGAATCCAGACTGACACTCCAGTGCAGTACTGAGGGAGTGCTGCACTGATGGGAGGTGCTGTCTTTCGGATGGGGCTTTAAACCTAGGCCCCGTCGGTCCTCTTAGGTGGATGTAAAAGATCCCATGGTGCATGTGCGTAACACCTATTCCCCCACTTGGTAATTCTCCCCAGTGTGCACACGGAAGGTCAGGAACTATCCTTATGAATCAATCACAGACATAAACTTGCATCCTACCACTCCTTCTTGTTGTTGTTGTTTCGTATGACAGGAAAAGCTTATAATGGGATGTCTAGTTTGGCTATCCATTCGATGGCCTCCTGAGATGCCGAGTGGAGAAATGAGGTGCCTCCCGCAACAGATCTTAGTGGGCAGGTTGATGTGACGTGTTCAATTTGTCAAGCATATTGATGCTCCAATACACTGTTGCACGTGGAATGTAAACCCTTCTTTTACACCGATCTTAATGACAGTCACGCTCTCTAAAGAGAGCATATTCCAGCACTTCAATGGCTCAGTTGCAAAAGGCAGTGTGCGCGAGATTCACACAGACCAGATAAATCCGATGGCTGAATTCCAGATCTACACTGGGTTGGGGAAAGTACTAGACAGAGTACAAAAAATGTAATTATTTCTTTCTTCTTCTTAGTCCAACCTCTCCGTTCCTGCTTGATTGTACGGATTCCAAAAGAACTAATAAACCACAGGTGGGCTGTCTGTGATATACAAGAAATGGCACTTCCTACCTATGAGGCCATACGTGCGCTCCACTGGTGCAGCAAGCAAAATAGAAAATTCCACCCCTCAGGGAACTAAGTTTGAGGGGTAGAGTTTCCACTTTGGGCGCAGTCGGCAATCTGGGCGCAAATTGCGCTAGCTTTCCGAAATGAAGGTATGGTTCAAATTTCCACTCAAACTCATTTGCATAATCAAACGTAAAATTTTCCATGAACCAGCGCAATTGGGCAGCGTTTTGGAACGTAATTATTCCCCCCCCCACCCCTTGTATTAAAAAAATTCCGTGAAAAATCCAAGACTGGTAACCTGGTGCAGTTTTATTAGTACAGCTGAAAATAGTTATTACAAAAAATAAGCATGTTTAATCAGTGTCTCATCCACCACTTGTGAGTAAGCTGATTTTAAATAACTGAACCCATTTACTAGTTACATTAGTGTACACTAGTCAGTTTTAGTAAATTAAATATTTAATATTTAAAAAGTTTTAAAGGGTGCCTATTCGTGCCCTTGTGCCTAAAAAACAGCTTAATTTTAAAGAGCCTCCTCGAAGGCAGCAAACGGGTGCAATTAGCTGAAACTTGCTATGCTGATTAATTTGATCTGGGGGCATGGCCAGTTTTGTGGACGGGATTGGCTTCCAGTGCGACGTTTTCAAACCAGCGCTAAAAATCGTGGAAACCCAAATTGTGCTGAACATAACTTGTGCTTGAAATTCCTCGATCATTTACGCCGGTTTGGCAAATTTTGGGAAAATTGCCCTGGAACAACCAGCGCAACCCAACGGAAACTCTACCCCTATATCTTTATATACTGTTCTTAGCTTCTCAGTCATGCCAACAACAACTTGTATTTATATAGCGCCTTTAATGTAATAAAACGTCCCAAGGCGCTTCACTGGAGTATTATATGACAAAAAATTTGACACCGAGCCACACAAGGAGAAATGAGGGCAGGTGACCAAAAGCTTGGTCAAAGGGATAGGTTTTAAGGAGCGTCTTAAAGGGGTAGAGAGGCAGCAAGGTTTAGGCAGGGAATTCCAGCGCTTAGGGACTAGGCAACAGAAGGCACGGCCACCAATGGTTGAGCGATTATAATCAGGGATACTCAAGAGGGCAGAATTACAGGAGTGCAGATATCTGGGGGGGGGGGGGGGGGGGGGGGGGCTGGAGGAGATTAGAGAGATAGGGAGGGGCGAGACCATGGAGGGATTTGAAAACAAGGATGATAATTTTGAAATCGAGGCGTTGCTTAACCGGGAGCCAATGTAGGTCAGCGAGCACAGGGGGTGATGGGCGAATGGGACTTGGTGCGAGTTAGGACACGGGCAGCCGAGTTTTGGATGACCTCAAGTTTACGTAGGGTAGAATGTGGGAGGCCAGCCAGGAGTGCGTTGGAATAGTCAAGTCTGGAGGTAACAAAGGCATGGATGAGGGCTTCAGCAGCGGATGAGCTGAGGCAATGGCGGAGACGGGCGATGCTACGGAGGTGGAAATAGGCGGTCTTAGTTATGCCGCAGATATGTGATCAATATATGACGATTTATGAAAGCCACTGAAGCAGAGACAATGGGCTCTTTGTTTCTGGCTCTCCATCCACAGGCCATGTACTGTAGGATGCTGTCATAGCTGGAATTCAGTAACATTCCCTCTCCTCAGCCCCATAGTTTTAGTAGAACCGTTAGTCCTATAAGATTTTTTCCCTGGCTTCCTATGGAAAACAGTCTGCCCTTCAACATTCAACTGCCTGGAGTGACATACTTAAAATCAGGATCTCGCTGTAAGAAATCACGGCACAGCCCTACATTCAACTCTCTGCATTTTTGTAGCACCTTATGACGTCTCTCAGAAACATCTCAAAATGCTTCACATACAATTAATTACTTTGAAGTTCAGTGACAATTGTGTAGGCAACCGCAGCAGCCATTTTCAACACAGCACGATGCCACAAACAGTAATGAGATAAATAACAAGTTAATTTGTTTTTAGTTGAGGGAGGAATGTTGGCCGCATCCCAAAATAACTTTCTGTTCTTCAAATAAGATCTTACCTGAACAGGCAGTTCTATGTCTTACCTGAATAATTGAACACATCTGGCAAAGCAGCCCTCCTTCAGTACTGCACTGGAGTGTCAGCTTAGATTATGAGATCAAACTCGTGATGTGGGGCTTAACCCCACAACTTTCTGTCCAGAGGTGAGAGTTCTACCAACTAAACTACAGTGAGGCACTGTTGGAGCAGTGCTGTGAATGGACCTAAGGAAAGACACTATATGGGATTGTGATGACTCGACATAAAATTTGAGAATAACCCTGCACTACAGCAATAAAGGAAAAATACATACTCGAAGTCTCAACATCCTGGAACCAATGTTCTGTTAAGATACGCGACTGCGCAACGGTCTGGAGGACCCGTGCAGGCCGCTTACTGGCTTTACAATGGATAAACCGCGCACTGCGCAGAAATTTGAGTGGGCCACGCAGCCCGTTAAAGGGGTCGCGCACCCAAAATAAATTAGAGGGAACATTGCCTGCAACACTGAAATCCAAACATTAAGTACACCATTGAAAATCTATGGAAAGACAGAGCAGTTTATTTTATGTTTCATTGATAATTAAAAATTAACTTCATGTTTGGTTCCACTTTAAAAAAAAATTGTATTGAACATGAAACCTGAATTGGATAAACTTCCTTCTCTCACCTGTCTGAGGGATTCCTCCTCTTCATCATCCAGTGGAGTATTCTCATCATAATCCAGGACTCGGTCATAACTGTGAATGTTGTACTCTTCCCATGTAACAACTCCATTGCCATCCAGGTCATGGTCTGGAAACTGCTCTTTGCTCTCCTCTGTGGCATAATGTCTGAATGACTGCTGGATCCATCCACTAAGCTCATCTGTAGCAAACAAGAGTGACTTGTAAAGAAGGTGCAGCTTTCCTATTTCCAGCAAGTCGTAAAAGTTTGAGATGAATTACATCTGAAAACAGCAACCTGCTGTATGCATTTTTTTTTGCATGCACTTCTCCCTTTATCCCAGCAGTCCAAATGGACTCATCCTCTCACTGCAGGATCGGAAGCCATTTATCATACCTTTCATTTGTTCAACATTTCACAATAACACTTTTGTGTTATGCGGTTGGGTTTACATGTTGTATTAACCACCTGGTAGCATAATTATCATTTATTTACAATTACAACATGTTAGACTCTCGTTCTATCGGGATGAAGGACTGGCAAGATATGAAAAGGTCACATATGTATAATGACACAATGCTCGTGCACTATTGATTTAATTATAACTCAGAACGTTCACCAGCTGGAAAAGTACAGTTGTGAATCGCAGCTTTTAAACATCACTGTATGTGCAAGAATGTGCATGCACAATCATCTGTCTGTTGCTATGGAATATCACGTGAAAAGATTCCCCAGCAGCAGTTTCAGGCTTTTACAGAATCACTTCAGGAAGGGGTTCTGTGATATACATGGAAATTAAATACTATATGCAGTAAGATACTTACTTCAAACATGAACTTTAAGTCAATGGCAAGTCATTTCAGCGCTCATTATAGGATTGGTAACTAAACAGTTTCTCACCTTTAGTTACAAAGCCATCTGCATTTGCGTCCATCTTCTTGATGAGGGATTTGAGCCGGGCTTGTTGCTCGTCAGGGCTCAGCTTGGCAAACTCCCCAGCTTCTTTCTGGGAAATAAAATGAAAAAACAAACACACGAATAGCTTATGGTAGGCAAAACTCTTGCTCGCCATCTATCTATGAATAGAAGCAAGAACGAAGTCCCCTCAGAAGCCCTTGAGGTACACAAATAAGTTGGACTTTATACCTGTACTTCATACAGGACGTGTCTTTTGTCAGGTTGGGGTTGACATTAGGTTGGTTATCAGTACCAGCATCTCCTGTGTATATGGTACAGAAATAAAAATCAAAATGGAATGAAACTGTTGAGGCCAGACTGGAAATTGGAAAGCAGCCCAAACTGGTTCATTGGTAGCAATTCTGGATTGTTTTTCTTATAGTGGAAAAACTGGTTATTTTGTGCAGCCCAGTAGCGTAGTGGTATGGTATACCACAAAAACAACAGCATTGTCCCATTAAAGTTGACTACTTTCTGCTTTATTTGTTCTTAGAAATGTGGGTAATGCTGTCAAGACCACATTTTTGCCCATCCCTAGTTGCCTTTGCTTGCTACGCCACTTCAGAGGGCATTAAAAACCAACCACATTGTGCGCGACTGGAGACTGCGTGTGGACCAAACTTGACAGAAGTAGCAGGTTCCCTTTCACAGAATTACAGAATCCCCACAGTGCAGATAGAGGCCATTTCGGCCCATCGAGCCTGCACCGACACATATCCCACCCTATCCCCGTAACCCCACGTATTTAATCCCCCTAACACTAAGGGTCAATTTATCATAGCCAAATCAACCTAACCCGCACATCTTTGGACTGTGGGAGGAAACCGGAGCACCCGGAGGAAACCCACGCAGACACGGGGAGAATGTGCAAACTCCACACAGACAGTCACCCGAGGCCGGATTCGAAACCCGGGTCCCTGGCGCTGTGAGGCAACAGTGCTAACCACTATGCCACCATGTTGCCCCTGGTTCTTGAAGGGCATTAGTGAACCAGTTCGGTTTATACAACAATCCAGCAGCTTTCATTATTACTTTTCTCTGGGCCTTTTTTTTCATTGAACCAATCGGAGTGACATGGAGTTGCCCCAGTGCCACCAAACAAAAACATAAAATTATTGCAACATGTGCCCTAGGGCACTACTAATATAAAAAAACAAAAATATCCAATTAAACTAACTTGCTTAATGAAGCAACAGAACAAAATAGATATTACCCCAACAATTAAATTATTTTATCAGCATCTAGGAGACATTCTATACCCTGTGGTGCCCACTGGTCGCTGAAGTAGCCTATTGCACCAGGTATTCCCAAGAGCTCTCCAGGCAAGTTCTAACCCAGCCTAACTCTGCTATGCTTCTGAGATTAAAAGGGATCGGGTGCCATCAGAGCAGTGTTGAAGTCAGCCATGGTGAGATATGTACCATAACCGCCACACTACCGTACTCTGTCCACTTGTGCAATTATTTATAATGTCGCACTTAAAAATGACACATCTATCTCTATTTTGGTGCAAACCAATCAGATGTTTACTAAAGACTTACAGGTGAGATCAGGATAAGAGGCCGCTCTCTCTCTAAACGACTACACCGTAAGCAAAAATACTTATTTTAATTCCCCATTGATTGGCCTATGCAAGCCAAACAGATGAAACAAATGCATTTGATGCCACAATCTATTTAAGGCATCTGAAAGTTAAAAAACACTCTGTGGTTAGCCTTTCCTCGAGTTTGTTCCTCTCTAATCATTAAATTAATAAATGGTGGTCAAATTTTCAGATTTTGCCCTTCAATTATTTTAGCTTCTATATTTTCAAACAAACCTTGTACTATATCTTTTTTTAAATTAATTATTTTGCATATGTAATTATCAAGATGTCATTTAGAAGAGAAATGAAATGGGGGGAAAATTGGAAAAGGTGGAGAGAACGAATAGGTTAGATTCTTAAAAATAAAAAAAATTTCAGACTGCAAAAATTTAACATTTTTAAATGATTAATTTTATGACATTCCCCCTTCCATTTTAATGACAATAGGACGAATGGAATTTCCTACCTCTCCGCCGAATAGGACTTCCCTATCGAACTCTGGGCTGTGTTCACCATCCACATCGTGGTCCTCAGCAACAACTGGCTCATGTTTATGATGAATGTGTGCAGAGCACAACACAATAAAAGTCCAGCTCACAAACACCTGGAACTGCATCTTCTGTCAAGTAGGCTTCAATATCAGAAGTGGCTGCAGAAAAATTAAAGGCTTGTGTCATTTCAAACATAGAGCTTATTTTTCTTAATCACCTCTGTACAATTATTTTTTATGAAGGCAACATTCCTTTTTGCATTCACCTCTCCCGTTTCCCAAGTTGTGTCTTTCTGAGCCACACACCATCCATAGTCAAGAGGACAGGAGGACAACCTGCTTTCAGGGCTATTCTAATGTCAACAATGAATAGCCATAACCCAGCCTAACCTGATACTAGTACAAAGAACATCTACGGCTCATTCAAAACTAATGTTCAGTAAGCCAACATTGTTACGAATAAAACTAAATCAATAACTGCTTTACTCATGAAATACTTAAGAGCAGTAACAAAATGAATAATACCAAGTAATACAAGTCATAGGTTACAAAAACATCAACACTATCAACAATTACAAAGGATGTGAAAAGTGTTGTCCATTATCACAACAGGGCTTGAAAACAAATTGTGCTGTTACCAGCCCAGTCAATTGATTGAAGGACCAATGGGAGTACAATATTCACCAGTCATCAGGGCAAGGGGACAAAGGTTCGATCCTTTTCCAAAGGAAAAGATGAAAAAAATACAAGAGGAGGGCAAGACCCTCTGGGCTGCTCCTGCACAACTCCAATAGGTCACGATGGATTATAGGAGCTAGCCAGTTTCAAGTTATAAGAATTCCTACAGTTTTGACACGAATTTGCAGCTTGATTTAGGAAGTGTTTAAAGAGAAAGCCAAAGCTGCTACAATTAAGAACGCCTCTGATTTAGATCAAGAACAGACAGGCAAAGTGAAATCGACACCTGGCATTGCATGTTGAAAACCAAATTTAATTTGCATTGTTAAAAAGTGATTGACTTCTGAGGAATTTACACAGAAATTTGTTTGGAACCCGGATCCAATTCAGTTAGATCCTGTTTGAACAGACTGTAATTGTCAGTTTAGTTACATCTGCAGGAAGTATTTTAAAGAGGGACAGTTTCAGATTACTTGGGAAGGATACCCATTTCAACCTTTATACTAGATTATACATCAAAGCAAAGAGATAGAATTAAATTTAATCCCTTATGATCCTCAGTTTCACATTTTGCTGTGCTGTTATCGTCTCACACTCTTCACGAATTACTGAAGAGAATGGGTAAGGATTTGAAACTTTTGTTTTGGGGAACAGATGGTGTAGTGCGTTTTTTATGTTATTGGCTGATTTTATTCTTGATTTTGTACAGTTTTACTTCTTACAATAAACTCAATGAGTAGTTCTTATCCTCAGCTCTATGGTCTGTCTGGGCCGAATGGCCTCCTTCTGTGCTGTATGATTCCAGGATTCAACATGGTGTTTTCCACAGGTTTGGAGCGAATTGGAGGGCATGGTGCATAAGCTGTACCATTTCTGGTCTAAGGACTGGTTGTCTGCCCTGAGGCATTGCTAGATCATAAACTTCAAGCACAAGGTTAAATTTTGAGTCAAAAAAAAAAGCACAGGCTTGCCTGTGGAAGCTCACTTTTTGTTGTGGGGCATGAGCAAAACATGTTGGAGAGAAGCCTAAATTTCAGCAGTCAGTTCAACAGCTGCACACAGTTCCACTAGACATGTATGGTTTAAAAACTACACAAGCCAATGCTTACTGCCAGAAGAAAAACAGAAAAATGATTATAAATATAGCACATAATGAGAGGCAGAAGAGTACAGTGTTAGAAATTTATCATGCCCTGTTCACTTGAGTTAATATATTACTTAATTTATTGCTTCCCATGGCATAGCTTCCATTTATCAATGCGCCTTAACAGAGATAGATTATTGCCTTGAGACAGACTTTGGAGTAATTTTTATTCTTGAAAACATGTACAAGCTAAAAATATTCATTGGAGGAAGAAATTTAGATGCACAGTAGCTGAGCAAAAGAAAGACTTGCATTTATGTAGTGCATTTCATGACCACCGGTCGTCTCAAAGTGCTTTACAGCCAATTAATTATTTTGAAGTGGAGTCACTGTTGTAATGTGGGAAACGAGGTAGCCAATTTGCACACAGCAAGCTCCCACAAACAGCAATATGAAAATGACCAGATAATCTGTTTTTTTGGTATGTTGGTTGAGGGATAAATATTGGCCAGGACACCGGGGATAACTGCCCTGCTCTTCTTCAAAATAGTGCCGTGGGATCTTTTACATCCACCTGAGACAGCAGTGACTAACAAGTATCATTAATGTACATCACGTGACCCAAACTGAAGTCACCTTAGATTTATTTTCCCCTTTTCCTCATCCGAAGGCTCCAACTCCTGCTGGGACACAGCTCCACACTGGCAGCTGCAATTGGTTATGCTTCAGTGAGTGTCAGCAGACTGAGCTTTTCCTCAAGAGATATTCAGCAGGTCTCCCGCGGCACTGCTCACAGTAAGTGGAGCACAAGCTGTTTTTTTTTAAAGGCAGAGCTGCATGCAACCTGCTGTGTCCCTTTAGGTCCACAGTCTTAATTGTTGTAAATAGGCATATCCTGAGGCCAATTAGGGGCTCGTGGTTGGGGAAGTTTCTCTAAATTGGTAGCCGCTTGTAAATTTTGAATTCCGCCCCGATGTTAGAAGAAATCAACTAGTTTCGCCTAAGCTTGAGGATTGAATTTTTTAAATTTTATTTATTTTTGAACTGTGACACAGGCATGCATGACACCTGACGTATGCCAGACACATCTCCAAAACTTACCGATCGTCTATGTAAATTTACATGCCAGTTTCTGCACTTAAGAAGCAATTCATTGTGTGAAGCACTGAGACAATTCAATGTAGCAAGGCTCCATATAAATGTATGCACTGAAATCATCATAAACTGTAGCTTATGAATATCAACAGAACACAGACTAAAATAGTCTAAACTCACAGCCAGACATTTGCTTTCTTTAAAACATCTACTTTATAGTTTATTTTTAGGTAATGTTTTGTGGAAATCTGTTCCAATTTCTGACCATCCAACCCTGAGGCACATTTACTGACGACTGCAGAACAGACCACTGTGGAAAGGCAGAATTTTCCCATTTGCAGTTGTCAGTATAAATAGATATTAGTGTCCCGTACAAGTATAGTTAGTAGTTAGAAGTATTGTACAATAATCTTTACATTAGTTAGCTCTGTAGATTATAATATTTTATACACACATTTCATGCTGTACATGCAGAGGAGGGACATCTGCCAGTGGTTACAAAAATCAACAGGTTCAGTAACAGGTATGTGATCGTGCATTTCAGCTTTATATTAAATATTATTCTAGGAATTTGCACAGAAATAGCAATTTTTTAATATTTACAGAAAATAAAAAATTTAATTGGAGAAAAATTACAATGATTAAAAAAATTAATTTTAACCAGGACAAAAATTGACAATTTTTAACAGGGAAAAAATATATACATTATTTTAAAGGCAAAATAACTTTTGTTGTTTTAAAATGACTACAAAAAAAAACTCTGGAGGGTTTCAGCTGGCATTCGACGACAAATTGTGATCCTGCACCTTTCACACACACACCACCACCCTCCTCCTCCTCCTCTTCTCCCGGGGAATGACCGACAAAGGCGGCTCAGCATCCTCCACAGGCTGCCCCGAGAAGGGGGTTACGGTGAAGACCAGGAAGCCCTCCCCAAAGCCCCCTTTCTCCCTGCCATCTTACCTCAGCCTCCTGGCTTCCAACCGCCCGGTTGTCAGGCTCCTGCCGTCACTTCCGGCGGCCAACCCGGGCCGGGCCGGGCCGGGCCGGCCCCACTCCTGCCCGGAGACCGGTAGGGGGCGCTGCAGCTGGAGGCACCACTGGGCGACAGTAGCCAATGTAGACAACATTTGGGCACTGGCACCTCAGTGCAAGTTCATTGAATAACACCATGATTGCGCTGACATTTGTTTTTTTTTTGCTATTTTGTACTTTCAGTGGGTAGCACTGAAGGTTGTGGGTTCAAGTCCCACTCCAGAGAAATCAGATTGGGAATTCAGAAGAAATTTCTCAAGAACTCAAATGGGGAATTCAGAAGAAACGGCTCAAGAAATCCAATAGGGAATTCAAAAGAAACTTCTTTACCCAGAGGGTTGTGAGAATGTGGATCTCGCTACGACAGGGAATGATTGAGGCGAAGATTATAGATGCATTTAAGGGGAGGCTAGATAAACATATCTCATTGAAGGGAATAGAGGGTGCTGCTGATAGGGTTAGATGAGGAAAGATGGGAGGAGGCTCGAGTGGAGCATAAATGCCGGCATAGACTGGTTGGGCTGAATGGCCTGTTTCTGTGCCATATATCCTATGTAGAGACTTGAGCACAAAAATCTAGGCTGACTATTTCCTCTAAGAAGGTTGATAGGAAGATAGGAACAGAAGTAGGCCATTCAGCCCCTCGAGCCTGTTCTGCCACTCAGAGAGATCATGGCTGATCTGCGACCTAACTGCATATACTCGCCTTTGACCACATCCCTTAATACCTTTTGTTAACAAAAAGCTATCAATCTCAGATTTTAAATTAACAATTAATCTAGCATCAATTGCCATTTGCAGTAGAGTGTTTCAAACTTCTACAACCCCTTGTGTGTAGAAGTGTTTCCTAATTTCACTCCTGAAAGGTCTGGCTCTAATTTTTAGACTATGCCCCCTAGGTTGGTTCAAGTCCCACTCCAGAGACTGGAGCACAAAAATCTAGGCTGACACTCCCAGTGCCAGAACTGAGGGAGTTCTACACTGTCGGAGGGGCCGTCTTTTGAATGAGACGTTAAAACCAAGGCCCTGTCTGCTCTCTCAGGTGGACGTAAAACATGCAACGAGCATTATTTCAAAGAAGAGCAGGGGAGTTATCCCCAGTGTCCTGACCAACATTTATCCCTCAATTAACATCACAGAAACAGATTATCTGGTCATTATCACATTGCTGTTTGTGGAAGCTTGCTGTGTGCAAATTGGCTGCTGCGTTTCCTACATTACAACAGTTATGTTACATTAATGTTGTAATGTATTTAAGGAGCTATATTTCTCTTTCCAAATACTGATGGGTTGGCCAAATTGCTTCATTTAGAATTTTAACAAGATGACTTAAATATATACAGAAACAATATTTAATTTGTGCTTGAGTTGTTCTTGTAATTTATATTACCAATTAGATTTAATTACCATTAATGCCAAATTAAAGGGTGCAACTCCTTTGACGACTGGAAGAAATCACTGTTGTCCAAAAAAATTATTTGAAGATGTTCGTAGAACAAATCCTATTATTTGTAAATTGGATGATTAAATGACAGAAAACCACTTCTGTCATTTAATCATCTTCTGTCCTCCACCTAATCACAGAACATTTTTTCTTTCTCTCCCCGCCCCTTTTCCCCATGTCTGTTCCTCCTTATAAACTGTTCATCTGTAACATCTCTGGTCCTGACGAAAGGTCATCGACCTGAAATGTTAACCCTATCCTCTTCTCTCCACAGATGTGGCCTGACCTGGTGAGTGTTTTCAGCATTTTTTATTTTTATTTTTATTTTAAGTTTCCAGCATCTGCAATCTTTTGCTTTTTTATTTCTTTTAATTCCAATGGAAGGAGATGGTACTTTCTTTATAAATACTGGAGTAAATGAAATGAATTTACCCTTTCTTACCAAACCATCAAAAAAGTCAGACAGCAAGTTATACACAAACAACTATTTATTAACTACAAAATCACAATTATCAGTTCTTAAAATTAACCAAGGAGCATATAAACAATTAATAGATATAAATAGTTATAGTTAGGGTTACCTAGCACATTGAATAACTAATAGTTAATAGACAGTTACATAATGGAATGCAAACAAAGGTTGTAAAGGCAATTCAGTGCAGCACTGTATTTCAGCATTAATTGATGGCTAATTGTCAAATTATAGTTGTGTTGAGACTAATTTAGGATAAAACTCCTTAGATAGCTTACAAGTTGACAGCATTGGATAACCATTCTATTGGATAGGTTAAAGTCCATGTGCTGGTAGTTAGCAATAGTTTCCAGAGCTTATTGGACATGCGAGTCCTTATGTGTGGTTGAGTTGATCGTCCTCCCCTGGGATGACAGCATTAGCTGCTGGAACGTTTGGTTGATGGAGTTCTTTTTGGCGGGGTTATCTGTTTCACTCTGATTCTCTATTCCAAATTAATCAATTTTATGCATGTGATGGTATCTGCTAGCTGGCTTAACACTCAGCTTTCTTGATCTGACACTTTTACAGTTAAGTGACACACTTATCACTGCCTGTAACTGGCTAGTGTAGCCGTCCATTCTGAGTTTTATAACCTCTTACTCTCTGTCCTGGCTATATTTTGTACTTGTAAAAGTAACCTTTCGCATCTGTTTCGTAAAGATTACTACAGAAAAAGACAAAGAGAATCTTCTAACTACAAGGAGAAACTACATTTAAGGAAGACAAAGAGAAACTAAAGATGCATGCCAAGCACTCCTTAATATATCCTATATTCAAAGAAAAAACCCTTTCATACACTCTGGGTGACATGTATCTGAAGGGGGGGGGGGGTCACCTCTTTTGGTGTCACTCATTTCTAACAGACACATAAAAGATCTGGAAGATGTCAAAGTTAATGAGGCACGACTACCTCGATATGCCATGTTCAATTTTTACGCCCCTAACTTCCAATATTTCTTTAACAAAGGGTCTTAGACAGGACAGGATCAGATAGGGCATTGCATTATTTATGTCCTACTAACGAGTTATTCCTGAGCTCAGTCTCAATGTTAGCTGTCTTATCATTGGTGAGGAATGTCATGTTTAAATAAGAATTTTAGTCTTAATTAGTTTTGTTTTCTCTGCCATTTTCCAGCATTTTGTTTAACTACTGAATCCATATTGTGGCCATTTTTTTTAAAACTGAAATTCAATTGAGAACACAATTCAAGCATTTTCCCTACACAGCTTTAATAGGAGCAGGAAAAAACTTGAGTTAAGGATTTCCAATATTTTGAGGTCCTTTTCCGTATGGCTGATTTTGCTTGTTTATTCATAATTTTTGTGGGCTACTGGTGCTTTAAAGGAATATTTTTTTCAATCGAGAAATCTATACCATCATGATTGAATAAAGTAAGAACTAAGTTTAAATCAAATTCAGTGCTTAAGTAATGCCAAGCCTGCAGATAATAACATTTTTATTTCAGCCAACTTAATAGACTTTATCAATAGAAATTAAAAAACTGCAACCTGGAATTTTCCAGAGACTTGAACACAAAAATCTAGGCTGACACTCCAGTGCAGTAGTGAGGGTGTGCTGCACTGTTGGAGGTGCCGTCTTTCGGATGAGATGTTAAACCGAGGCCCCGGCTGCTCTCTCAGGTGGACGTAAAAGATCCTATGGTACTATTTCAAAGAAGAGCAGGGGAATTATCCCTGGTGTCCCGGCCAATATTTATCCCTCAATCTGCATCACTGAAAAACAGATTACCTGGTCATTATCACAGTGCTGTTTGTGGGAGCTTGCTGTGCGCAAATTGGCTGCTGCATTTCCTACACTACAACAGTGAGTGCACTTCAAAAAGTACTTAATTGGCTGTAAAGCGCTATGGGACGTCCGGTGGTCGTGAAAAGCGTGGTATAAATGCAAGTCTTTTCTTGCTTAAATTAGCATCTAAAAATAGACAGACTGACATCCAATTATTTATTTGCCGAACACCTCCGGTCAGTCCGTAAGGGTGACCCCCGAGCTTCCGGTCACTTGTCATTTTAATTCACCTCTCCACACCCACTCAGACCTCACCGTCCTCGGCCTCGTGCATTGTTTCACGGAAGCTCAGCGTAAGCTCGAGGAACAGCACCTCATCTTCCGATTAGGCACTTTACAGCCTTCCGGACTCAATATCGAGATAGATAGATAGATATTTTATCCACCCTTTTGGTTTGTGCCTTTTCCCTTTTTTTCTCTCTTCCCCCCCACAGCAGCTGTCTCCCATTCTGCCAACATTTCACACTTCACAGCCACCTTTTGTTTCTTAACCTGTCCTGTTAACATCTCGTCTTGCCTTGAGCATCTCTTAATGTCTTTACTTACCATAGACCACCCCTTTTGTTCTTTTATTCCTCCCCCAGCCTCCCCCTTACTTTTTTATCTGTTTCATCTCCTGCTTTTTTCTCAGTTCTGACGAAGGGTTTCGACTTGAAACGTTAACTCTGTTTCTCTCTCCACGGATGTTGCCTGGCCTGCTGAGTTTTTCCAGCGTTTTCTGTTGTTGTTCCAATTATTTATTTTTCATTACAGATGCTAACTATCCTGCTGTGCATTTTCGGAATGTTGCGTTCTTGTTTCTGATTTAAACGCTCAAATGCAACAAGAAATCCTGGAATTTGCTCCGCCTTTGTACCGACACATGTTGCCACCCTCACTCCTCTTTTCTTTGTTCCCGCCTCCAGTTTGAGTTTGTCGGCCCGCAGGGGCCGACGGGCGGGAGTCCCGAGCCGACCAATCGGAGAGTCGCCTCAATCTGACCAATCGGAGAGCAGCCGCCGCCTGCCCCGGAGGTTGAGGGGGGGGCGGGAGCCCCGATCCGACCAATCGGAGAGCCGCCTCAACCCGACCACTCGCAGAGCAGCAGCCTCCTGCCAGGGGGGGGCGGGAATCCTAGAACCCACCAATGGGAGAGCAGTCTCCGGCTGTCCGGGACGGGGCGGTAACCCCGAAGCGACCAATGGGGGCGAGCTCCGTTGCTTGACAGCAGGCGATGCTGCCCCGCGCAACCAAACCTGACGCCCGCTCTAAGCCCCGCCTACAGTGGGCGGGCTGATTGGACGCGGTGGCCGGACGCGCCGGGCTGCGATTGGCCAAGGCGCCTGTCAGTCAGCAAACCGGCGCCCGAGTGCATCCGGCGGCGAGTTTGGTTGCGCGGCTGTCAATGGCCGAACGCTTTGTTGTTGTGACTGAGGCGATTTAAAAGCGAAAAATATACATACATATAATTTCCACACACACGGGGAAAAATCGATGTGAGATTAAAAGTGAGAGAAAAACTAATCGACGGGAAATGTCCACCAAGGAGTCGAGGAGCGAGGGCCGCAGGCGGAGGGAGTACGCGGCGGCGGCGGCCAACAGCCACAAAACGGCGTTGCTCGGCGGCGGCGACGGGCGCGGGAGGAACGGGCAACACAAGCTGGGAGCCGGCGCCGACCCCCGCGACAGGCCGGTCCAGAAAATGGGGCCCGCGGGGGACGACCGCGAACGATCGGGCAGCGGCAGCTCGAGCTCCTCGCACGGGGGCAGAGGCAAGAACCAGGCGAGTGGCGGCGGTTCCAAGGTGCGGCCAGACATCAATGCATCAATCTGCTTCTATTCCCACTCTTAACTCATTCGCTCCTCTCCTCAAGCCACCCATTCTCTTTAGGAACAAAAGGAATTACTAGCCGGCAAAAAAAAAATACCCAAGGTCCATCTAGTCCGCCTTCTACCACCCTTGGACATGGTACAACCATAATGGAGTTAGATAGAAAGAAATAAAAACAAAAAAATGCTGGAAATATTCAGCAGGTCAGTCAGCATCTATTGCGAGAGAAACAGAGTTAACGTTTCAGGTCGATGACCCTTCGTCAGAACAGTCTGAGGAAGGGTCATCGACCTGAAACGTTAACTCTGTTTCTCTCTCTCCACAGATGCTGACTGACCTGCTGAGTATTTCCAGCATTTTCTGTTTTTATTTCAGATTTCCAGCATCCGCAGTATTTTGCTTTTGTATTAGAAAGAAAGGCTTGCATTTATACAGCGCCTTTCACGACCACTGGACGTCCCAAAGCACTTTACAACCAATGAGGTACTTTTTTTTGAAGTGTAGTCACTGTTGTAATGTTGGATACGCAGCAGCCAATTTGCGCACAGCAAGCTCCCACAAACAGCAATGTGATGATGACCAGATCATCTTTTTTTTGTTATGTTGATTGAGGGATAACATCCGAAAGACGGCATCTCCGACAGTGCAGCACTCCTTCAGTACTGCACTGTGAGTGTCAGCCTAGATTTTTGTGCTCAAGTCTCTGGAGTGGGACTCGGAACTTCTGGCTCAGAGGCGAGAGTGCTACCTACTGAGCCATGGCTGACACAGTTGTTCACTAATCACAGCAATCAATCCCCATCAATTAATCTACAACAGACCCAGACATTAGGTAAATCCCAAGTGATGGAGAGCTTTAGCAGAAAGACTTGCATTTATATAGCGCCATTCACAGCCTCAGGACGTCCCAGAGCGCTTTACAACCAATGAAGTAATTTTTTTTGAAGTGCTGACATTGTTGTAATGTAGGAAACGCTGCAGCCAATTTGTGCACAGCAAGCTCCCACAAACAGCAATGTGATCATGACCAGATCACCTGTTTTAGTGATGCTGGTTGAGGGATAGATATTGGGAGAACGCCCCGCTCTTCTTTGAAATAGTGCTGTGGGATCTTTTACGTACACCTGAGAGGGTAGAAGGGGCCTTGGTTTAACGTCTCATCTGAAAGACGGCACCTCCGACAGTGAAGCACTCCCTCAGTACTGCACTGGAGCTTTGAGTATCATCGGTCCAAAGTCACCTGTTCCTCTTGCTGGGCACTTTGGTCAAGTGACCATTCTTCATGTGCAAGCCTTGACGGTGACCATTAGCAAGCGATTCTGCCAGGAGCATTACAGCCCAGCCTGATCTGTACTCGCTCATCCCACATCTGCATAGACTTCATTATTTTTACCTCCAATCCTTCTGTAGCTTTGCTCCATATGGCCTCTGCAGCCTTCCCCAGACCTTCATCTAATCTCGCACATGCTCCTCTCTGCTGACACTTGCATTCTCCCATCCTTTTAAGTAGATTGGGTGTATACTCTCTGGAGTTCAGAAGAATGAGAAGTGATCTCATTGAAACATACAAGATTCTGAGAGTGATTGACCGGATAGATGCTGAGAGGTTGTTTCCCCTGGCTGGAGAGTCTAGAACTCGGGGGCATAGTCTCAGGATAAGGAGTCGGCCGTTTAGGACTGCGATGAGGAGGAATTTCTTCACTCAAAGGGTTGTGAATCTTTGGACATCTATTCCCCATAGGACTGTGGATGCTGAATCGTTGATTATATTCAAGGCTGAGATAGATAGACTTTTGGGCACTAAAGGAATCAAGGGATATGGGGACAGGGCGGGAAAGTGGAGTTGAGGTAGAAGATCAGCCATGATCTTATTGAATGGCGGAACAGGCTTGGGGAGCCATATGGCCTACTCCTGCTCCTAATTCTTATGATACAACGATAATGGAGTTGTTCACTAATCACAGCAATCAATCTCTATTAATTAGTCTACAGTAGACCCAGGCATGACATGAGGAAAACCCCAGTGGTGGAGAGCTTTGGGTATCCCAGATCCTAAGTCACCTGTTCCTCTTGCTGGGCACTTTGGTCAAGTGACCATTCTTCATGTGCAAGCCTTGACGGTGACCATTAGCAAGCGATTCTGCCAGGAGCATTACAGTCCAGCCTGATCTGTATTCGCTCATCCCACATCGGCGTAGACTTCATTATATTTTTACCTCAAATCCTTCTGTAGCTTTGCTCCACATGGCCTCTGCAGCCTCCCCCAGAACTACATCTAATCTCGCACATGCTCCTCTCTGCTGACTCTTCCATTCTCCCATCCTTTTGCACCATATTGGTGCCAAAGCCTTGTGCCATCATTCTCCAGCTCTCTGGATTTTTCCACAGTCCCATCCTTTTTGCTTTATCTTTCCCCACTTGCAAAATCCTATCTCTTTGATGTTCCCTAATTCTTTTCTCTATTGCTGCACGGTATTTGGATTTGCCCCCATTCCCCAATGAAGTGCTTTTTGCCAAGCCACTATATATAAATGTAAGCTATTGTCCACATAATTGGACTTGCCAATAAGAGTCATTGGATAGAGGTAAGGTAGTATAGTGGTTATGCTACTGGACGAGTAAGCCTGGACCAATAATCCAGAGAATGTGAGTTCAAATCCCACCATGACAATGTGAGAATTTAAATTCAATTAAAAAAAAACCTGGAAATAAAAAGTCTAAATGACTGAAGCTGTCAGATTGTCGTAAAAGCCTAACTGGTTCACTAATGTCCTTTCGGGATGGAAATCTGCCGTACTTACCTGGTCTGGCCTATATGTGACGATGAATGCCAGTCTTGTCAGTGACGCCCACATCCCATGAATAAATAAAAAAAAAAATCTCCAACTGGAACCTCATGGTAGGATCGAGACTCTGAATGTGAGGTATTTTGTACCACTACCATTTCTCAGGTCAGTACAAACCCAAAAAGATCTACATTTGGCTATTCAGGAATTGAAATTTGGTTTGAATATCAATCCATTTCACATCCGTTTACATTCACTTCACTCTTGTTCACTTGGGTATATGTAGCACCTTTTATAACCTCAGCCGATGAAGTACTTTTGATTACATTATTGTGTTTTATTACATTAAAGGTGCTATATAAATGTAAGTTGTTGATGTATAGTCATTGTTGTAATGTAGCAATGATATAAATGACCAGACAATCTGCGTTTGTGGTGCTTGTTGAGGGATAATTGTTGGCCAGGATACCAGGAATACTTCCTTACTCTTCTTTGAATACAACCATGGGATTTTTTACATACACCTGAGTGGGTAGATGGGGCCTTAGTTTAATGTCTCGTCTGCAAGACGGCACCTCTGACAGTGCAACAGACCCACAGTACTGCACTGAAAGATGTGTTCATATCTCTGGAGTGGGGCATGACCCACAATCTTCTGACTCAGGCAAGACTGAGCCACGACTGACACTTGTGAATTACTGAGAAAGTGGTAGAAAACTGGGAGTGTTTTTATTTGGAGAGGACAACTGGGGATCCCCTTGGTGAGTAGTGATTTTCATCATTCGTTATGATGGATGCGACCTTGCTTCAATGACTTCTCTGAAACATGGGGCTTCTGTAGTTCAGTGACTCCAATATTGTTTCTTTGGGGTGCCCTTCATTGTGTACAAGCTGAATAGCCTGGTAGTGCTTACTATCGAGGCTCACAAGTTAATAATGGCTACTTAGATGTGATACATACCCAGTGCCAGTGGCAGCCTTGGCCCAGTGGTAGCATTCTTGCCTCTGAAGGTTGTGGGCTCAAGTCCCACTCCAGACACTTGAGCGCAAAATCTAGGCCTACACGTTAGTGCAGTATTGAGGGAATGCTGCACTGTTGGGGGTGCTGTCTTTCGGATGAGACGTTAAACCTCTTAGTTGGACTTAAAGATCTCATGGTACTATTCAAAGAAGAGCAGTGGAGTTCTCCCAGGTGTCCTGACCAATATTTATCCCTCAATCAACATCACTAAAAACAGATGATCTGGTCATTATCACGTTGCTGTTTGTGGGAGCTTGTTGTGTGCAAATTGGCTGCTGTGTTTCCTACCTTACAACAGTGACTACACTTCAAAAGTACTTCATTGGCTGTAAAGCGCTTTGGGACATCCCAAGGTCATGAAAGGGATTCTATAAATACAAGTCTTTCTTTTCTTTTAAGGATGGTTGGTGTGGAAAATGGAAAATTCGTCTTATACTGATGCAGTAAGGAATGCACTTGGGGCAGAGTCCCGGGATCTTTGCTGTGCATTACCTGACCTGGGAGTGTTTGGTGTGAGCACTAGGTGCCTCAGTTGCAACACTGACATGTCTCACTTTGATCACAAATATACAAAAAAATTACATTGCTTAGCAGGGTTTATTGTTAAAGCGGTTGATGGAGAAATAGCTGGCAAAAGGCTGCAGTGAAAACTTCAGATCCACAAGTAATATAGAACACAAAAGAAAGGTGTGTCTTCTGCAAGTAGGTATCTGCCCAAGAAGCTTCCTGAGCATATTAATGTCAGGATATGTTCATTTGTATCATTGGCAATGTCCTTGGCTGTCTGTTTCACATCGTGCCAGCTGTGGCTCAGTGGGTAGCACCCTCGCCTCTGAGTCAGAAGGTTGTGGGTTCAAGTCCCCACTCCAGAACTTCAGCACAAAAAAATCTAGGCTGACACTCCAGTGCAGTGCTGAGGGAGTGCTGCACTGTCAGAGGTGCCGTCTTTCGGATGAGACGAAACTGAGGCTCCGTCTGCTCTCAGGAGGACATAAAAGATCCCGTGGCTCTGTTTTGAAGAAGAGCAGGGGAGTTCTCCCTGGTGTCCTGGCCAATATTTATCCCTCAATCGACATTACAAACAGATTATCTAGTCATTATCACATTGCTGTTTGTGGGAGCTTACAATGCGCAACTTGGCTGCTGCGTTTCCTACATTACAACAGTGACGGCACTTCAAAAGTACTTCGTTGGCTGTAAAGTGCTTTGAGACGTCCGGTGGTCGTGAAAGGCGCTATATAAATGCAAGTCTTTCTTTTTACCTTTCTTTCCACTGAGGTATCTGAAATAGTGTTTAATTTGATTTGGGTTGTGTTTTATAAAAGTTGGCACTAAAAGTAGAGAAAAACACAGGAGGTAGGTAATCAAATAAGCGTGAAATCAAGAACATGACATGGAGGGAGGGGGGTGGGGGGGAGGGGTGATATGGAGGAATGGCCACCAGATCCACAGTGACAGAAATTAATCAACAATGTTAAGCGAAGCAAAAGAGGAAATAGCAGAGGCCCTGACCATCATTTTCCAATCCTCTCTGGCTCAGGTGTGGTGCTGGAGGACTGCTAATGTGGTACCCTTGTTTAAAAAGGGAGAAAAGGATAGACCGAGTAATTACAGGCCAGTCAGCCTAACCTCGGTGGTGGGAAAATTATTGGAAAGAATTCTGAAGGACAGGATAAATCTTCATTTAGAAAGACACGGATTAATCAAGGATAGTCAGCACGGATTTGTTAAGGGAAGGTCGTGTCTGACAAACTTGATTGAATTTTTTGAGGAGGTAACAAGGAGGGTAGATGAGGGTAGTGCGTTTGATGTAGTGTATATGGACCTCAGCAAGGCTTTTGATAAGGTTCCACATGGCAGACTGGTCACGAAGTTAAAAGCCCATGCGATCCAGGGCAAAGTGTCAAGTTGGATTCAAAACTGGCTCGGAGGCAGGAAGCAGAGGGTAATGGTTGATGGGTGTTTTTGTGACTGGAAGGCTGTTTCCAGTGGGGTTCCGCAGTGCTCAGTACTAGGTCCCTTTTTTGTGGTATATATCAATGATCTAGACTTGAATATAGGGGGTATGATTAAGAAGTTTGCAGATGAAACTAAAATCGGCTGTGTGGTTGATACTGAAGAAGGAAGATGTAGATTGCAGGAAGATATCAATAAATTGGTCAGGTGGGCAGAACAGTGGCAAATGGAATTCAATCCGGAGAAGTGTGAGGTAATGCATTTGGGGAGGGCTAACAAGGAAAGGGAATATACATTAAATGGTAGGACACTGAGTAGTGTAGAGGAACAAAGTAACCTTGGAGTGCATGTCCACCGATCCCTGAAGGTAGCGGGCCAGGTAGATAAGGTGGTTAAGAAGGCATACGGAATGCTTGCCTTTATTAGCCGTGGCACAGAATACAAGAGCAGGGGGGTTATGCTTCAACTGTATAAAACACTAGTTAGGCCTCAGCTAGAGTACTGCGTGCAGTTCTGGTCACCACACAGGAAAGATGTGATTGCACTAGAGAGGGTACAGAAGAAATTTACAAGGATGTTGCCGGGAGTAGAGAATCTTAGCTATGAGGAAAGACTGGATAGGCTGGGTTTGTTTTCCTTGGAACAGAGGAGGCTGAGGGGAGACCTTAGAGGTGTATAAAATTATGAGGGGCCTAGATAGAGTGGATAGAAAGGGCCTATTTCTCTTAGAGGGGTCAAAAACCAGGGGGCACGGTTTTAAAGTAATTGGTGGAAGGTTTAGAGGGGATTTGAGGGGAAATTTCTTCACCCAGAGGGTTGTGGGGGTCTGGAACTCATTGCCTGAAAGGGTGGTAGAGGCAGGAACCCTAACCACATTTAAAAAGTACTTGGATGTGCACTTGGGATGCTGTAACCTGCAGGGCTACAGACCAAGAGCTGGGAAGTGGGATTAGGCTGGATAGCTCTTTGTTGGCTGGCGTGGACACGATGGGCCGAAATGGCCTCCTTCCGTGCTGTAACTTTGTGATTCTATGTGATAATGGAAGGCAGGAGTCGAGGTGGGTGAATGATTGGAAAACTAAAGACCACGAAGAAGCAGGGGTGCAGTAGCTAAATTTATCAGTCAGTGTCAGACAGGTTCAGTTGAAGAGGACAAACTAGTAGGAGAAAACAAATAAGGAAGCAGCAGAAAATTAGAGGGAAAGGAAAGTATTTTTAAATTGTGCTTTGTGGACGACGGGGAGGTAAACTTAAAAGTAAAGCTTTGTACACTTATGTGATAATGTTGACAGTTTAGATGCCCCCATCCCTCATGTTAAGTGTGCTGTGCATGAACCGAATAGTCATTGGAACCTCTGCTAAACCAGGTGGCCTCGTACATGTTCCTTAGCCAGGGCTCTGGTGAGCTGGTGATCACCAGGCTGGTATGTTCTGCGTTGTGTAAAGTGGTACTGCCCCAACACTATTTTGTACACTGGAAAAATCAAACTTAAAATCTTTGTCAGATGTCAGTGGACTGTCAGAATCTCTCCTGTGCTGCAGATTCCCATTGAGCTCTGACCACATTTGGAATTCTATCTTGTCACAGCTGGAGAATCCAGTAACTTGGTGGTGATTTGAAGGGGTATTGTGAGTCAATGGTAAAGCTCTTGACTTTAAGCTCATTCTCCTTGATATTTTAGTGCGAGGATGGTATCGGAGTACCAAGAACTGAATCACTTTACTGCAGATAAAAACTGGAAATGCTGAGCAGGTCAGGCAGCATCTGTTGGAGTGAGAAAGAGAGTTAACGTTTCAGGTCGATGACCTTTCGTCTGACCTACTGAGCATTTCCAGTTTTTATTTCAGATTTCCAGATTCCGCAGTAATTTGCTTTTGTGTTCACTTTACTGCAGAATTGTACGTTCACTTCAGAAAGTCCCGTTGATGGTGTAGACTCCCCAAAACGCTTAGGGATCTTAAAATTTTGAGCCAGGCGTTCAAATGATACACTTGTTCTTACAGACCACCAGAAGCTCTAAGCAGTAGTTCTGCTATTGCTTTTCTATGTGCTTAATTTGTGCTGATTTCCAACAAGGCAGCTGACTCAACTTGGTTCGGTACGCTAATGAACCATTTGCCCGTGCAAACAGGAGATTGTAAATGTAGTTTGTTAAAAGATAACCCTTTGTAATGTTAGGGGGTAGTTCATTCGAGAATATTACTATGAGTGGATGATTCCCATAACCGTGCTGGAATAATTCCTCCCTACACACGCAAACCTGATGGTCACTAAATCTGCAGAGCAATTATAATTCAAGCAGCACGCAGGGCTGAAGGTCACATTGTCTGTGCGTCTTTCCAGAAGAGCGTCTGTTTGTACCATTAGGAGGGAGCAGACGTAGTTGGACAACTAAGTGGGATGGAAAGGGGTCTATTTTTGTTCTCAGTCAGATGATCGTGTCATTAAGCCACAGTATATTTTAGTAATGGTGCAGACAAGAGTGTGTCCATTACTGTCGCTAGTGACAGTACTGAAGTATGTCGGTGGAAGAGAATGCTGAAGAACCCACTTGTAGGCTCTACTTTTTTTCTGTACGTACCTTTTTGTCCATACCGGGAAGATCAAACTCTCTCTTGTAAGAACTTGTTAGACAATCATCAGCGGACACCTTTGCTGCAGATTCCCCTTGACCTCTTCCCGCAGTCAACAACTGTTTGCAGTTTTATATTGTCCCAGAATAAGAGTTCCAGTAACCAAGTGTTTTGGCGGATGGGTATGTCGTGCCTCTTACTGCCTGAAATAAAGAGCAGGTTATCTGGCTGCTCGATGCAGAACAGGTGACCAGGCCTGCAGCTTAAATGTTAACATAGCTTAAAGTTAAAGAAACTATTCTGCTGCTGACAGTGTGAATGTAGTCTGGAGGCTTGAATTAGGTTAGGATTTATCATGCAGGATCGACGTCTTTTTAAAAACTTTCTGGCAGTTTTTCCTTTGTGTCTTGGTTCCTTTTGCATACGTTTTACTTAATCCCCCCACCCCTCTAATTTCCTTCCCGGTCCTGCAGGCGCTGATATACTGTTCTATGGATGCAGCCACACTCTAGCACCTTCCCCAACAAGCTATTCTTTAAATGTGACCGTAGACAGTGAGTGCTTCAGGCTGTTCAACCATGTAGGCCTTGGTGTCCACGCTACAGACTGTGGGCCATATTCAGTCGGCACGCCCTGGCAGCCGAGCCCACGATGTTCAGTTAACTCCGTTCTATTAGTGCTCGTATTTCTTGCACACTGGTTTGTGGTGTTTGAATTTCTTGAGCACGGAGGTTTTTAAAAGGGATATGCTTAGTGCTGTTGCTTCATTGGGATACGGGGATCGGGCGGGCGGGCAAGTGGAGTTGAGGTTTAAGATCAGCCATGATTTTATTGAATGGCGGAGCAGGCTCGAAGGGCCGAATGGCCTACCTCTGCTCCTACTTCTTATGTTCTTATTGGTGATTAAGTCCCAGATCAGAACATCAAGATCCATTAGCATCCACAGCTTGAGATGTATGCAAATTGACGGTAGCGTTGATTTAAATATTATTTGTGCCCAGCAAGGTACTTAAATGGCCCACAGAGGCAAAAAAAACGGGGACATTCCTGCTGTGGGACATCACAGCAGCATCCTATCCTGTTCTCACCCAATGTTCCTACACCCGTACCTTCCAGCAGGGGCCACTGGACAGTCATTTTAAAAGAAGGTGTTAATATTGGAATCGAGAATAAAGAAGAACCATTATTATTCATACTGCGTTTCATATTTTCAATACTGTACTAGTATAAAATTGGTGTTGAGCAGTCTCCAAATGTGTTAGCAATTGTAATTTTTTAAAATTCTGACAGTGTAGAAACTCACATTTTATATATAATATGGTGTCAAAAGCCAGTTGATATCTTATGGACCTAAGGACCTGCTAAGAGGAATCATCCTCTAATTGATCTCAAAAAAGCACAGCAATTACAGCTTGTGGTTTTGAAAGAACACGCTCAGCTACACTTCAACAACAGATTAATACATTGTGTGTTACCCGACTTAATGATCCAGCCCTTATAATTAGTGTATCCTCTGACTTAGCAGTGCCTTGAGATTTCTGCTAGGACGCTAAATAAGCCGAGGGACATTGTTCCCAACTGTATTCCCGTGTGCCTTTAGTGTAGGTGCGCTCTTCATTCATCTTTTTGTTTCTGTATGTGTTCGAGTTGTTCAGAATAAGTTACGTGTGAGAATATTCCCTTCGCCTGAGGTGTGTGTGTGTGTGTGTGTGTGTGATCCACATATTTAAATCAACTTTGATTGGCCTGTTTTATTTGACGGCAGACTTCCATTTCATTGCCAGTGACTTTCCATTAGAATGAAAAATAACACGCCACTTCAGCAGTCCTAATTGCTCATGGTAGCCTGGAATATTCAAAGTGCAATCTGGAAAAAAAAGTCCCATAAAATTAATACGGCATCTGTACTAATGATGTTTATACACAGAATAACAGACTGACAATAGTGTAATATGTTTTACTTATTAGTACTGATGACTTGGCAGAATTAAAATGAAAAAGAAGCAAAGTTGTGAGCGTAAAGTAAAAGTATAAAATGTTCGCAATATGCAGCAGGTCTGTCAGCATTGTGAAAATAGGAAGATTGATGTTTTGACGGTAGACCCTGTGTTCTGATGAAGGGTTTGCAGATGTTGACACATCTGTTTATTTCCATCATTTTCTGATTTTATTTCAGATATTCAGCAGTTGCTTTATATTAAAAAAAATCCAAGTTGTGAGCCTGTTGCTTCTGGTTGAGGCCGTCAGTTGTGTTGGGCAGGAGAGAGAATGTATTGTTCCAGACACCACAACATATCCAATGAGCTATGCTGTTTATACAGGTTAAAAATGGAAATGAAGTCCCGTGAATGACTACGTAATTTCACTGTAAGATGTTCTCTCTTGCACGTTCTCACACACTCGCATGCTCGCTCTTGCTCTCTCTTTTTCCCCATCCCTCCCCACCTACTTCGTCACACCATCAATAACTGTATTTAAATAAACTCTAGTTGACTTTTGAGGTTGTCATTATACTGCTCTTGATGTACGGTCAGTAAACCAAGAGTGTTTCAGCTTTGTGTATTTGTGGGCCGTTAAAGTAGACCCTCATGGGCCACTTGTTGTAAAAAATTAAGTTCCCCCCCCCCCCAAAAAAATTGCTCTACAGCACTGCCCTGTGGCCAGGGCTTGCAATTACATGCAGACTCAAAGCAGATTTCCCCCCATCCCTATTATTTCTGCATGAGACTTCAGTTTACTGATGTTAGCACAAGGCAAGCACTTGGAATCCGTCACATGGAATATAGAAAAGTGCTCAGATTAAAGTTTAAATCAAAGTTGGCATTAATTTAGATATATCTGTAGCAGCGGAGAGGAACAGATTTTGAAGTTCTGATTTGGGTTTACCCACCATTGAAGCCACAGCACTAAGTACAGTCATTTCCGAACCACCAGCCCCATGAAATTCAAAGAGGACAAACTGATGAATAAGAACGGAATGTTGGCTTTTATTGCTAGGGGGATAGATTATAAAAACAGGGAGGTATTGCTGCAGTTATATAAGGTATTGGTGAGACCGCACCTGGAATACTGCATACAGTTTTGGTGTCCATACTTATAAAAAGACATACTTGCTCTCGAGGCAGTACAAAGAAGGTTCACTCGGTTAATCCCGGGGATGAGGGGGTGGACATATGAGGAGAGGTTGAGTAGATTGAGACTCTACTCATTGGAGTTCAGAAGAATGAGAGGCGATCTTATTGAAACATATAAGATTGTGAAGGGGCTTGATCGGGTGGATGCGGTAAGGATGTTCCCAAGGATGGGTGAAACTAGAACTCGGGGGCATAATCTTAGAATAAGGGGCTGCTCTTTCAAAACTGAGATGAGGAGAAACTTCTTCACTCAGAGGGTAGTAGGTCTGTGGAATTTGCTGCCCCAGAAAGCTGTGGAAGCTACATCATTAAATAAATTTAAAACAGAAATAGACAGTTTCCTAGAAGTAAAGGGAATTAGGGGTTACGGGGAGCGGGCAGGAAATTGGACATGAGGCTGAGTTCGGATCGGTCGAGGCCCTGTGGGTGGCGGAGCGGGCCCAGGGGCTGAGTGGCCGGGTTCTGCTCCTACTTCTTGTGTTCTTTAGATTTGAGGTGAGGATCAGATCAGCCATGATCTTATTGAATGGCGGAGCAGGCTCGAGGGGCCGATCGGCCTACTCCTGCTCCTATTTCTTATGTTCTTATGTTCTTATAACTAGAAACTGAGTTGGCCATAATTGGGATATCCCTGTAGTATACACTGCTGTCTGTCTATTGCACTCTGCCTAGTGACAAAGGAGTACTGTGTGCGTGAATGTGCGCCAAGTGTGCATGCAGATAGCTCCGCTTGCTGTTGGGAGAGATGGGCAGGAGTTTTGGTGCTTTCCCTTGTATTAATGCTTTGAAATTCCCAGGCATTCCAATGATCCTCCTGTTTTGCACCAGCCTGGGATATCACTACTTCGGGTACGAGGCCCATGGGGTGTGAGATTGCCTCCTAGATTGCCAATCTGAGTCCCAAGCTACGTTATTGCTTTCATTAAGCAATAGTCACAGAATTACATAGAATTTACAGCACAGAAGCAGGCCATTCGGCCCAACAGGTCCGTGCCGGTGTTTATGCTCCACACGAGCCTCCTCCCACTCGTCTTTATCTCACACCATCAACATATCCTTCTATTCAATCGCTGGGGGAAGAAGTTTCTCCTGAATTCCCTATTTGATTTATTAGTGACTATCTTACATTTATGACCTCTAGTTTTGGACTCCCCCCAACAAGTGGAAACATTTTCTCTACGTCTACCCTATCAAACCCTTTCATAATCTTAAAGTCCTCCATCAGGTCACCCTCAGCATTCTCTTTGCTAGAGAAAAGAGCCCCAGCCTGTCCAGTCACAGTGATATTTACATAGACAAACTCCATTAATTTGAAGTGAGATCTCACTGAACCTTATCTCTTCTGCAGTCAAAGTTTTGTTGTGTGCATATTTAAGCCCTTAAGATATATGCTTGTTTCTTGCATCCTTGTTTTTGTTTATCCGTTTCTGTCAGCAGCAAAACTTCAAGTAGGCCAGTGGAATTAAAGTGTGGAGAACATAAATAGGAGCAAGAGTAGACCATGTGGCCCTTCAAACCTGCATCAGTAAGATCATGGCTGATCATCTTCTACCTCAACTCCACTTTCCCGCCCTATCCCCATATCCCTTGATTCCCTTAGTGCCCAAACATCTATCGATCTTTGTCTTGAATATACTCAACGACTGAGCATCCACAGCCCTCTGGGGTAGAGAATTCCAAAGATTCGCAACCCGCTGAGTGAAGCAATTTCTCCTCATTTCAGTCCTAAATGGCCAACCCCTTATCCTGGAGAGATGAATAGGCTTTAAGATTGTATTCATTGCATACAGGATTATCAACGTGAAGTGTAAAATAAGAGCAACACAATAAATTTGACAGGCGCACAAAAGGCCGTTTAATTGCATAGTTAAAGTCGGTTGATTTGGAACTTAAGATGTTGTAATCTGTTCATGTCATGGCCAAGATTACCAGCAATGTTGAGACTTGTAGTTAAACCTTGCAATACACTTACATAGTTCAAAGAAAAGAAAGACTTGTATTTATATAGCACCTTTCACGACCACCGGACGTCCCAAAGCGCTTTGCAGCCAATGAAGTACTTTATGAAGTGTAGTCACTGTTGTAATGTAGGAAACGCGGCAGCCAATTTACGCACAGCAAGCTCCCACAAACAGCAATGCGATAATGACCAGATAATCTGTTTTTTAGTGATGTTGATTGAGGGATAAATATTAGCCAGGACACTGGTGAGAAACTCCCCTGCTCTTCTACAAAATAGTGCCATGGGATCTTTTATGTCCACCTGAGAGGGCAGACGGGGCGTCGGTTTAACGTCTCATTCGAAATACGGCACCTCCGACAGTGCAGCACTGCTCTGGAGTGTCGGCCTAGAATTTTGTGCTCAATTCCCTTGGAGTGGGACTTGAACCCACAAGCTTCTGACTCAGAGGCGAGAGTGCTACCCACTGAGCCACAACTGGAATGCAAGTGTAAATTAGATCAGTTTGAAATGATATATGGCAGGTATTTCCTTCATTGAAATCCCTATTGAAGACTGAGAACGGAGCTGTAGACAACTGAGGGGTTAAAAAGGCCCACAACTGCACAGATACAATAAGTTGTGGAAACCAAATATTCTTCGAAAACACTAAGCAAGCCAGGTTCTCTCCTTTTTTTGAGTTAAAAAAAAATTATATATGTTTAAGTGCATTTTTTTTTGTTTCCCTTGGGATGCAACATGATCCTGCAGAGAGGGAGGCTGCTTCCAGGCATCTGCTGTTATTTATCTAGGAGGCACAAACGAACAGCTCAGATTGGGCATCTGTCTGTCTTTCTCTGTTGGCTCTCTGTCAATCTATTTCACACTTTGCTCACTCTCCTCTCTCTTGTGCAGTTCCATATTCTCTTGCAGTCTCATTTCCTCTCATTTCTTTCCTACTTTCTTTCTCATGCCCCATTGTTCTCACACCTTCCTTTGGTCTTGCTGTGTCCTGTTCTCAGCCCCCCTTTCCTTCTCACTCCCCCCTTTCCTTTTTGCACCCCCGCTCCCCCGCTCCTCTCCCCCATTCCTCCTTCTCACTCTTTTCCCCCGCTCCTCCTTCTCACTCCTCTCCCTCTCCACAAACCGTGCAATATATCAACTGTATGTTAACGGGTAATTATTAGTTTTGTGGCCAGCTATCTCACTTATGGAAAAGGGTGCAGGGTTTGATTCATAGAAGGCTTGATCTGCCTCTCTGCTGGAACCATGAGTTAAGTGTTGGGGAAACTTTGAATTATGTCGTTGTCTTGGGCCTTGCACCAGACCAGAGCACGAGAGTTTTCTGCCTAGTCACTTTTAACCTGGCCACTGAGATGTAAAACTATGCGCCACCCAGGATGAGCTGCCAGCCTGTTTAAATTTTTCCTTGCCCCCTCCATTGCCGAAGAAACTTGCCTCTTGGAAGGCATCTGGATATACACTGGAAAAGGAAACATTTTCAGGGCTGTGGGGTCAGAGCAGGGGAGTGGGACTAATTGGATAGCTCTTTCAAAGAGCTGGCACAGGCATGGTGGGCCAAATGGCCTCCTTCTGCGCTGTAAGATTCTGCGATTTTTCCCCTTATGGCTCTTATTAGGAACTGTCCTTGTATAGTTACACTCAAACTTTTCTGTGTTGGGCCCCCATGTGAATATTGACACTTCTGTGCTTCCACACGCAAGTGTTGCAAGATCGATGCACAAGTGTTGCAAGATAACTAAAGTGAGTATTTTGAAGTACTGAGCACTGCAGGATTGTAATGCTTCCTCAAACATCAAGTGGGGCACAGGCCAAAGAGTAAGTTAAAGCAGACACTGTTTCAGTGAAAGCTCTTGACAGTTTCTGGCACGCTCTAGGATAATTTATTTTATATTTTCCTGGGATATGGGTGACACTGGCCAGGCTCCATTTATTGCCCGTTCCTAGTTGCCTTGAAGAGGTGGTAGTGGGCCTACATCCTGAAGGAATTGTGTTTCAATTGACGCTTGCTAGGCCACTTCAGAGGGTATTTTGAGTTAACCGTGCAGTGTGGGACTGGCGTCACGTGCAGGCTTAGACTGGGTGGGCTGGCAGGTTCCTTTCTCTACAGGGCAGTAGTAAACTAGATGGGTTTATCAGGTAGCTTTCATGGTCATTTTTTTCCCCCTGGTGCTAGACTACAAATCCCCAAATTTATTGAACTCCGCTCACGACTTCTGGGATGCCAGTCTAGGACCATAACCACTGTACCCGACCTCGGTGCAGAGTTTTTTGAAGAAGGGCTCCTTTGGCAACCTCATTACTGCAAGTTTTCTTATTAAATTAATGCAGAGTAGATTACAGGAACATTTTACATACCCCATATATCTATTAATATATTAACATTTTCACTTGTGTGCACTTCCTGTCAAAGGTTTCCTTTTATAAATGACTATGCCCACATTTAAAATGGAAATTGCCTATGTGACACTTGTGCTGCAGCAGTACCACTGGCAGATGGATATTACAGAGTGACAAGTTTACATGTGCAGTTTCCATCATTAATGTGGATATCGATCTCTGTAATGGACCTGTAGGGTACGGTAGCATAGTGGTTATGTTACTGGACTGGTAATCCAGAGGCCTGGACTAAAGATCCCACCACGGCAGCTGAGAATTTAAATTCAGTTAATAAATTGTAATGTCCTTTCGGGAAGGAAATCTGCTGTCCTTACCCAGTCTGGCCTATATGTGACTCCAGACCCATAGCAATGTGGTTGACTTTTAACTGCCCTTTGAAATGGCACTTGGTGATGGGCAATAAATGCTGGCCTTGCCAGTGATGCCGTGAATAAATTTAAAAAAAACTACAAAAGGATAGTATGTGTGACTTAAAAATAGGCACAAGAGCTAAGCTGATGTGGCTGGTGTTGGCACAACACTTGTGACCAGTCACATACAGTCAATTTATTTCCTTCTCATTTTTCTGTTTGGAGTGAAAAATACAGGGTACATTTGTGTATGTGATTTTTTAATTTGGCTTTTGCATTTTTCGACTTGGACCCAGTCAGTACAATGGGGTCACTAAGGTAGATACGTGCTCCGTCTACACTGTCCTAAAAGATGTGCTTTATCCCTCGTCTCAGACGAGCACTCCCTTCTGCATCAGTGTGATCTTTCATTTCCAAACCCAGTCAACTGTACCTGTTTTAATCAGGGTGCGCAGATTTTGCAGTTCAGTTATAGTCCTATCCTGCTGTTCTGACTTTGGACTATCATTCCCAAATGTTAAAATTACTTTCAAGCCTGAGACTGTTGGCTCTGCAATGCCTTTCTGGAGTTAAAGGAATTGTACAATAAAGGCAGTCTGAAGTCTGCTTAGTTTTGGCACCTGAAGACTGCATTTGATCTCGACTCCCTGTGTGCATTGCTTCGGGCAATTGACTTAGTATTAGGCACTTTACAGCCTTCTGGACTCAACATTGAGTTCAACAATTTCAGACTATAAACCCCCCCATTTTTTTCAGGCGGCAGCTGTTGATGATTCTGCCATCCCCATTTGCAACATTTAATCTCTCCTGCCTTCAATCCTAGCACAGACTGTCCCTTTAATTCCTTCCTCCCCTCCCCCCCCCCCACTTTTCCTGCCTCTGCACCTGCTTAAAACCTGTTGCATCTCCAACTTTTACCTGTTCTGACAAAGGGTCACAGACCTGAAACGTTAACTCTGTTTCTCTCTCCACGGATGCTGCCTGGCCTGCTGAGTGTTTCCAGCATTTTCTGTGGTTATTTCAGATTTCCAGCATCCACTATTGACTTAGTATTCTAATGTTTTATAAATGATCTTTCAAGATTCTTGTTGTTTGACAGTACGGTGTTGCACACTCCGACACCTGAGTTGTAATAAAAGGACTTTAAGTTAGAACTGGTTAGTGCCCCTCTTTCAACCCAAGGAATCACATAAGAGCGAACCCCACCTGGCTGTCCATGAATCGAAATACATCCTTTGCCTTCAGGGTTTCTACTTGGGGGTTTGTTTTGCTTGGAAAAGCTTCATTTCTCTGACCGAAAGCAAAGATATTTTCTGTTCTGTTTTATCAGAGAGTGCATTGCGTTTTGTATTGTGCAGCTACAGTGTGCTAAATTAAGGCAGATATAAATGGGGGGAAATGATTTGGAGGACAATTGACTTGTTATCCCTCAGATCTACTCAGAAACTAAGGCAAATTATGCCACGAATGATAAATGTGTGGGATTTGTCACTGGATATTAAATTGCAACAAATCATTTGCCTTGAATATACAAGCTCTCCTGATATCTTAATGGGTAAATGCACTGCCCAAGTGTGGTACTGAGCTTTATGCTAGGAAAGTTTGAGGTTTGATTTCCCCACCCCACTCCTGTTGAGTTAGTTGATCTCCGCTCTCGTTGAGAACACCACAATTACCATGTGCTAGGTAGGACAAAATATCCGCCAGGGTTTCCACTCATGTTACAGTTCAGTAGCCTATCTTCCAAATTGTGCAAAGAACCGGATCGGACCCGGCTGTGGTATCCCTCATGGTGGCCAGCTTGCCTGCTGCTAACTTTTCGAGCTCTCGCACAAAGTTTTGGTTGAGGTACTGGAGGATGTTGGGCACCCCCCCGGAACCATTCCTCGGCCCGAGGTCAGGGGAGATAAGAATAGATCGCACTAGCGGTTGAGCGATGTGCTGAGCACCACTTTGTCTTCGCAAACTCCAGCATCCACACAAGCTGTAACTGGAGAAACTGAGTGAGATTTTGTTACACAAAGAAAGTGCTGACATTTCTGAGGACTTTAGTAGAAAGAAAGAGCCTTGAATTTAGATAGTGCTCATCATGTCCAACAATGCCCATAAGCACTTGAATTACTTTGAAGTGCAGTCACTCTTGTTATGTTGGCAAACACAGCCATTTTATCACAGCAAGGCCCCAGCAGTAAGCAGCAGCAGGGTAAATGACCAATTCATCTATTTTCATTTGGTATTTGTTGAGCGAAGATTGTTGGTCAGGGCACCAAGACGACTCTCCTTCGAGTAATACTGTGGATATTTAAAGGTCACTACAATAGGCAGAGGTATCATCTGAAGAACAATACAGCATTCCTCGCTACTGCACTCAAGTGTCAGTCTAGATCATGTGTGTTGATATGAATAAAGCATTTCTGTGTAGTGTGAAGAATAATGATTACTCCACTTCAGAATTGATCTTTTTCTAACTTTATAAACTTTCCTCTAAGCATGTTTCTTTTCGTGCACTGAATTATACTCGAGCAAGAAATTGGGACACTGGTGTAGTGGAGAACTGTGAACTAAAACATTCAAACAACTTGTATTGAAACAGTGCCTTTAATATAACAGAAGATCCCAAGGCATTTTTGGCAGAGAATGTTGGACACTGAGTGGGTAGTAGGAGAGCAGTTAGGGGAAGTAACTTATTTTCAGTATTAATCCACCTTGGATTCTTTTTCCCTTTAGGCCTCGTTCCAGAGATCCAACAGTCATGACAAAGTCCGTAAAATAGTTGCACAAGAAGGACGGGCAGCCAGAAACCTGATTGCATGGAGTGTTCCCTTGGAAAACAAAGATGATGATGGTAAGTTTTTAATGATTTGAATTTCTGTTTATCTTCTGCATCCCAACTGCGCTCAGAGACATGGCCACTTGCCACGAGTAATGTTCGATAAACAAAGGGGCTTCACATTGCGGCTTTAAAGGTGCGATTAGCTCCTTTTTTTTTAGTTATTACAACAAATAGGGCTTCAACTGTGTCATATCGGCTAATTTTAAAAGCACATCTCCACTCTTAAAACAGAAAACAAACAAACTTCCATATTTTAACATTTGTGATTGTGTCTTCCCCCACCCACTCCGAGGTTCCTTCCCTTTGGATTCCACTATCCTCTTCCCATTCCAATGTGATTAGACAGATGTTTTACCACAGTGTGATTGAGCCAAATATTTTCTATTGTGGTGTGATTGTCCAGAGGGGGAAAAATAAAATTGATGCATACAAAACTTGTTATATAAGAAAGAACTTGCATTTATATAGCATCTTTCACAAACTCCGGGTGTCCCAAAGTGCTTCACAGACTATGAAGTACCTTTTGAGATGTATTCACTGTTGTAATGTGTATAGATAGATATGTATTTGTATATTTACTAGACTTTTTTTTGGTGGGGCGGGGGGAAGATGAGATATTGGGAGTCTAATGGAAAAATGTTCTTTGAAGGTCTAAGAGTCTTAAGTGCCTTGGGACGTTTTACTACGTTAAAGGCCCTATAACAATGCAAGTAGTTGTTGACATTAATGATTTAATCATTGGTTTGTGTTTCAGAGCACTTCAGTAGAATGAGTGAGAATAGTGCAGTACCAAACCTTTTCAGTAGGTGGTGCACACGAGCTATGAAAACTAAGCTGATGTGGCTGGTGTTGGCACAACACTTGTAACCAGTCACGTACAGTCAAATTATTTCGTTCTCATTTTACTGTTTTGAGTGAAAAATACAGGACTTTCAGTAGTAAAAGGTCTGTAATTTGTGTATGTGTTTTTTAAAATTTGGCTTTTGCATTTTTCTACTTGGGGACCCAGTCAGCACAATGGGGTCTCTAAGGTAAATTTGTGCTCCGTCTACTCTGTCCCAAAAGATGTGCTTTATCCCTAGTCTCAGGTGAGCACTTCCTTCTGCATCAGTATGATCTTTCATTTCCAAACCCATTCACTGTACCTGTTTTAATCAGGATGTGCAGATTTTGCAGTTCAGTTATAGTCCTATTCTGCTGTTCTGACTTTGGACTATCATTCCCAAATGTTAAAATTACTTTCAAGCCGGAGTTTGTTGGTCCTGCAATGCCTTTATGGAGCAATTGGACAATAAATGCAGTCTGAAGTCTGCCTAGTTTCCCCGCCCCCCGCTTCTTAGCCAACTGGATTTGCACTAATTTAATTTGTTACTACATGGTTTAAGAATGTACCATCAAAATACAATGAGCTGCACTATCGGAACGCAGTGAGGCGTTAATCCATGTAATTGAGAAGTGTGAAAAAAATTAAGCTGCAGTCCGTGTGGTGAAGGTGCTCCCACTGTGCTGTTTGGGAGGGAGTTCCAGGATTTCGACCCAGCGACGTTTAAGGAACGGCGATATATTTCCAAGTCAGGCTGGTGTATGACTTGGAGGGGAACTTGGAGGTGGTGGCGTTCCCACTCGCCTGCTGCCCTTGTCCTTCTAGGTGGTAGAGGTCGCGGGTTTGGGAGGTGCTGCCGTAGAAGCCTTGGTGAGTAGCTGCAATGCATCTTGTAGATGGTACACACTGCAGACACGGTGCGCCGTTGGTGAAGGGAGTGAATGTTTAAGGTGGTGGATGGGGTGCCAATCAAGTGGGCTGCTTTGTCCTGGATGGTGTCGAGCTTCTTGAGTGTCGAAGCTGCACTCATCCAGGCAAGTAGAGAGTATTCCATCACACTCTCCAGCCTGACTTCCTAAATTAAAGGGGTTATGGTGCAGAATGTGCTTGATTTGGAGCACTTACAAAGGGCTTTCTTGCTTTTCGTTTTTATTTGCACCCTCCAATTTTGATTCTTTCTGTCTTTTTAACCTGGAATACAGATGCAGTGAGATTTACCCTTTTTTCTTGATGTAATGAGGGGAGGCAGGCTTCTCATTTGGATTTGTAGAAGACATCACAATGCATTAAACTCATTAGAAGTAGTTGTACAAAAATTTTAGTTTATATATTCATTGTGCAATGCACAGCAAGATGAGCTGTTGCTGATTTTGGTCATTTGCCCCTGATTTTTAAGATCTGTATCACTATTTCAAGCTTGCAGGTTACGAGTAACTGAGATTTCAAATTTAAGGTCAATTTGTGCAGAATCAAATTTGTTACATATTGAAAGTAATTACTCTAAATGGAAATAGTGCTCAATGTGCTGGTAGAGTTTGACTGGTGCAGGAGTACTACAGTAGTATCGTCAAATATGTTACTTGGTGCAACCAGATAGTAATTCTTCAAAACGGAATTGGATAAATGCGTGAAAGAGAAAAGAATTGCAGGGAATCGGGGAAAGAGTGGGGGAGTGGGACTAACTGGATCGCTCTTCGAAAGAGCCAGCGCAGACTTGATGGGCAGAATGGCCTCCTCCTGTGCTGTACTAGTCTATGATTTGAAAACTAGCAACTCACATTGTGGAGTGGAATGCAGAGCATTGGAAACAGCACTGAAATGGTGCACGTCCACAGTTTTTGAGGAGCTCAGTTGCTGAAATGACACTGTTGCAAATTTGACGTTTCTGCCCTCGGACTGCCTTGGTTTTTGGGGCGGTCTTGTACACTGGTGATCGCAGCAAAGTGTTGGCTTGTGGTGTGTAGTTCTGCTGCAGCTCACTTTTATGCTTAACCGCATTTGATGGAGGACAAACCACATCCGAAGGGCACTTTGCCATCGCATTGTGGAGCACCACCGGGTTTATATTGCAGCCACTGGTGGTGCAGGGCCTCAATGTAAATTCAGCATCTGACTTTGGTTTGTGTAGAGGGGCACGTTGAACAGAATCTGGTTGCTTTAGTCTAATTGTTGTCTCAAATCTCCAAGCAACTGTTTAAGAGGACATTGTTTAGCAGCTCAGTCAGGGAACAATATTATCAGGAGTGGCTCAAAAAGTTGGGGCCATTTTCATTCGTGAAATACAGGTGAGAGGAGATATGATTGAGGTTTTTAAATTGATGAAGGGATAAGGTTCTGTCCAGTTGGACGGGTTATTTTTAGATGGTTAGGGATAGTACGACTAGGGGATATATGTTTAAAATCTTTAGCTAAGGATTTAAGTTCGAGATTGGGAAGTATTTATGTTCACAGAGAGTCATCACCCAGATTACCGAAGCATGTGGTGTGTATGGGTTCCCCGCAGTCGTTCAAAAGGGAGTTGGACAAGTTCTCAGAGGAGGACATTTCCAGTTATAGAGGATAAGTTGCAGGATAGCTAGGATTCGAAAGACTTGTGAGTTGCTTCGATCTCCTGGAGCTTCGCAAGATTGCCTTAGGCAGTCGGAGAGCAAGTCCCAAAGTCTTTCCTCAGTTGGACTTTTCTCTCTTTTTGCCTCGCTGATTGTATGTGGCTGCTCCGTGTCTGGATGGGGTAGGCTTGATGGACTGGGCGGTCTTTTCCCTTTCTGTTTTCATATATTCATACGTGATGTGAGTAAATTGTTTTTTGCTTTTTTTTTAAGGTGTGAATATCTAGATAAGCAATGTTGTTATTATGGGGGAATGAAACACATTGCATTTCAGAGACCAAGTGTCATCATTAAGCACTCCCATACCAGGTATAGCATGGTTAGATGCAGAGTAAAGCTCCCTGTACTCTGCCACAACATGTCTCTGCCTCAACCTTTGATTTAAAAAAAATATATAATAGTACTGCTTAAAATCTATTGAACAAGGCACTACACAAGGATTCTAAGCACTTAGGTAGTTTTCCCAATAAGTATTCTTCTTGTATGTTTCTTTTTAATTCAGATGATATTTACTTAGTTTTGATTTTTTTGAAAAGGTTTTCAGGTGTTTACATAGCTGTGTGTATTTTGGGAATCCCCTGGTTGTGGAGTGTTCTACAAAGCTTTTTTAAAAATGAAATTGAGGATGAGAGGAAAGGAAATTCAACCGTTGCATCATCCTGTGAGCACAGGATTCTAAACCACAGGATATTTCCCTCCACCTTCAATCATTTTATGAAATGGGTCGTTTTTAGGAGAGTGTGGTACTTAGGCCAGTGATTTCCAAATATTTACATAAGAACATATGAATTAGGAGCAGGAGTAGGCCATACGGCCCCTCGAGCCTGCTCCACCATTCAATAAGATCATGGCTGATCTTCGACCTCAACTCCACTTTCCCGCCCGATCCCCATATCCCTTGATTCCCCATGAGTCCAAAATCTATGGGCTGGATTTTCAATGACCCGTGTAGTCGGGTTTGGAGGCGTGGGGGGGGTTAAAGTTGCAGATTAGGGGGTCCCGACCCCATTCCGCCTCCACGCAATTTTGACAAAATCGTTTGCGGGGTTCCCGACTCCGTCCCGCCTCCAAGAGGCGGGAGAGGCCATTAAAGCCCTTAACAAGCCCTAAATTGGCTCTGTAATGCCATTTTGAAACGTTTTAGCTAGTTTAACCCTTTTCCGACGTGAAGTACGCCTGATGTGAAACACGCCAGTGAAACCTGGCGGGAGCACAAGTGGATAGCTGACTATCAGCTGCAGGTCCACTATTACAACGGAGATGTGATGAAGGTAGTAGTAGTAGTATTGTGCTGCATTGAATGTCTTCAGAGACTGCCTGGGAGGACTTGGTTGCAAAAAAAATTCTGTCTCTGTCTCTCTCTCTCTCTCTGAGATGCTGCTCATTTTGCATCCAGGTCCTCTCGCAGCAAAGGCCAGGCAGTCTCTGACCTGCAATGATGACATCATCAGAGGCGACTTTCAGACTGAAACCACTAATTGGTTCATGGGTTCCCACATGCTGGAACTCATTTGCCCAATTAAGTGAAAATTGCATCAGTCTCCCACATCCAATTGCAGGCGGGTGGATGACACAAAAAGTGGATGACACGACCCCAACCCACCCCAGTATCAAAATCCAGCCCTATCTGTCTCAGCCTTGAATATACTCAATGACTGAGCATCCACAGCCCTTTCAGGCAGAGAATTCCAAAGATTCACAACCCTCTGAGTGAAGAAATTCCTCCTCATCTCTGTCTTAATGGCCGATCCTTTATCCTGAGACTATTCCCCCTAGCTCTAGACTCTCCAGCCAGGGGAAACAACCTTTCAGTATCAATCCTGTCAAGCCCCTCAGAATCACTTATGTTTCACTGAGATCACCTCTCATTCTTCTAAACGCCAGAAAGTATAGGCTCAATCTACTAAATCTCTCCTCATAGGACAGCCCTCTCATCCCAGGAATTTCTATGTGTGGACCCTGCTGCAGATACTGTCACAGTCCTGGAAACCCCTGCCCTAACTTCTGAAAAATCATTTTTCTTGGGTGTCTTATCAATTCAGGAAACGTGTTTGATTAATACACAGCAGCAGAAAGGCGTCAACAAATACAGAAAAATATAGAATGCTGAATTGTCAGTGATACTGTGGGACAACCCCGAGTATCTCCTCATGACCGCCCTAAGGTTGGCAAACCCCAGTTCGAAAACCTGCGACTTAGGCAAGTGCATCCTGCGGCCTTGAGTACATTGCACTGTAATGTTTGGTCTTGCAGGGTATTTTTCCACCGTTGGCTGCAACTTACCTCGGATGTTGTGCCTCGGCATCCAAGGACTAAAGCAGCTAAGGCACTGCTAAACTTTCCCCAGTTGACGCGAGGGCGCGGTATTGATTATTGGGAAAGCGAATCCTCGGAATGGGCTGTCAGCGGTCAGGTTACATGGTCAAACAGTAGAAAATCGATAGGCGAGATGGGATAGTGCTTGAAGCGATCAATGTTTTTAGTACCACAAGAGCATCAATAAAAGGGAGCTGGGGTTTGTCGTTTGTAAATTCAGCACAATTACTGGTTTAAAATGGCTCATAATGACAGGCTGCCTCGCTAACTCATTTTGTAGATAATGGCTGCGCATCAAATTTTATTTGTCACATCTGTTATGTTTATTTGGCAAGTCTCAATCCTAAAGTGGGTATGGGATAACAAGCCATGGTAGAAGTAGATAAAGCATTAGGCACTGCAGGAGATAAACTGGATTGACAGCAAAAAATTAGCTTATTTGCTTCAGCGTTGTCATGTCTTTGGAGCAGTTTTTTTTTACATGGATCCGACAGGGCTTTTTCTCATTTTATTGTGGGGAGGAATAAGGAGGAGGAGAAAGTAACAGCAGATTTTTTTAAAGTGCTAATCCGACCTGCTTGTTTTCTTACTTGACTTAAATATGCCAAAAATAAAAATTGTGAGTTGACTACTGAGGATATGTGCATGCCGAGTGGATTTCTCTGCTGAGTTGTGAACCTTTTTTTGTCTTACTCCACAACATTAATTCGAATACTTTTGCAATACATGTGACAGGCAGGGATCCATATCCAAAAATCCATTTTTTTTCTTGGATTTCGCAAGAGTCTGATGCTTAAAAAGTGCTGACTGCATTCAGTACCAGACTTGCTTTAAAATGTATTTTCATCATCGACTAAGGGTTTCAGAAAGAAAAGACTTGCATTTGTATGCAGTGCCTTGTCGTGTCTCACAAGCTGCTTTTGCTCTTGCTCTTGTTCTTGTTCTGGGATCTTGTTTTGAAAGAGAGACATCCGCGGGGCTGCTCTCCCGCTTTTATGCTGTGAGTCAGCACCAGTCCCCGTAGCACAGCTGGGCTCTGCTCCGTACTGCACACACCCGCAGTGTAAATGCAGTGCCTGGCTCCCCATGTTTACTTTGCTGATCCGACGAGATGTTTGTAGACCCATGTCTTCATGAGTCTATAATTCTCATTCGCACCAAGGAGTGCAGTCATGCAGTGAATACCTTTTGAAGTGTAGCTGGTTTTGTTGTGTTGGCAAATATGAGCCATTCTGCACACAGCAAGATCCCACAAACTGCACTGAGATGCATAACCAGTTAATCTGTTATTGGCAGTATTGGTTGAGGAAAAGAATGGTGGGCCAAACACCAGGAGAACTGTCTTTAATCCATTTTTTTTTCCACAAGAGTCTGATGCTTAAAAAGTGCTGACTGCATTCAATACCAGACTTGTTTTAAAATGTATTTTCATCATCGACTAAGGATTTCAGAAAGAAAAGACTTTCATTTTTATGCAGTGCCTTGTCGTGTCTCACAAGCTGCTTTTGCTCTTGTTCTGGGATTTTGTTTTGGAAGAGAGACATCCGCGGGGCTGCTCTCCCGCTTTTATGCTGAGAGTCCTGAACTACAGGAAGATGGGGCATCGCTTTGATGTCCATCAAAAAGACGGCACCTTAGACAATGTCGCGCTCCCTCAGTACTGCACTGAATTGTCAACTTGGAAACATTAAATAAACTTCCCTTTAGCCTGCTGCACTGCACTCAAGTGCCACTATGCAGTCCTGCTTTACAGATAATACATACGCCACACAGCCAAAATATAAATGACAAACAGTCAAAGTTCTAATATTCAATAGCTCAGGGAAAACAGTGCAGGCAATTGGAAACTGATTGGTTGCTTGAATTTTTTTTTTTTTACAGTGCCGCATCAAATTACTTCAAACTAAAGGCTGTTTGTTAAAACATTTTATCTTGCGTTTTTGGGAGGCTTGGTCGTTCTTCCAGAAAGGAACCTCTTTGTGATTCAGACCAATATTAATGATGAATTTCAGTATGAAATTATTGTGCATTTTTTCCAATGACATTTTTTTTTCTTACAAAATCGGTCCAGGAAAATCCAAGACACCCATCATTGGAAAAACACGGGAGGTAGTGAAGTCACAGCGATCTACCCTGGGTACACCGAGGGTCGTGAAACAGGTACAGTAAAGCACTGCTTAGTTTCCATTACCTCTTTAGAACACTGATAAGGAATTTAACAGTAAGAGCTGTTTTTAATAATCTACATAATATATAAAAAATGTTAAGTCTGTGCACACTTTCTGTTGACTTTTCCATTATAAATGACTATGTCCACATTGATGGCGAAATCTGCCTAGGTACACCTGTTTCGTAGTAATACACCCTCAGTGGGGTTATTACCGTCAGTGGTCATGTGGCAGAAGGGAATAATTACTGTACAATTTCCATGATAATTGTGGACATTGAAATTTATAATAAAAATGTTAAAATATGGACTGACTGTGCAACTTTAAATTTGGGACTGAATGACGTCTGCGAACCCTGGATCAATATCCCCACCCTCTAACCCTGCTTCACCTGATGGCTACATTTGGTCTTGACTCCCCGTGCGCAATGCCACAAGTGATCAACTAATATATAAAAAAAAAATCACTTTCTTGTAACTGACGAGCCATAGCGGAGTGCCCAACCTTTTCTCGCAGACAAGGAGTGTGCAATTCTTGTGGATGGGGCTAATCATTGACATAGGAGTCTTGTCCTTAGCCTCCATATTCCTTTATGTTTAAGTGCCTCCATGGTTTTGCTCCACCTTGTCTCAATGATCTTGTTCAGCTTTAAGTCCCAGTACATAAGCCTTGCTGGTCTAACATTGGTCTACTCCTCGTCCCCCATCTTGTTCACTCCACCATTGACCCATTTAGCAGCTTGGTGAACTGCAGCCTTCCTAGCGAGTCCCTTTTTTAACTGTGATAGGAACTTTTTGGCAGTGGGAAATTTTAATCGGGGATCTCTTAATTGAACACTTCAACCACAAGAACTCCCAGACACACACTTATTTTCAGTAGGCATAATACAAAATTCTTCAATTGGGATTTTTGTCTGTGTTTTTCCTGCTCTTGTGGTAGAGGAGTGAATGATTGGTTCCATGGACAGAATAATATAATAAAGTTTCATTGAAGGAGGCCATTTGGCCCATCATTTCTTTGCCAGTGCTGGCTCTTCGACTGGAGCTACCTACAACTCCTGCCCTTTCCCCATATGATTTATATTCTTTCTTTTCAAGTACTTAGCTAATTTCCTTTTAAATGATGTTGTACCATCTACCCCAAAAGCCAATTGTAGTAAAGCATTCCAGGTTCTAATAGCCCTCTTCACCCTTCATTCTTCTAAAGGAAAAAAAAGGAAAGAATTTGCATTTAAATAGTGCCTTTCATGACATCAGGACATCCTAAAGTGCTTTACAGCCAGTTAAGTACTTTTGAAGTGTAGCACTGTTATAATGTAGGAAACGCGGCAGTCAATTTGCGCACGGCAAGGTCCCACAAACAGCAATGAGATAATGACCAGATAATTTATTTTTAGGTGTTGGTTGAGGGATAAACATTGGTCAGGACACCGGGGAGACTTCTCTGCTCTTCTTCAAATAGTGCCATAGGATCTTTTACGTCCACCTCGGTTTAATATCTCATCCTAAAGGCAACACTCCTTCAGTACTGCATTGTCTCAAGTTTATGGAGTAGGACTTGAACCCATGACCTCCAGAGGCACAAGCGCTACCACTGAGCCCAGGCTGAAACAGTGATGATCCTAAGTCAATGCTCCCTTGTTACTGTTTGCCTTTGATAATCTTGAAAAGCTTTATTAGATTTCTCACTAACCTTTTATGTTTGAATGAAAAAAGCTGCAGTTTTTCTACCCTTTTGCCATAATTATAATCTCTCATTCGTTGTATCATTCTAATGAATCTTAATTTCCATGGTTCTAGTATCCCTCCTATAAGCGGCGTCTAGAATTCCACGCAGTACACCAACTGTGGCCTAATCAATGTGTCGTACAAATTCAACATTACTTCCTTGCTTTTCTATTGAATTCCTCTATGTAAAAAAAAAATGCAGCATCCCATTTGCCTTTTTATTGCCTATTCTATCTGCACTCCCACCTTTTAAAGATCTTTAAAGAAAGGCGAGGTGGTAGTGGCAAATTCTGGGAGGAATCTGGCTGGCTGTACAGTGCGATGTGGGCCAAGACCACAGGAATTGGTACCTGATAACCACGTAGCCAGTACATTGTTGCAATGGACTAATGAGAAACAGGGCATACAGAACAGACAGCTCGATTTATTAATGTACATGGATGTGGCATATCATTGTAATTTGTGATTACACCATTAGTAATTTTAATTTAAGGCATAATTAAGGCCTTTGTTGCTGGTGCTCTGGGAGAACGATGGCAAAGTGGAGACATGCAGGGGTAGATTTTCGTTTTTACCGCCAGGGCGTTGAACATCACCTGGCCGAAGCGCAGATCAGAAAATCCGATGGAGAGGTTTACACACGAGCCCACCGTCGGGTTCTGTAAGGTGCTGAAATCCTTCCTGCCGGATTTTCCTTTCCTCAGGACTGAACGTTATCTGTCGCAACAGAATTGGGAGCTAATTTTTGTGGTCTAACTTGGAATGGGTAATAGAATTAAGTATTGTTGAATTGATAGGTGGATTATATATGAAGTGGCTTCCCCTTCTCTTTGAAAACTGTGTAGTGCAATTTATGTCTGTAGTTATACAGAAGATGTGAGACCAGCTGCAGCTGTGAAACTGAGCTTCCCAGGTGGTAACTTCATAGTCAATGCTTTTCATATCCAAAGGACTCCCTCCTAACCCTACATTTTTTATCGCCATATATATATATGCAGATCTGTTGATCCTGGGCAGACTGTGATGTGGGAGCCTGCATTGGGTCTGGCAATCCTGTTTCACTCAGTATGTGCAGTATAATTACCTCTAATTTTGCAAGTTCGTACTTGTGATTGGATTTGCTGGAGATCAGTTTAGAAAAATATTACAGATTTTGTTCTGGAAGTTGGAACAGAACATGCTACCTCTGTATTAGACCTCTGCTGCCAGGAGCTAGCCATCATATATGCTGGAACGCATGCTTGTAACATTTAGAGACAAACATGACACTGTAACTGAATTTTACTGGTCAATCTTAGATTTCAAAGGTGTTTTTGTTAAATATACTGCCTGGGATGGCACTAAGCTTTGCAGACCAGAGGGTCCCATTGTTTGGGCTGAGATAGCTTGTCACAACCGGGGTCCTATATGAGTGCTACATTTGGCCTTGCTTAGCCCTTGGGCTAAGGAGAGTGGAGCAATTTGAGGGGAATAATTAAGAGTATCGCCAAGAAGCTTATTAATTTTGGCAGCAGTATATTGGTATCAGTGAGCTTAGTGATGTGTGCTTTTTATTATGAGGCATTTTAATTTTTTATGAGTTTACAGTGGAGTGTTTTATAGATGTTGGCCGCTTTAAGCATTTGAAATAAAAATGGCGACCATGAGTCCCGCTTGCTGCTGATTGTTGTTGCACATGGACACTGGAGGGTGCTCTTGTTTTCTACCCGCATGCTTTGGAAGCAATAAAAAGAAAGAAAGACTTGCATTTATATAGCGCCTTTCACGACCACTGGACGTCTCAAAGCGCTTTACAGCCAATTAAGTACTATTTGAAGTGGAGTCACTGTGGGAAACACAACAACCAATTTACGCACAGCAAGCTCCCACGAACAGCAATGTGATAATGGCCAGATAATCTGTTTTTTTGTTATGTTGGTTGAGGGATAAATATTGGCCAGGACAAGGGGGATAATTCCCCTGCTCTTCTTCGAAATAGTGCCGCGGGATCTTTTACGTCCACCTGAGAGAGCAGACGGGGCCTCGGTTTAACATCTCATCCGAAAGACGGCACCTCCGACAGTGCAGCGCTCCCTCAGCACTGCACTGGGAGTGCTCAAGTCCCTGGAGTGGGACTTGAACCCACAACCTTCTGACTCAGAGGCGAGGGTGCTACCAACTGAGCCACAGCTGACAATGAGTCTGTTGATGGAAGGTGAGAGTTTTCTTAAGCAAAGATAGTGTAAATGTCAGTTACAGACTCGCGAACTGAATTTTGTGGTTGATTTTCCTTGCTTTAATTATTTGTTACAGGATGTATTGTGAACGATTGCCGTTGAGTGATCAGGTGCAAGCTGAGGATGCTGTTTCACTTGTGTTTGCTTGCGCCATCTTAAATAACAGTGGTCCTTGCTATCTGGCATCATCAAGGATGATGTATCCTGCTCAGTAACATTGAAGCTTAATGTATAGCGTTACACAGCAGGGGAACTGCAGAACATCATACAAGACATTTTTTTAATACTGGTTTCCCTTTGTCAAAAATGATTAGTCCTGCAATCTGCTGGCCTTCTCCAGACAACAGAGTTTTATATTGCACTTTTATAATCTACATATAATAAAATGTTTTGAAACCTATCTGTCACACTTCAGGCATCACAGTGAGAGAGGCTGAGGCAAATTATAGCGCCCATCTGCTGTCCCTGCTGAGGTCGATTAACTCTGGACAATTTGGGGATTGAACTTGGGACCTACTGGTTTACACAGGCAGTGTCTTTACCCACTGGACCATGTCTTGACGTTCTAATGTTTTTAGCGTCCTGTTGAGGCTTTTTTCTCCAAGTGTTGGCACGCGATAGGTTTGGTGTTGACAGTATTGCACCATTAACCCACTCCTTATATTGCATTGCTCACAGATAAACAGCATTAAACATTTAGACGTTGTGTAATTCTGCTCTCAAAACAGACAGAACATTGCTTATTATTTGTTACTTGACCCTCAACTCAACATTTTCATAATTGATTGGACGTGAAAAATACAATAATACATTGTAATCTATACTGTCTCATATATTTCCTCTGCTGCATAAAACTATTTATATTAAACCAGTTTAATTTGACTTGGGGTCATTTGGGTCTCTGTCTCTCACTCCCTCACATAATAAAATGGTTAAATCTGGACATTTCATATTAAATTGGGATGTTGTGTTTTAGTTAAAAATCAATACATATTGATTGTTTTGTGCGCAACCAAACACTCCAAGATTAAAAATGTAGAATCAGAATTATCACAAGTGTACTGCCCGCAGAACAGCTTTCTTGTGATAAGAGGTGGCTTTTTTTTAATAAAGAAAATCCTTCTTGTGCTAATTTTCTTACTTTGTCTCTTGAAGGGGCTGACTATTTGCTGGAGTGTGGTTCAACAGGGAGCAGTCTCTTTACAGTATCTAATTTTTAAAAATTCATTCACGGGATGTGGGCAAGGCCAGCATTTGTTGCCCATCACTAATTGCCCTTGCGAAGTTGGTGGTGAACCACCTTCTTGAATACAACGGAGTGGCACGGGGCAGTTAAGAGTCAACCACATTGCCATGGGTCTGGAGTCCCAGACCGGGTAAGGACGGCAGATTCCCTTCCCTAAAGGACATCAGTGAGCCAGATGGGTTTTTACGACAATCCGGTAGTTTCATGGTCACCATTACTGATACTAGCATTTTGTTCCAGATTTATTTAATTAACTGAATTTCAATTCCCCCAGCTGCCCTGGTGGGATTTGAACTTGTGTCCCTGGATCAATAGTCCAGGCCGCTGGATTACTAATCCAGTAACAAAACCACTATGCTGCCGTATCTCTGAAGTGGCCATTCTTAATGCATGTGGGTAGGGAATGAGTTAGCGAGGTATTCGACCTTTAGGTGTAGCATTTGAGCGTCTTCTGCCCCCACTTAAATCCTAGTTACGCGTACTTCCAGCGCGAATCGCTGGATAACAATCGGGAACAGAAACCCTGGCTCTTTTTTTCTTTTCTCCTTCCTAGTCCGGGAGCACCAAGGCCAGTAGTAGCATCCCTACTGTTGCCTGGCTGAGATCGGTTAAGTACAGACCAGGTATTGGACCTGGGATCTCCCTGATATGTATGGGGGCGATTTTAACCCTACTCGCTCAGTAGAAACCTTAGTTGCCCTGGCTCTTATCTGTCCAAAACCTGCCAGGATCACAACATCTGCAATTTTAACCTGCTCTCCTGAGCAGGCAGCAAGGACACGCGCCCGGAGCCAACAGGGTCCTTCTTTACATAATCTACAAAGAAAGTTAGTCGAGGCAAAATATTGGGGTTGTTTGAAATCCAGCCCAGTAATGGGAGAGTTAATGTGCTGGTGAGATGAGTTTCAATGCCCTTTTCTCCTCTTTGATTTATGTTTACATGTATTGGGCCTAATACGCTTTCAATAGCAGATGATAATTGAAAATTATTCCCACAAGCTGCTAATATGCAACAGTGACTTCCCACAAGATCATGAGGGCAATACTGGTTAATAAACCTCTATAGCAGGTCTGGTTGTAATAAGACGATAATGAATGTATTGGGTTGATAGTTGGTAAACCCTTGCTGTGTACTTGGCTGCCTATTGATTTTTGACTATAGCATATTATATTCTAATCTCTTTTAATAATTTATGTTTAAAAAAAAAAAATTGCTCCTGCAAAGTTTAACATTTTCGAATAGAATGTGATTTCATATTACATATCATAGTAAACAATGGCACGTGACTCGCTTCATATTCCTTGCTTGAAATTCAATACAATATCGGAATAAAATTTGTTTCTACACTTCCTCCCCCACTAAGAGTGGGCTTGCTGTTGTAATGGCAAAATATTTTGTATCCTTTGCTCTTCTTGTGAATTATTGAGTACTTTATGGTGAATGTACATAACCAGCCCAATATAAAACAGATTATGAGCCAGTTTTCGATAAAGGAAGTGGCACTGAGCAGTCGGAAGTGAGGACAGAGTTGTGCTTTGCACCCGAAGTTGATCTGTAGACCTCGATACCCCGTGGATTTCAATTAGCTTTTGACTAATAGCAAAGAAGAAGACAAAATCATTGTTTTGTTTCCCAAATTGCAGGGATTTTGTACATGGCGTTAAAATCGATAAGGCACGTGTGAGGTCAGGCTTCAAGTAATGCACGGCTGAGCAGATTGCTGGGACTATTGATTGGTGCTGAGAATGTCAGTGTGGAGACTGGAAAGGCAGCACTGCAGAAGCTGGTTAATGTATATTTTCTGGGTGATAGGTATGCAAGGTACCATACCATATAGGTCCAGAATTGCACTTTAAAGTTAAACATTGAAGTTCTCCGTTTCCCCATGTGTTTTTCGAGTATATAATCGTTATATTTGAGTTTTAGGGATGCTGATAGCTGCTATGTTCTCTTTGAGCTCTGTGCTTTGATCGCCTAGCTAGTAGATATTGTATCTACTGTCTAGTAATGGCAACAAGAATTTTCACTATATTCCTAATTATGTGTTTCCAGTCCTGGATAAAGAGTTGCCGCCACGCTGGCTGGAGGTGAATCCTTGCATTGCACTGCCGTTACTGCAACTGTCCTGCAGCTGGTTCACTATGACCCTTGCATGCAGCTAATGGAGGGTAAAATGCCAAGATTCAGCTGCACAGCCGGATCCTTCTCCCGGAGGTGGACTGTGTCTCCCTTGAGTGGCAGTTATCGAACTGTGACAAATGAGTGGTGTCAGGGCTAGCTGGTGGCTGGGGGACTGATGATGACCTTTCCATTAGCCAACTGGTACCTCAGTCTGTGCAGTTAGATAGGGTTACACTCACAAATGATTTTCTGGCTTATTTCTTCTTGGTAAACTTATTTTTATTATTGAGCACACAGCTTTGCAAACTTTAAGCACTAATTTTCAACTATTGTACAGTGGTGATTTCCTAATCAGACAAAGGCAAGTCTGACTTTGTAGGAGGAGCAAATTTTAAAATTCCCTATTTGAAGTCCTATATACCAGATACACCCTTTGATTCAGAGGTCGGAATAGTCTATCCCAGACGTCAGCAGTTAATCTGCTTCAAGAATGGTGCAAGAGGAAAAATATCATTTTCTCCTCTCCCATCAGAATTCTGCACTATACCATGGTATCCCACTTTTAGTAGTGACTCAGTTAACACTGGCTTTCCTTCAACTGATGCAGGCAGTTCTCAGTTACAGCTTGCAAGCTATTACTTGGTGGTAGCGGTGGTGTTGCCAAGAAGTCAAGCAAACAACCATTTGAATTGCTGTATGAAATAGTGAAGACTCTTTGACATTGTGTGTTTCTGATGACATGATTTGGCTACCCCTGGACGTTGAGGGTTACATCAGAACAGTGAGGTCAACAAACACTGGACTTCGCAATAATCAGCATTAACCTCAATGATTATTTCGCATGACTCTTGTCCAGGCTCAATTGTACAGCAACTGTGTGACACACAACAGCAGCTAATTTATCAGGGTAGGGACAATTCATAGCATTCCGACAGATTTGGACAAATTAAGTTGATGGGCTCAGGAATGGCAGATTTTAATGTGGACAAATGCAAGGCAATACACATTGTTGTAGGACTCATGAAATTTATGTGTACCATGGATAGGTGGCCATTGTCACAGTTGGGAAAGGGAGTAGATGTATCTTCTTTGAATGGGCAGTCATTTTGAATTGGTTTGGATGATGGTTCCACCATTTTGTATGGCAACCAATTATTTCCCAGAGATGTTTGGGAACTTTTTCCATATCTTGCCTGTATGTGTTATATTAACAAGAAATTCCTGGAGTGAAGAAATGCAATGATTGGATGCAAAAATTTCAGCTTTGCATGTTGAACTGCAAGTGTATTAGACTGTATTCGGAGCCACACATACCTCTTCCATGAAAAGCCGGTGTTACGGTCTCAGCATTTCACACATTTTCTCATTCAGATGGCCCAATGGTTTCTAAAAGCAGATTGCATCCCTTGCGACCTAACCGTTAATCCTGATTGCAGTAACTTGCTGACTGGAATTCATGTAGGATGCCCACAATGTCCTCAGTCACTTTTATGATGGCAGATATTGCACACTGAGCCAGCTTTGTTAAAGGTAAATCAACCAATCAAATTTATTTGCAATTAAATAATTTACAGTAACAAATATTCTGTACAGCACAGTGGGAATTTACAATACATCTAGATTGTCCACTGAAAAGATGAGTTTTTGATCTCAGACTTGCCATGCTCCTCGCCTAGAGGAATTCACACGCACTTCATATACCAAACATTCACTGAGCTATACAGTTTGAACCAGCCTTCAGAAATCCAGGAATAACTGCAGAACAGAGAAAGATCCACTTGTTTTAACCTGTAGATAAGGTTGGAAATCAGAGAATTCAACAGCATAGAAGGAGGCCATTTAGCCCAAAGCGCCTCTGGTGGCTCTCTGAAAGATCTATTCATTCAGCCCATTGTAGCACAAGAATGGCATTGACATGAGGCCTGGGAACAGGCTGCCTGCCTGACCTCTTGGTTGTAGGAGACATGTGGCTGGAGAGAACAGAGAGGTGAAATAAAGAGGAAAAGAAATCAAAAGGTGACATATGTTCAAGAAAACTCCAAATGAAAACCCTGGAAGTACCCAATGGCATATTGGATCATTGGGTAATAATTTACAATACGATTATTGTACCTCAACACACTTCATTTGCGATTAGTATGCATGTATTCATCAAATTTCATTCTCATTCATTTTTTTTGTATGACTTTTCCCCCTCCTGCTGAAAGTGCCAAATCTTGCTTGGGCGTGATATCCTGGTTATTGATCACTCTCCAGTTACCTTGACCATATGGCCATTGTTCATGTATGAGCCCCGGCAGTGAATGTGTGTGTCTATCACTCTGATCACACCTGTTACAAAGTGAACTGTATACAATTTTTGTTCAAGTTTGAATTGATGACTCGGATAAATTTGACATTTTGATTCAGGAAACATTTTGATTTAAGCTGTATCGATTAGGAATTTACCTGTTTTTGAAATGCTTTGGTCCAAATACTTGGATGGTCTTTCATTTTCCACCCTACCCATATCGTTCATTTTACACCATCCCCCAAATTTAAAGTAGCCCCCTCGGTGTCCAAATGGAAAGTTTTCCATTTCCCTAATACTAACATCCCTCACCCAGAGGAGCACAGAATTCACAGACAAGAGTCCCAGGGTCTTGTGCCTCAGGTTAGCCCTTATCTTTTCCATAGTTAATTACTGTTTTCCACCATTCATACCGGTGCCTCAATTGTAACCTGAAAGACAACTGTGGAGGAATTATCAGAGACATCATTTGCAGTAACCCTATTTTCATTTGTTCTTTTCACTTATCAAACATATCTGCACACGCAGTAGACGTCAGGGCGCTAAAGATGCATGATGACTCCTGCAGCTGGACATCATTAAAGTGATGTCCCCATGTTAAAGTCAGCTGAGATACAGAAGAGGTGGCTCCTAGAGTAGGAACTGCAGTGGTTAACACAGCATTGTCTCCAGAATGATTACCATGGTACCTGTCCTTTTGAAGCATTTTTCTCTATCTAATGACATTAAGGGTCCCACGTGAAATGTTCCTGGTGGATGTGGGCTAACATCATAAAGCTGACTGTTATTTGACACTAAATGGCAGTCTCACTAGGAGGGTCTACAAGGATGACTGGTGTAGGAATCAAAAGATGTCACCACAGGGTGGTTGTTCTCCGGTTTGTGCGAATGCATTGTTGGGGCAGTGCAGTGGTCGTTATATCTGCATTTGGCTATCCTGTATTGACACTGGGTATCTCAAATGGAAAAGCATTCCATTTCCCAGGACTAACTTGTCTCAGCTTGATAAGTACAAAATTTCACCACCCTCTTCCAAAGAAAGCTTTTAGGTGCTGATTGGTAAATGTCCTGAGTAGGTAATTCAGCTTAACGTGAACATCTTGGTTTTTTTCTTAAAAAGGTTAAATGAAGCATGAAGGTCATGGGCTAACCTCAAAGACCTTTTGATCATTTCATCTACATCCAAGAATCTATGATCTGAAGGATTATATTTGTAAGATCTGAACAGAAATTAGCTTCAGAAAACATTTCCCAACAGATGTCTAACTGCTTTGGAACCATTGATGAGTTAACCTTATACGGCAGTGCAAAAGCCAATCCTTGTATTTCTAACTTCTCCCCCTCCCTGTCGCCAGTTGGCAGCAGTGTGGGAATTCTGTGGTGGTGAACACAATTGGAGATGATGCCAATGTAATTTCAAAGAGTCTGTGCCACTGCACTTGCCTTGATGCCAATACCAGTAAGCAAACTGTTCTTTAAGTTCGCAGCATTGTCTGACACTGTTTTCTCTCAGTGATTTCATAAAAATGCAGCTGTACCTGTGGCGTGCAAGGAATCAAAATTATATAATATAACAGGAAAATCTTCTTTTATTCCAGAAGATTAATTTGACTTCTCTATCAATGAGCCATAGGGCCAGCTCTTCATCCCAGCACATTTCAACAAATTATTACAGAATTAAATCTCTTGTCTAATCAAAAATATATTTTCTTCTAATTCTAACTCTGCCACCTTCAAAATAAGTCCTGGAATGAACGGTAATAGCAGCAGCTGGTGTAGATACAATAGTAGAAAGACTTACAGCTGTAAAGATTACAGTAGTTCACTGAGCCAACTGTACAAAAACTGGAATGGGTTTGCAAAATGAATGTAACACTTGTGTGTCTTTCTATCCATAATATAAGGAAACGTGAGGGTGGGCAGGTGACCTTCTCTTGAACCAACTTCTGGGTACATAGAGGCGACATAGAAGATTGAAAAAGACCATTTTGATCGATCTGCTTGAGCCCAGCGTTCACGACCACATGTTTTATATTTTTTGTTTACTCTTCCTTAGAGGAAGTCATAGTCTGTGTCCAGCTCTGTTCTCCCCTTGAAAGCTTGGTTACTATCAGCAACTCTTTATGTAGGGATTCAAAAGGATGTGCCTGTGGCCTATTCTACCCACAACACATTAAAGCATGAGAATTTTCTTGATTGCTTAGATGAAGCTGGTAATTTTAGATGTTGATTTGGGAAGGGTTTTGATGGTAAAACTTTGCTTTTTTTCAAAAAATTCACACTTGGTAAGATATCAGTTTTTAAAAAAAACATTAAAATAGATAGTTAACTTATTAAACTTAATATGTGTTGAATCAATAGTGACAACATTTTGGGTAGTACGTTGTCATTGCTATTTTTACAGTTAAGAGACTCATCCCCATGAGCATATGCATTTGATGTCGGGGTACTGAAGATGCTGCATGGACTCCAGTTGAGATCTTAATCCAGTGTTGAATACTAAAAGAAAGGCTAGATTTATTAGGGTTGAAAATCACGTTACATGGAGCAGAGCTCAGCAGCTTACTGCTAGTTTACAAACTCCATCTTGGAGACTGACTTACTCCTGTCTAGATATAACTGGTTGCCTAATCGTAACATTTACTTACTGATGTTAAGGAATGTCTCTCATTTCTCGTAAATCAAATTGATATATCATTTATGAGGGTTGGAACACCAACTTCAGAGTACTGTAATAATTGACATGGAAATGCCACTGGAATGACTAGTATGCAACCTACTCTCTTAACCGTTCTTTTTCGTGCTTGCACCTACAGTCTCAGGAGATTCTATTGTTAATAAACCCCCACACCCCTGCCCCCCAGCATGTTCGTGGGAGGGAAGAGCTCTTCACTATAGTTTGAGCCTAGGCAGCAAAGATTGAGAAGAACTAGGAAGTGGCTCAAATCTTAGTTGAAACATTGACCAAATATTAGTAATTGGCTCTACCTGTATAATGTGCCAAAAAGTTAAGGATAGACAGGTTGGCCTGAAGGACAAAATTGCAGGTGACGACCTAGCAACAGTGACCGTAATTCATTGTATGTGAGATGCTTTGGGACATCCTGAGAAATGTGATATGGCACTATATATATTGAGCTGCAGTATTCTTCCAACCAATGGTGCAGTATTACATTGACAGTGTGATAACATAAGAATTAGGAGCAGGAATAGACCATACAGCCCCACGAGCCTGCTCCGCCATTCAATAAGATCATGGCTGATCTTCGACCTTAACTCCACTTTCCCGCCCGATCTCCATATCTCTTGATTCCCCATGAGTCCAAAATATCTCTCTCTCAGCCTTGAATATACTCCACGATTCAGCATCCACAGCCTTTTGGGGGAATTCCAAAGATTCACAACCCTCTGAGTGAGTGAAGAAATTCCTCCTTCTCCTCTCAGTCTTAAATGGCCGACCCCTTATCCTGAGACTATGCCCCCTAGTTCTAGACTCTCCAGCCAGGGGAAACAACCTCTCGGCATCTACCCTTAGAATCTTATGTGCTCATGAGCTTTCTGTCCACATCAGATTTAACCCCAGCGGTACAGGCATCTATGACGTACCTCTTGGAACATGTGGACTTTCTTAACCCCCCACCCCCTTACCCCCTGCTTCAAACCAGGTAAATGTCCTTCAGGAGACTGTTATCCATTCTACCATCAAAGTCTCCAGTTTCTGCTGATTTAGTGAATAGTTTTGATTTAAAACATTTCAGTGCGACCCTTTGTCCAATGCCCTTTAACTCCCTGGTACACGGCTTTGAAGTGAATTTTCTTTATGCACGTTTACAGTGATGCTTATCTGTGTGATCCTCAGATGTAGAAAACCACAGCGTATTATGGTTAGTAACTTGCTGAACGTTAGTTAAACAGTCTTTGAAATGCTTGAGTAAGCATGGAGGGGGAAAAAAGATACAAGTCCCATTCTAACAAGTTCATTGTGTCTACCAGAGACGCGCTTTTAAACACAAGGGGCACTAGCCATATATTAAAACTGTAAATTTCAGTTGTTTACTCACAAAGTAAAGTTCTGTCAAGTGTTTTGAACCATGGGAACAAATTCTAAAAGGTGGCCATTATAATTTTGTTGTGCCATAGACATTGGCAAGGCTTGCATTTTCCTTGCACGCTCCCTCATCCAATCTGTCCTTTTCCCTGTCCTCTGCTGAAGCTGGCTAGTTATGCTGGGGTACAGTTCTGTGGATGTTGGCAGTCTTCTAGTACCTCATCCAAGTGGCCATTCTTCATTTTTGAGTTGAGGCAGCGGGCATTGTCAGGCTGATTGACCATTACACCATGGTTAGTTCTGTGTACATACATGCATTTCGTAGCTTACGGATATTTGTTTCACCAAATCTTTGGAAGTTTAAATCACGCTCAACTGTTACCTGCGAGTGTCGGCTTGGCTCAGGTAGTAGTAGTCTTGCCTCTGAATCAAAAGTTGCGGGTTCCAGCAGCACTCCAGGGTTTGTGTGCAGTACTGAGGAAGTGTAGTAGAGAGAGTGATGTATTGTTGGAGGTGCCATAATTTGGATGAGATGTTAAACTGAGGTTCTGTCTGTTCAGGTGTATGTTAAAGATCCTATGACACTATTTTATGCTGATCACGAAGTTCTCCCAGTATCCTGGCAAACATTCCTTCCTCAATGAACACCACTAAAAACTGACTACCTGGTTAATGCTGCTGGTGTGGATAAAATGGCTGCATAATTTGCCTACACAACAGTGACTGTATTTCAAAATAGTTAATTGTATGTGAAACACTTTGAGACACTTGATGAGGCGCTGCACAAATGCAAGTCCTTCTTTTGATTCAATGATGAAAGTCAATGATTGTGTGGGGGGAAAAGTTCTCAAAATGGCCCACAGTTTTTATCCAAAATTGAATACCTCTTTAAAAAAAAATTATACATAAAGCAGTGACATATTCTTTAAACTGTAACTTAACAGAAACTCTCAGGCCTAACATATTACTCGAGTTCTTTACATGTGAAGGTAAATTATATTCTTGATATTTAGTAACAAATCCTGCTCAGGATTCAAATTTAAGGCTGTCGAACCATTACATCGTAACATCAGTAGCTGACAAGATCACTGGTCTGTGGGGAAAGCCACACAAGAAGCCTCCTGCATGTTGTAGCGCTGTGCAGCAAAGAAACGTAAATTCCAGATTGCGTTCACTGATCCATGAGATGAGTTATACTTCCATCGGTAATTTCAAGCCCTGTGCATTTTAGCACTTTGCTGCAGCATTATTAGTTTTTGGAGTCTCCATTTATAAGTTTATATTTTTCCCCACCCCCGCATCGATCTCTCCTCACAGTACACCATGCCTGGCTGATGAGGTGGACAGCTAACATGTTCCCAGGCTTCTGCCAATGCTGACTGCTTTTAGAAAGTGCACAGGAGCAGTTTGGGGACCACTTGCCTTCTGATTTTTTCTTTTCCTCCTTGTGGGACAGTGCCTGGCACAGCTAAGATTTGAGATTTATGGAATGGGAAATCTTTGAGAGTCAGTGCCTTCCTAATGTTGCATGCAGAACAGAATGTTGGAGAATCTATTGCTACACCAACTTGCCACATACGTTTCTAAATGTTCAAAGCAAAGTAATCAGCTTGTGGGTTTCTGAGGAATCCCTTGAATGTATTAATACTTTTGCAGTCACTTCCTTCATTGGTTTATGAGTTTGCTGACCATTTCTGTGTAATCGTGTGAGCTCTCCTGTTGTGCAATATGCACTGTATCATGGAACTGCCATCTCCATTTCTATTGCAGGCTGCTGCAACAGAAAAATCCTCATTGAGCACTGTTGGGGAGAAGAACCCAGTGGAGAAGAGTCCAACAAAGGGCCGGCAGCCCCGGAAGATTGACTTACGAGCACGCTATTGGGCATTTCTCTTCGACAATCTTAGACGAGCAGTGGATGAAATTTATGTCACGTGCGAGTCAGACCAGAGTGTGGTGGAATGTAAGGTATGATCTTTTAGTTCTGTATTCAGCTCGTTCTTGCTTGTGTTGGATAACTTGACCCTTCTATGTTTGCTTATCTTGCCAAAATCGGGTTTAACTCCCCAGTACTTTATCCTGAATCAAACATTTTCAAAGTACCTCAGTGGAATCGAGTATGTTTTATTAGTTCACAAAGGAGAGATTTTATTATATAAAGAAGTCTGTGGGTGAGGCTGCTCTGGTCTCCAACCCAAATTGGGAAGTATATATATGTGTGTATATATATATATATATATATATATATATATATATATATATATATATGCTGTATGGAATCTATAATATAAATAGATTCTTAAAACACATGGGCACGCTTTTTAAGAAAAAAAAATCTATTTATGAAAGTTTTGAGATTGTTTCAATCAAAGTATAATCCGTGATAGTTAGGAGATCAATACCTTAATATTGATTTTTTTAAACTATATTGTATTTCTGTGTATATATGCAAGTATATATTAGGAGAGACTGAAGAAAGGCAATTTACATGGAATGTACAGACTATATACAATCTGCCTTATTGTTAAGTCCAACTCCTATAATTAATCTCATGAGGAATATTTCTGCAAAATGTAGTTCCTGCACCCGTCCCTTTCCCGAAAGACTATCCAGACTTGTGCCTCCATATTTAAGCCTGCATAGCTGCTTTCCACGGAAGATATTTCTGTGGTCCTTGCAGCACAGAAACCACAGTTTTCCATGAGCGTTTGACTAGCATAGCATTTTAAATCCTATTCTCACATTCTGAGATCTATAGCTAATGATGTGAATTATATATTAGCTGGGCTCCTTAACTTAGCTTCCTGGAGGAAAGGGATCTATTTGCTGCAACAGAGATGTGTCATCGTTCTCCTCCAGTTGTTACGCAAATGATGGCACCGGATGATCATTTTACCCTTGATTTGGGTTGGAATTTGAATCAACGTTTTCTCCTTTCTTGGTTAATTTAGGCTGTATGACTTTATGTCCATTTAATCTCCAAACAGAAGTAGCTGTCGGCTGGTGCAGTGTCGCCGACTGTGAATGCATTGTTTGTTTACAGTAGATGGCAGTATTGAGGCTTAACATTCTTTGGACATTCTTGTGTTTCCCTGCTTAGTGTCTGAATTGGGCTTTAACCCTTCCTAGTAAATGACATATCACAACATTCCTGCAACCATGTCTGATTATAGAGTGAGATTGATGACCAATTTTAAACCAGTGCATGGGTGGCATGTAATTCCTTGGTGCATTTTCTGCCCCGTTTTTGATAACTTTGTTCTTGTAAACTATTCTCAGACTCTGCTGTTAATTCGTCTTATTCTAAATTGCCAAACAGAAGGGTTTTCTGATCTAAGCTTCGCTACACCTGTCACTGAGCAATTTTGAACTGTGCACTGCTTGTGTTGCATAAGATTAAATTAATTTTATAATAGAGAGGTTTTATTAGTCTGCTCTTAAACCCTAAATTATCCAGGACTGGAAAAAAAAAATTTGTTGCACAGTTGCTGTAAACATAAAAGTATAAGCACTGTTTATTATTCTACATTAGTGTCATCTTGGCTCAGTTGGTAGCACTCTTGCCTCAGAATCAGAAGGTTGTGAGTTCAAGTCCTGCTCCTGGATTTGAGCACATAATCTAGGCTGACATTTCAGTTCAGTTCAGTGCAGAGATGTTCACTGTGAGTCCCTGTCTGGCTGTTCATTGGTTCTGATGGGAATAAAAGATCCCAGGGCACGATTTGAAGAAGAGCAGGATGTTCTCCTGTTGCCAACATCAGTAAAAGCAGTTGAACCAGTCATTCATCTAATTTGCTGTGTGAAAATTGGCTGGCATGTTTACCTACAGAACAACAGTGACTAATTCAAAAGTCATTCATAGGTTTGTGAAGTGCTTTGGGATGTTCTGAAAAGAGGCTATATACATGCACATTCTTTTTCTTTCCATGTTGGCACTCAGTACAGTACTGAGGGCGTGCTGCACTGTCGGAGGTGCCGTCTTTCGGATGAGACGTTAAACGGAGACCCCGTCTGCCCTCTCAGGTGAACATAAAAGATCCCATGGCACTATTTTGAAGAAGAGCAGGGGAGCTTCCCCGGTGTCCTGGCCAATATTTATTCCTCAATCAACATCACTTCAACAGATTATCTGGTCATTATCATATTGCTGTTTGAGAGTTTGCTGTGTGCAAATTGGCTGCCGCGTTTCCTACATTACAACAGTGACTACACTTCAAAAGTACTTCATTGGTTGTAAAGTGCTTTGAGACGTCCTGAGGTCGAGAAAGGTGCTATATAAATGCAAGTCTATCAAGTCTATCTATCTGATCATTCACAGTCATGATTTGATTGCTGGAAACAAGTGTTGCGTATTTTTTAAATTGCAAGACACTGGTGGAGTTGGGATACTTTTCTAAGAGGAAGTAGTGAAAAATCTGCTGGTTGGCTCACCATATTACCATCAAAATTGCTATTGACTAATTGGAATGAATCATTAAAGCCAATGCAGGCAGTATGCACTGGCTCAGAATGTTCGTGCTTTAGCTGGAGTGGGTAATGTGGTGGCTGTTACTACAGAAAACCGCACTCTTGCCCCAAGCGTACACTTGAATTTCACTCTTTCACTATATTGCACGTAGAGAGGTACGTTGGTCAACTCTCGTTGACTGAGAGAAAATTGGTATTTAAACTGCTTCAACTGTCTTGAATGTAGCGAGCCATTCGATGAGCGCTAGCATTCCCACCTCTGAGTCAGAAGGTGGAGGGTTCGAACTCCACTCCACACAGTCCTGGCGAGTGGAGACCGGAGCTCCGGCTCTAAATTCTTGGTTGACATCCATTGGGATACTCGCGTCTGGTGGGTGTCGGTGTGGGTGCCTCCCCCTCCCCCCACACCCATTACATGAGTAGTGGAAGCCCATAAAACCCTCCCGCCATATAGGGCTAACCACCTTATCAGCTGGTATAAAGTTGGTTACGGCCATGGAAGGAGCGTTCACATCGCGGCCTGTCAGCCTGCGAATCGTTCCACGATACAAAGGATCTGAAAACAACTGTCTGAGGAATGGATGGAGATCATTAAAGTTCGACTGGGATTTGCAAATATTCGAATTATTTTGTTACAGAATATAAATCTACTCCTGAGGATTTGAAGAATTCTGGGAGGTAACCATGATCCTTTTGTGTTTTTGTTTAATTTGGGTAGATATGTACATGGTACATTTTACTTTTTAATAGAAGACCTGTATTATTATTGATTACAGTGTAATTCTGTCAATCAGTATAATGTCATATGCTCAGTAGACAGGGGCTCCGGTGCCTGATTGTGGTTGAAAGTGCAGATGGGAGGATTGTGGTTAGGTTGGAGACAGTTAGCTGTGTAAGAAGATCAGCCGTTTTGTACATTTTTCTTGCCTAGCTCTGGACAGTGCCTTAGGCTGTACAAAAGCAGTTGCAGTTAATGGCTCGAAATTCACGTATTTAAACCACAAAATGCATCCACTGTGTGTAGCTTGATGCTCCAGGCTAATGGATCTGATGATAAATGACAATAGTAGCCTTCAGGGAAGGCAGAACAGTTTCTTTCACATGGCCAGGTTACCCTGAAGGTTTCATAAACGCACTCTGCAGCGGTAACTACACGTGGAGTGTTTGATATCAAACAGGCCTTTATGCTGCCAGCAGTTCTCCGTGCTGCTCTTGGCCATTCCATCTGTACTTCCACCAATAAGGAATGATGAGTATTAGTGTTGCGATTGCATTTTACTTGCTGTGTACCACCAATTAATCAGTCTGGAGCTGTGAAGTAAAATGTCTAAGAATGGGACAGAAATGCAAGCCTTAAAGTATTTGGCCAAACCACAGTCATCAGTTTGAAGTAGTGGAAAATGCGCATCTGTACAGTCGCAGCTTACAGAATAATGTACAATGTACTTTTTACAAAAGTAAAACAAAATGAAACTGCATTGAACTTATTGGTGTCTGCACAAAGAGAAGGCAGCATTTATTGATTAAGCTAAATATCAGGATATGTTGTTGAATGAAAGAAAGACTTACATTGATATAGCGCCTTTCACGACCACCAGACGTCCCAAAGCGCTTTACAGTCAATTAAGTACTTTTTGAAGTGTAGTCACTGTTGTAACGCGGCAGCCAATCTGCACACAGCAAGCTCCCACAAACAGCAGTGTGATAATGACCAGATAATCTATTTTAGTGACTTTGATTGAGGGATAAATATTGGCCAGGACACTGGGGGAAAACTCCCCTGCTCTTCTTCGAAATAGTGCCATAGGATCTTTTACGTCTCATCGGAAAGAATGGGTGTTGTCTTGCATTTTTTTAAAAACCCTGTAATTTGAACGAAAGCTAATGCTAAAACCTTTTAGTTTTAAATGATGGTTTAAAGTCTGCGGTTCTGCCAACGTGCTTTGTCCTTTAGCTGGGGTTGTCTGCGGAGAAGGTGTCCTTAGACTCGAACCTCTCTGTGGCTATCAACGCAGCTCATTAATCTGCTGACAGGTGGTGCGCTTCTGGTCCTGCCTGAGAAGCAGCAAAGGCTGCTGAGTTGAGCTGGGATTAAAACTTGGGTCTTCTGATTGAAAGTTTTATACTGTCCTGCCTTAACTGTTTTGACATCTGAAATCTTTCCTCTGGCTAAAAGGTATCTGGAGGATAATATTTGATGATACAAATAATTGTATGTGAATGAAGTATTAACAATGTTGTCATTAGTATTTCAGTCAAACCCAATTGTGGACATGTACAATCTTCTTGCAGCCACGTTACAGCATTTTTTCTACTATTTCACTAAAGTGCAGTGGTCGATATGTGAACAATATCCACTTGAATTGCGCAAAATGCTCAGCAATGCAATTATACCTTTTTGTCCTTCCAAACCTGCCTTGTTTGGAGCCAGCACTTTGAGTTACATAATACTAGGGTTGAAGTACTGCTGGTTACAGACCCGTCAGTAATGATGGGAGCAATTTGAGGTGATGAATTATGAGCATCATGCAAAAAAAGGTGTTGCACAATGTTAAAGGCTATTGGCTTAAATGTGATGTTCCTGTATTATGTAGGTGCACTCTAAATACTCCAAATAACAGCACTGATTAATAATGTGAATACTAAGAGGTTATTAGTAATGTCTGCCTGTGATGACACTTAGAGCTGCACAGATCTTCTGGACATTTAAAATCTGTAAAATTGTAATTTGAAGTTCTTACCAATTCACTTTATTGACCAACAATCCCTATTATTGAAACCCTATTCCAAGCTAATAAAGTTGCTTTGCAAAAGGATTATCAGATAAAGTGATGTATGTGGCTCAAAATATTTAGTTCTCGTATATTGTTGGACAATGGTGTTTTCCATACAAATAAGCAAGTTACTATGCTTGCGTGAAAAAGAAACTCCTGTTTATCTATTACTAAAATACATTTTATTATGATATAAACTGATGTGAACCATTGCAAAGAAAGAATATTATTAGCTGTCCAAGTTAGGCTGGAAATTTTGGTGATCTGCCTTCTTTTACTGATTTATATAGAAGAGTCATCAGTGACTAGAGCTTGGTCTCAAGTTTGTTCACAAATGCCATGAGGTCTCCAAATACAAGTGGCCTTATAAATTGGTATCTATGAATTAAAATCCTAGTCTTGACTAATATTGGTCATCTGGTTTCCCCATTTGGGGAGGGAATGAGTAAGGGTTTGTCAGTCTGCTAGCAGGGGTGAGAGGGAGGAAGCATTGACTTTCGGGGAACAAGAGGGATCCCTTCCCATACAGTTTGAAATGGTTTCTTTTTGGTTGACTGAGGGGTGGGATTGTTGGTGTCTACAGAAGCGTCTCCTCCAAAGCAATATAAGGTTGAAAGTTTATTACATTTCCAAAAGTCATCTGGAGCCATTCAACTAGGACATGGCTGGATTCTATTCCTGTTACTTTTCTGTCACAATATGACAGGAAGGTTTTGTTCCTGTAAGAAGCACTGAAACCTGAACAAATTCCAGTCAGTACCCAACAAAGTTCTTTTAATTGATTCCTGGATAGCTAAAATCACTTCACAGGATTCAGGCTGGTTAGCAAGTCAAGGTAAAAGCCTACCTCCAAATTCTAGAGTTAATGGCTAGTGCCATCGTTGTAGTTTCAGACACAAATTTCTTTATGATGCCCCTTGAGTTCAACATGCCGGTACAAATGTTGTCCCTTACTTCAGCTAGTGAGGATGACTGTCCCTCTTTAGCTTCCTGTCAGCGATTGGAATTTGAGGAATCATATTGTAGAATCCTAGAAGTTTGCGGCATAGAAGGAGGCCATTTGTGTCCGTGCCGGCTGAAAAAGAACTATCTAGCCTAATCCCACTTTCCAGCTCTTGGTCCGTAGCCTTGTAGGCTTCGGCACTTCAAGTGCATATCCAAGTACTTTTTAAATGTGATGAGGGTTTCTGCCTTTACCATCCTTTCAGGCAGTGAGTTCCAGACCCCCACCACTCTCTGGGTGAAAAAAAGTTCTCCTCTAACCCTTCTACCAATTACTTTAAATCTATGCCCCCTGGTTATTGACCTCTCTGCTAAGGGAAATAGGTCCTTCCTAGCCACTCTATCTAGGCCCCATATAATTTTACTTCCTATTGTGGAAGTATTCTTACAGTCTCCTCCTGAGTCTATGACTGGTAGTACTTAATCTTCTTCCAGGGGCTGGGGGAACGGATTTGCAGGGCAGTTGGATTCAATGGATTCTGTTCTGATAGTTAACTGCCATGTAAATTTATGGGAGTGCAGTGTCGTGTGGCTGTCATCACAGCACCTCTAAACTGAGATACAGAATTGTTTGGTCCTTCTGTTATTTTAATCAGGTGGCTATATGCTTCAGGGCTCCCAACTAAACCTGTAGCTTAAAGCATCATGTTCTGCTCTAACTCCGTGAACTGCATACCTTGGTGGCTGAACCATCCTATTTTCTTTGGCACGGAGATGGAATGGCTCAACCGCAGTTCTTGCCTAAGGCGATGGCTGAGCTTCATTGCATTCAGGAAGTTTATGCAGTCCTGCCTAGTTGCTCGCAGACTATGAGTTAGTGTGTTGACTGGATTAAAATGACCAAACAACAGTGTTGGCTGTATACTAATGAGGATGACATTTTGAAGACTCCAGTGTGCAATCATTTGCTCACTTGCACTTTGGCTGCATCGTGTGTTGCTATTGGCTAACAAACGGGGTGTAAAACCTCTAATGGGATTGGAAGAAACACTCTGGAGTGCTGTTCTCCGACAAGTGTCACCCCAGCGCACTTCACTAAGCTAACTAACTGCTCAGAAAGTTTGGCATGCTATATTCAAGTCTGTATTGGATTCTATAAAGGCTGGAGGTAAACAAATAAAGATGAAAAAACATTAATCCTGATGTTGTATGCTTCTTCTGTGATAATAGATATTAAACGTTTCCTCAAATATTATAATCGGGTATTTAAAAGAACTATTTCCAAGATTTTGCCTAAATACCAAAAAAAATTTGGGTGAAAATGATAGGTAAATAAATATATGCAATTGATCAAGTCCTCCCTTTTTAACTGATGCATTCACCAGTCTACTTTAAAAGAACAGACCTACAAGAGAATGTGAGATGAGTTAAATGGTTAACTGAAACACAATGATAATTGGCAGATCTACTGTAAAAAAGGGAGGAACTTTAGCTGTTGGCGAGACTACAATTCTGACTGAATAAAAATAATGAATGGGCAAATTAAACATAGGAACTGGAATCGGCCATTCAGCCCTTCTAGCCTTTCCGCCATTCTATTAAATCATGGCTGATCTGTACCTCAACTCCATTTAGCCTTTATTCCATATCCCGATACCCTTATGCACGTACAACATTGACAGGCAGGAAAAGGCCAGCTGGTCCATCAAGCCCACTTCAAACAGACTAACAAAAATCTATCAGTCTCGGTCTTGAAAATTTCAGTTGGCCCAGCATTCACAGACTTTTGGGGGAGTGAGTTCCATGTTTCCACTATCTTTGTGTGGAAAAAGTGCTTCCTGATTTCACTCATAAAAGACCTAGCTCTAATTTTAAGATTGCGCCGCCTTGTTCTGGACTCCCCCACCAGGGGAAACAGTTTCTCTAATTACTATATCGAATCCCTTAATCATTGTAAAAACCTTGATTAGATCCACCCTTAACACTTCTAAACTCAAGGGAATACAAGCCAAGTTTATGCAACCTGTCTCATAAATTAACCCTTTAAGCCCTGGTATCATTCTGATGAATCTGCGCTGTACCTTTTCAAAGGCCAAAATATCTTTCCTGAGGTGTCCAAACTGAACACAGTGCTCCAGGTGGGGCCTGACGAAGGCTGTGTACAACTGAAGCATCACTTCCTCACTTTTTTGAATTCCAATCCCATTGAAATACAGGCCAACATTCCATTAGCCTGTTTGATTACTTTTTGTACCTGTGCACGAGCTTTTAGTGATTTGTGTCCCCGGATACCTAAATCTCTTTGCTCCTCCACAGCTTCTAGTCTCTCGCCATTAAGAAAATATTCTGTTTTGTCTTTCTCGGATCCAAAGTGGATGATCTCGCACTTCCTCACTTTGAACTCCATCTACCATGGTTTTGCTCACTCACTCGTCTGTCTCTGTTCCTTTGTAACTTCCTGCTCCCATCCACACAACTTACTGTGCCTCCTAATTTAGTGTCATCTGATAATTTGGATATACACCTTTCTATTCCTTTTATCCAAGTCATTAATATATATGGTCAAAAGCTGCGTTCCCAGCACAGATCCATTGGGAACATCACTTGTCACATCCCGCTAATCAGTTAACAAACCCTTTATCCTTACTCTCTGTCTCCTACCTCCCAACCAATTACCAACCCATATTACAAGCATATGATTGAGTTAGTGATGCAAAGAATAGTATTGGGTGAAAACAAGACTTTTGAAACATACAAGGCATCTACTAGGTTATTTTTTTATTAGAACAGAGTGACTTGATAGATGTGTTTAAAATTCTGAAGGGATGGGACAGAGTAGATGAAAACAGACTGTCTCCAGTGAGTGAAGGATCCAGAATAAGGAGACATAGACACCAGATTAAAAGTAAGAGATTTAGAACAGAGAATAGGAAAACCTTCTTTACGCAGTGGGTTGTGAGGCAATATAGGAGTTAGTGATTGAAGCCAAGATCATGCTAACATTTAGGAATAGGTGGTTGAAAGGAAAGTGAGAAGTCGCACAACACCAGGTTATAGTCCAACAGATTTATTTAATTTTACAAGCTTTCGGAGCAGTTCGCTCCTTCGTCAGGTAAGTTAGCAGTGAGAGTATTGACACGAAAGGAAAGTGGATAAAGGGATATAGGAACAGGACGGGCAAATGGGATTCGGACTGCTGCTTTTGTGGATGACAAACATCAAAACTGGTTGGGCCGAATGGCCTGTTTCCATGTTGTAATTTCTATGTAATTCTAGGCGATGAGGTAAGTTACACAGACAGCTGAAATCAGGTTTAAAAGAGTAATGGGAAGCCAAAAGAAACATTGAATGTAAGATTGCTGAGACTATCTTGCATAACAATGTAAGATTCTTCAAATATATATGCAGTAAACAAAGGATGAAAGAATATATTGGTCCACCTAAAATGCTATAACATCAATGAAAGTTCCTTTTTAAAAAAAAAAATCTAAATTATAATATCATAAAGTGATCCTTTGTGGTAGTTCTTTGCTATATAATATAGCACACATACAACCCTTTAATAAACTATCTCAGAACTAGATTAGGAAACTGTTAGAAATGATGAGCAATAATATGCAATTATCTTGTCTTTTTGCAAAGGTGTCATTGTCAAAGCAAACATGCTTCTGCAACTCTACTGTACTTTGCAAAGGAACTGTACCTGCAATGGACTCTTGTACCATCTCAAGACAACCTTGGTGTGTGTTACTTGTGCTGTACAGTTTGTTATGAATGAAGTTGCTGTTTGTCTCGTATTCACGGTACATTTCCAATGAAAGAAATGAAAAGAATGCTCAATTTTCTAGGTAAAAGAATGTCCTAGCAGATGATGATTTGTCTGAAAGTTGTATTTCAGTGTTGCTTCTGTGTGGCAGGCTTGACCTTCAGAAAATAAATCCCCTTCATACACAAGAAAACCTGTCTCACAATCCAGTGCAGTTTATTTTAGCATGGAGCTTGCTCTTGCACAGCTTAGCCCATAAAGGTTCCTTTCTTGTCAGCGCCTTCTCATGCAGCAGAACGTTCCACTATTTCAGCACCACAGGGTATATCTTCTGCACCGGCTGCTGTAGGTGAGGCAGAGAGAGGTATTGATGTCCAGGACCCTTGGGTCCTGTGCACTGGTATTGTGTGTCAGCAGGACAAAGGGTTGGCGCCAACCATCCTGCTGTATGCGCCAGTAACTAGAATTAATTACAAACCAATCGAATCCGTTGCAGCCAATTGGTAAACTAATTGGTAATTTTAGCTGTACATCTATACTTTGTTATCTGCCTGTCTGTAACGGTGTTTTCAGAGCCACTTTTGTTCTCCGCTCTCCTGCCTGACAAAATGGCCTTCATCACTGCAAGGGGAAAGATGCGCACCAACGAGTACGGGGGCCACTCCAGCTGCTTGTCTTGTTTGTGTTCCCTTGTTCACAAAACAAGCCTCAGGTTACTGGTGCTTGGAGGTGCTCTGATTAGAGCAGATAACACGGAGCTGAATCAAATACTACAAGGCTGCTCGGGTGCAGTTAATCAGCATGCCATTTTTCTACATGTTAAAGAATGCTTCAGAGTAAAGTTGGACAATGGCTTTTTCCTTGAGCATTCTTGGGGGGGGGGAAATACCTCGTCTGTATTTTAATATATATTATCACACCTGCCTTCATGATATTTTAAAGGCTAGGTGCTGAAACGTGACTTTCTTAGCTTAGTTTTAGCTCAACACTGGTTTAAAGGAGTGAGTAGCTGGGGACGGAAAAGGTTACCTAGAATTACATAGAACATACAACACAGAAACAGGCCATTCGGCCCATCCAGTCCATGACAGCGGGCGGAAGTTGTGCAAATAGCGCAACTCTCCACCTGCAGAGGCCCATCTCCCGCAGATGCGGAGGATCTGTCGAGAGAATTCTTGACAGATTGCAAGTGCCGGGTTTCAGCGCGTGCGCTTCGCGTGCCTAAACTTTGCGCGACCCCTACAGGCACGTGCGCACCTCGTACGCACCCTTGGGGTTTGCAAAATACAGCCCATTATGTTCTTATGTTATGGTGCCACCTCTGGAGCAAGTGAGAATAACAGGCATTCTTGTAACATTAAAAACAAAAGCCGAAAATGCTGGAAACATTCAGCAGGTCAGGCAGCATCTGTGGAGACAACAGGCAAGTTAACGTTTCAGGTGTAGACCCTTCCTCAGAACTGGTAGTTATTTATAAAAAATATATATATACCCACACAGAAAAAGGGAATATGGGGATCGGGCGGGAAAGTGGAGTTGAGGTCGATGATCAGCCGTGATCTTATTGAATGGCGGAGCAGGCTCGAGGGTCCGTGTGGCCGACTCCTGCTCCTATTTCTTACGTTCTGATGTTAAAAACAGAAAAACACCCAACACAAAAATAAAAAACGCACGCAGACACATCTGTAAAGTGCTTAAGTGGAGAACAGGAGATGGTCAAATAGCAGAAGTGATATTCTTTTAATATTGTTTCTTTTGAGGTTGTTGCATCATCTCTGGGGAAGAAAGAATTGCAGTCGTTGCTGTTAACTGTTGCAGAGTTACTTATTGATTTCAATAGATTGGAGACAGAGGCCTGGGAGCAAGTTGGGTCCTGTCCTCTTGGCCATGGCACAGGGCAGCAGACCTTAAGGGAAAGAAATATGACCAAGGATAGGGGTTGGGCAATGTGTCTGAAGTGTCTCTTTAGGAAGATTTAGCAAAAAGGAAGAAGATTGGTGAACAGCAGAAGTGATGTGTATTTCATTATGTTGGAATATTTGAAGACTAGCTTCAGAACAAGAGCAGGATAAAATTGCAGCTGGAACGATTTGCACCAGGTTTTTAGGTGGTTTGTGAACAGCAACAATCATAGCTGGCATCTCCAAATGACTTTACTGAATCCTTTGGAACCATGCAGGAAGGCGACTGGAAAATCCAACAGTTCTATAATGCAGTTATGAAGAAACTGTATACAGAAAAGTGAACGCAAATTCAAATTATGTTTTTTTTTGCTGGATGGTTGGTTTGCCATCTTTGATTGTACTGTGTGTGTGTGTGTGTGTGTGTGAAATTTGCCTCGTCATTCAGAAGGGCAGCACTAATGATCTATTTTGAGATTTTTTTTTTTGGCTGTCATTCAACCTGTTGAACCTGACTTTAAGCTAACAGTTGTCATGTTTGTCAGCAGCCGCGGTTTTGTTTTAAGAGACGTGCCAGTTATAAACAAATCACGCGGAGGAGATCCAGATGGCTGCCGCTGGGGGCATCAATCACTGATTGTAAATATCAGAATGCAGGTCGATATCAAAAGTAAACATACAGTAGAGTGTGTGTTCAGATACTGGGATCTCTGTTAAAATTAAAGGTACAGTGTTGCTGCTGGGATGGTTAACATATTAGTACCAAAATACGAATGGAAAATCAGTGTCTTTTAGTGTTGAGCCAATATGCATATCATAACTTCAAATTGTTGCCACCTCAAGTGACAGACTATAACCAACATCTCTTCACCCCACTGTTTTATATACCTCAAGATGCTCTCTCCAGACACAACGTCAAGTTTGTAAGCATTTTGCATTTGGGAATTTGTGTTAGTTTAATTTTAAAGAAATCCACCAGCAGCCTTCAGCAGAGTGGATTGTCTGTACTTCAGTTAGCTCTCTTTGAAAGGTAACAAATTGTTCTTAGCAATATAAAATATCGTATCCTGTCACAGTTAATAGTTGTCTACAGGTAGTTTAAGATTGATATTTTATGGGAAAGTTGTTTCCAACCATTGTCTTGTGATAGCCTTCCAAAATATAACTCCTTGTTTGTTTGATTTCGTAAGACCATTGTAGCCTTGTCAGTTGTGTGTGTTTTGGATACTTGTCAAAGTTGGGTGCTGAAGGCAACCTTTAAAGATATGCTTTTACATCAAAGGAGGTAAGTTGGATAAAGGTCCAAGGGCTGGCTCATTTCTGTATTTGGCCAATATACATCTGGGGCTCATAAAACTAAGCAATTACTTGCATATGACAAGAGACTACGTTATTTCAAGAGCTTGTCAAAAGGAGCAGGAAGAGCAATGGACTCTTAAAGATTCACCATAGTTGTATGCATTGTAAATTACTCTTTCTGCCACACTGTACAGCTTCTGTACATCACAGTTTTAGTCAGCACAACGTGGGTTTAGTGTTTGATATTTTCTGCTTCCTAGATTGACATGAGGTATAGAAAACATCCTACCTAAATATCAGCAAACAGTTTACCATGATCAGAGTTCAGTTTTAGACCAGGACTATGCTAACTTACTACAGGAGAGGGAGATACACAGGTTTCAGATTGTCAAGGATTTGGTGCCTCCCACAGGAGGAAATGGTGTTGGACAAAGTGGAACTGTAACAACAACAACTTGCTTTTATATAGCACCCTTAACGTAGGTAAACATCCCAAGGCGCTTCACAGAAGTGTAATCAGACAAAAAAAAGTTTGTTCTTAAAAAAGGTAGGTTTTAAAGAGGGTCTTAAAAGAGGAGTGAGAGGTAGAGGAGGGGAGGTTTAGGGGCTAGACGGCTGAAGGCACGGCTGCCAATGGTGGGGCAAAGGGAGTTGGGGATGCACAAGAGGCCAGAGTTGGAGGAGCGCAGAGTTTATGGACCATTGTAGGATGTTACAGAAATAGGGTGGGTGAGGCCATGGAGGGATTTGAATACTAGGATGAGAATTTTAAAATCAAAGTGTTGGTGGGTTGGCAGCCAATGTAGGTCAGTGGGAAAAGGGGCGATGGGTGAGTGATACTTGGTGTGGTTTAGGATACGGGCAGCAGAGTCTTGGATGAGCTCAAGTTTGTGGAGAGTGGAAGATAGGAGGCTGGCCAAGAGAGCATTTGAATAGTCGTGTCTGGGGGGGCTAACAAAAGCATGGATGAGGGTTTCAGCAGCAGGTGAGTTGAGGCAGGGGTAGAAGACGGGTTATGTTACAGAGATCAAATAGGACGCCGAGTTTGCAAACCGTCTGGTTCAGCCTGCGACGGTGGCCAGGGAGGGGGATGGAATCGGTGGCGAGGGAACGGATTTTGTGGTAGGAGCCAAAGGCAATAGCTTCGGTCTTGCTAATGTTTAATTGGAAGAAATTGTGGTTCATCCAGGATTGGATGTTGGACAAGCAATCTGGCAACATAGGCAATGGAGGGGTCGAGAGAGGTGTTGGTGAGGTAGAGTTGGGTGGAACCTGACGTTATGTCTTCACCGAGGGGCAGTATGTAGACGAGAAATAGGAGGGGACAAAGGATTGATCCTTGGGGGACTCCAGAGGCAACAGTGTGTTGGGGGGGCAAATAAGCCATTGCAGGAGATTCACTGGCTACAACTGAATAGGTAAGAGTGGAACCAGGCGAGCGCAGTCCCACTCAGCTGGACAACGGAGGAGAGGCATTGGTGGAGAATGTGGTGATCCGTGTCAAAGGCAGGTCGAGAAGGATGTGGAGAGATAGTGAACCACGATCACAGTCCCATAGGATGTCATTTGTGACTTTGATAAGACCGTTTCATTGCTGTGGCAGGGGTTGAAACATGATTGGAGAGGTTCGAACATAGAATTAGGGGAAAGATGAGCACGGATTTGGGAGGCAACAACACATTCAAGGACTTCGGAGAGGAAAGGGAGGTTGGAGATTGGGTGGTAGTTTGCAAGGACAGCGAGATAAAGGGTGGGTTTTTTTTAGGAGAGGGATGATGGCGGCAGATTTAAAAGTGAGAAGGATAGTATCGGAGGAGCGGGAACTGTTTATAATATCAGCTAGCACGGGGCCCAGGAGGAGAGGTTGGGTGGTCAGCAGTTTAGTGGGAATAGGCTCGAGAGCATAGGAGGAGGGGTCTCATGGACAAGATGAGCTTGGAGAGAGCATGATGGGATATCGAGAGAAACTAGAGAAAGATGCGAGTTCAGGGCTAGGACAGGGGTAAAACATTAGGGGAAGCACAAGTTGGTGGGGAAGGGAAGGAAGGATGCAGCTGAACGGAGGGTCTCAATCTTAGTGACAAAGAAATCCATGACTTCCTCGCACTTATTGTTGAGGACGAGCGTGGCGAAGGGTTTAAAGAGATGTGAATACAAAATTTATAACAGTACGGTGTGTTTCACAGTTCATATGGGCAGAGCATGAAAATTTTCAGCCGACAAAACCTTTAAAAAGAAAAGAAAATTCAAACTATGAAACAGAAATAGGTTGGCGTTAATTTAAATACATGAGCAAATAAGTAAAAAAGGCACCCGCCTCGTGACTATAAATAGCACAGTTTCAAAACAAGACTCTATTGTCTGGGTAATGGAGCTCCAGCACTTCCCAATCATTTCCTTTGCATTTTATTCAATTAATTACTTAATTCAGAGTGAAATAGCCAACGGATTGAACAATCTGACAACTGTTGGGCTCTCACTGGTAAAATAGCCGCATTCTTGTGGCAGAGTAGAGGGAGTTACTCTCGGATCATAAACCAGCACCGCTTATGTTTTGTGGGAGAGGAGAGGCATGCAGGAAGCATTACTTGCAACCCAACTGTAATGAATTTCTTTTCTCAGGAGGTGCTGATGATGCTGGATAACTACGTGCGAGATTTCAAGGCATTGATAGATTGGCTCCAGCTGCAGGAAAAGTTGGAGAAGACAGATGCACAGAACAGGTAGTGCACTACAGCGGACATTAGACACTTGAACGTAATTATTGAATGGGAGATCTGCGTTCTGTTGAACTGACGCCCCATCCTAAATGTTCTGAAGAAGGATGGGCTGTGACAACATGTATGGGGATGGAGGCATTGGAGAGGAACTTCATGATGCCAGCAAAATATCTGATGCTAGGCAACCTGTTGCAAGCAATTTTAAAACCTAAGACATTGGAAGATAGACAGACTGAGAGGCAATTCAGCAGACACTTTGTCGTATTTAGGATTATGTAGCAGTTCAGATGACTACAGTTAAGCATTAAAGAACAAAGAGTACTTTTGGTACACAGTTTCTATACTATTTTTAAATGAATGTACCTGCAATTTGGTAGGAGACAATCTTTAATTTAATAATTTTCCTTGTGCAGATTCATTGTTCTGAGTTTTGATGTGCCCAATTGTTACACCAATTGTGATGTTTTGGGGTGAAAGATTATTTAGTTCAGATTTTTCCGATCCAGATCAATTGGTATATTAGGAATTTGTATCTTTACTTGGCTTAGGCTACATTCTGAGTTAGGTTCCAATAAAGGGGAGTTCAGAGAGCACTGAACAAAATGTACTCCTCATTGCTTGTATGTTTTTTGAAATAAAAAAAATTGCAGAGGAAATTAAAATGGTTTAAAAAATGAAGAAATGGGTTAGTTCTCAAACACACCAGTTTTTGGACTTTGAAAAGCTGTAGTGGAAAATTTTCATAACTGTTGTCCATATTAGCAATATCTTACTTCAGATCAATTTATTGTTGCTGTAGGTATTGGCCCAGAAATTAAAGACTGAGTGTTGACGCGGGGGTAAGGCTTCCCCGCGATATCTCACTC